>CM049845.1:5737401-6090648 GCA_027422415.1 Schizothorax lantsangensis
GGAACAGTGATTGATTGACAGATGAGTCTAGATCAGTCTAGATGCTGGTGTTCGGCTGACATCAAGGCGGTATAATAGAGATGCAGTCACATGTGTTTCTAACTACCTCTGAATGGTTTGAATAATGAGATCATTCAGGCGTTTACACTTGCATTTATTGCTGTCCATTTTCTGATCAGATCACCCAACATGGATTTTAATACAAGGTGTACATGTGATAAGTGACAATAAGCCTAATCTATTTAGCTGCTCTAACAAAATACAGTGTATCGTTAAATCTAAAACCACTTATGCATCTATAATTTGGCTAGTTTGTGTGTGTGTGTGTGTGTGTGTGTGCGCGTGTTTTTGTGACATATGAGGACACAAATTTGTATAATGACATAGGTATTACAAGGAAAAGGTGATTTATGAGGACATTATCCCATGTCCCCATATTTCAAAATGCTTATAAATCATACAGAATGATTTTTTTTTAAAAATATTTGTCAGAATGAAAGTAGGGTTAGGTGTAGGGTTGGTGTAGGGCAATAGAAAATACAGTTTGTACAGTATAAAAACCATTACACCTATGGAATGTCCCCACAATTCACAAAAACAAACGTGTGTGTGTGTGTGTATGTATACTGCATTCTTGATTTTCTGGATACATACAGCATTTAACACAAATCCTAAATAAAGGTGCCACACAAATATTTGCTCTTACAATGATTCTGAATCAATGTTTCTGTTCATAAGGCCAATAATTTCAGTGATTAAGGATGTGGGGTGCAAACAAAAGAATATAAGGTATTATACTCTTTTCCTTGCACCCCACATCCTCAATCACTGAAAACAGGTCTGTGCATATACAATAATAATAGTTACAATAAAAAGTTAAAATGTATTTTGTAATGGGCACAGTGAGACTGAGCACTAGCAATATTTGTATGTTTTCCTTCCTATTCTGGAGAGTGACAGGTTACAGTAATTTTATTTTTATTTTGCATTATTATAAACAGTCTGTGCTGAGTCTATGTATTACAGTCTTCTATAAGAGAAGCTGCCCTGCCTCATTCCTTTAAAACTTGTTTTCCATCTCCTCATGGCATTTTAACATGTTTGTTTTTAGTGTTTCTCAACCCCAAAACCATCCTGAAAAGTGATATCTGTGATGGTTGACCAACCATCAATTATCTCTGGTCATAGCAATAATATTGTGTTTTGAAATGGTTCAACACGAAGAGCACCATTCCGCACATCCCCATTATAATGCACTCATTGAAAAACGCTTGACTGTTTTTGCGTCAGTGTTTATGTCTGGTTGCTGCGTACCATGCAGCACCTCGGCTGAGCACTGAGAGGGTTTTACAGCTGGCACTGTGGCCGTCTGACGATGATGGCACTGAGACCTTATATCTTTGTGCGGTGGGGGAATGCCTAGAGTCAGCTTCCCACTCCTGTCTCATAAAAAACACAAGCCACAGACACGTCACACTGTAGTGTAAGTAAGTTAGCTCAGTTTGTGTGTAATTTTTTTTTTTTTAATTCTGATTTGAACAAACCCCTAAGCCTGTTAAATGTAACTTGTCCCAAACTGTTACTACTACAGACATAAATTATACCTAAAATTGTGCAGGTTTATTTGAAAAGAGGTGTACTGTTACTTTTCTAAACAATCAAAAATCTGAAAATAAACAATCAAAAATGCCTGAGGGACCAGAAAAGGCCTTTTTCAAAATGCCAGAGTAAATAGACTCAATATTGAAAAAGTTGAAAATGTGTGAAATGCAAGGCCAAGCGAGAATAATAATACAGAAACTGAGTTTCACCCAATCTCATGTTAATCTTGAGTACTGAGGGCATCCTTCATATCTCCAAAAACTTTAGTTTTATCATATTTATAAAAGAAGAATATCATAGGCCTTTGGGCGGAGCTAAAGAGTGCACTTGCTCCGATCGCCAACAAAACACCAGCCCACCTTATGAACAGCTCCATCTTTCAGAGTAAATCTCTAGCAGCAAAAACAAACTATATCCACTGCCTAGCAATCACAACCAAAAACACATTGAAAAAGTTGAAAATGGGCGCGCTCTGTGTGATGAGAGGTTTGCAAGGCCAAGCGCCACTGAATAATAATACAGAAATACTCTTTAAACCATTTTTTTTTACTTTGTCCATCATGAGAACATTTTAAACAACTTTTGAAACAGCATTACCCCCCCTTTCTAATTTACATTCAAAATGATTTCCATTTCAAAAGTTTACGAACAAATTAAATCGTAGGTGTCTGATTCCAATCGTCGGTTCCTGGATGATCAACAACTGTCTTTAAGTTCTGTGATAATTAAATTGCCCACTGTTCTTCAGAAAAATTGTCCATGCCCTTCACATTCTGGGTATATGATTATGAAATCCTTCATTTCACACTTAGGACAACTGAGGGACTCACACAAGGAAACACACTACATTGTGCACAAGGAAACACACAACATTGAGAGCCAGGGGTGTAAACTTTTGAACAAGATGACCTTAACTGAATATTGAGACCTAAAGGTGTGGATGCAGCTAAACACAAGATACAGTTATCAAGACTATTAAAAAAAATGCTTAAAGAGGTCATCGGATGCAAACCCTTTCACATGGTGTTTGAACTAGGGATGCTCCAATACCACTTTTTCCAGTACTCGGCCGATACCGATACTTTTATTTTTGGTCCTTGCCGATACCGAGAACCGATACCGTTATTTTCATTGTATTTGTAATTTTTTTACATATTGGGTACAGAAACCAAAAGAATATGTATAATGTTAGTTTGTTAACTTCATTTATCAAATAGATATATCTTTCAGTTATTTTCACACTTAATTATGCCCATTAATATGTATTTTACAAGTTTTAGTTACTTTCACTGTTCATTTTTTTTTTGCTCTATGGTACATAATCTTTCATTTCATAGCATTAGAGCTGCTCCAGTGCAGCGGCTCATCACGCGTTTTAATGTGTAATAATGCAGGGAACCGAACCACTCGTTATAAATCTTTCAGAAATATAAGTAGTGTTTTTTCATCTGAAACGTGCTGTGATTATATTCCAAAGTGACTCATATAATGCAGAAACAGTCATGAAGCAAGCACGTATTTGTATTGGTACAGAATGAGAGGGACAAGTACAGCCTAGCGCATTTACCCTGGCTGATAGTTTCACTTTCGCCATAAAGTCGTGTATGCTTAAGGTTGAAAATAAATGTTGTTTATAGTGAATGCCCCTATAAATGTTGTTTTATATTTATGATTTAGTTTTAATCCAAATGATGCGTGTGCTAAGTGAGCGAACATAAAAGATCATGCAACAGAAGTGCGCTCTCTCTCTCTCTCTCTCTCTTCCTACCGTTAAGTAGCTTGCATTGTTTTACTTACTTGTTTTTGACATATCCGACTGAACTACAAACTTTCCAGTGATGTCTGTGAGAAGGGGATATTAACTCGACATGTGCGCCACCGCGTGCTCAATCCAGCTCGTGCACATCAGCTATACAGGCGTTAATACTGAATGTTTAACATTATATTAATTGCATACATATACTTCGTAGACATCCTTAATCTCTAATAATAACTCCATTATGCTGTCTGTTGTTCTGTTGTCTGTGTTTCTTTGTCTGAATACGGCACTTATCACATGCTGTGTGGTATCGGCGTTTGGTATCAGGGCATTTTAATGAGTACGAGTACGAGTACAGGAGCTCAGTATCGGACCCGGCGCATCCCTAGTTTGAACATAAATGTGTGTTGGCAGTGTGTTTACACAACCACCCAATAATGATAAAAATCCACCTAGTGCTTTTTTTTTAAATCCCCAATAATTATGATCACTTTCTCAGATCAGGCTGTTCTGAGATTCTTGGCAGAGTGATGTAGTTCTACACAGGCCCCTCCCACGATTGTTGATTGACACTGGTGTTTTACCCTAGACCCGCCCTGAGTGAGCTGTCATCAGTCCGCCATCGTTTCGACGCTGGAGCAGGAGAAGACAAGAATGTCTCCTAAGCGATTGAGGTGTTTTGTTGTTGGATGTAATAATGAACATGGCAGTCATCATTTACTCCCGACATCTGAGCCGCTGAAGACGCAGTGGATTACATTTGTTTTTAAAGAAGAGAGGGGTGGGGTGAACAGAGCTCATCAGCATTTAAAGGGACATGCATTGAAACGGCTCGCTGTGAACAGAGCTGTTTTTGACAAAAGTTAAAACGTGTGTTGTTTTACACTATTATTGAGAAATTTTAACCAAAGTATGTTATAGACTTTTCATTAAGACCCTAAAGAATCATATCAACTTGTGGGAAATGAGCGTCCGATGACCCTTTTAATTTGTGAGTAATTTGTTAAAAGAAAAAAAAAAGTGTCCAACAAGAAAGGGTTACCAAGATCAATATTTAACTGATCATGTGATCTCAACATTTCTGCCCCCATGAGGCCGCATCCTTCTAAAATATTTGTCTGTTGTTGATAATGATGTGTGTTTGTGTAAAATTGAAACCAACTGATTTCAAACCTGTTTTAGCTCCTGTGCCTCTGCCTCAGTTACAGTGGGCTGAAGCACATGAAGCTGCAGTTGTGTCAGTCCACCAGCAGGTATCTCCACTGGCACCTCCGTATCCTGCCCATGACCTGAAGAGACACAGAACCAAGTCATATATTTCCTTGAGATTTGTTGTTAAGATTAGAAGAAAATGTTGGCAAACATTAACTAAGAAGTGTACAATGGGATCTCTCTCTTTTAATGACCTGTAGTAGATGTTGGAGCGTGACTGCCACCATGTGGTTGAAATACTTAATGGCTTACAGTGTTGCATCTATCTATTGTCAAAATTTGAATGTGAAAAATCACAACCTTAAATTGTCATGGATTAAGCTTTGTTTAGTTTATGAGCCTGTCATTTCAGATTACATTTATCATGTGTAGTGCTGTCAAACGATTATATTCATCATTTATATATAAATACACACATACAATATATATTTTGAAAATATGTACATGTATTTACATGTATATATTTAAATTCATATTATATAAAAAATATTTAATATATAAACCATTTTTTCTGAAATATATATGAAGAAAGACAAACATAAATAGAGATGAAACCCAAAATATTAAATACTGAATATTTACTAAGAAATCTGTTTTGCAGATGGGGGTCAAAATGACAATTTTCACTTGAAATTGTGAGCCAAATTACAGGAGGGTAAAAAATTACTGATAGCAGCATCATTTTAATTGTCGAGTGTTTTTTTTTTGCTAAAGTTTGCATGCCTGTAACTCAACTATTAAACATTTCGTAATATAGGCCTAATTTTAGATTTTCTTGGTTTTTAAGAAACTTTTTTTCTTTTGTAGTTTTCATCTGTAGTCCTATAGATCTCAATGCGGCTCCATGTCCAAATGGTAAAAAAAAAAAAAAAAAAAAATCTTCCAATTTTCAATTTGTAAATGTCACTTTGGCCTCATACACACTGTGGTTACTTACACACTGTGTACAATTTTGTAAATGCGGTTGTCACTACCTGTATAAATTTGATTGTGGAATGCAGTTATCACTCCTGTAAACCGCTGAACTGTGTGTAAAGCACTAAAGTTAAGCACTAAAAGGTGAATCAACAACTGAATTTAGCTGCAGTGTGTATGAGGCCTCTGTGGGCCACTTTGCAAACAGCTGATATTTATTGCATTTAAAGGGGAATGTCTGAAGAACAAGAATAAATATAATGCAGACAAATAACTGATAAAACCTGGCTTGCTAGATCCCTTTTGGTACACGTTATGATCACAGATCATAAGCTAGATGTGTTCTGTTTGACAGAAACATGGCTAAAACCAGACAATTACATTACCACATCTGAAGGGCAAAAGGAGAGGTGATGCTACAATTTATAGCAATATTTTCAGTATTACTCAGAGGTCTGGTTTCAAGTACAATTTATTTTGAAGTGATGGTGTTTTACATAATGTTATCTAGTAAAAACAATAAATCCCTTTTGACAATTATACTGGCCTCTGACTGTATACAGGCCTCCAAGGCACCATGTAGAACACAGAATTTTCTGATTTTTTTTTATCTGTGTTAGTGCTGGCTTCAGTTAAATTGTTCATTGTTGGATATCTTAAAATTCATGTAGACAGTAAAACATATGCATTGGGATTGGCATCTACAGGCATTTATTGGGGTTTAAACACTTAATTTTGTCCTATATTGTAGGCACTGCAATTTTGCAGCAGAGCAATGATATCTCAGATCATTATCTAGTCTCATGTATTGGTTTAGTGAAGACTGCAAAATCTCTCCTTGTTACAAATATGGTAGAACTATCACTGCTTCGTTATTAAACTTCCTGACTTGTCTGCTTTGTCTCCTCAGCATAAGATATAAATTAAAAGATGTTACAACAGAAACTAAAGACTCTCTCTTTTCTAGCACGTTAGACCAAGTTGGCCTTTGTGCTTTAAGAAGATTAAGAAGAACAGTCTCACACACTGGTATAAAGAGTACACTCGGAAATTGGAGCACAGCTGGAAGAGAACAAAAACAGAGCCACTTTCATTGCGTGGAAGGATAGTATTTCTATCAACAAAAAAGCCATAAAAACTACATAAAGGCCATAAAAAGGCCAGAACTGCTTACTTGATAACTCTCTTAGAATAAAACCCAATATAAAATCCCAATCAATCCCTGATGATAGGTGGCTGCTTTCCAACACTCCTGTGTGTATTTATGAATGTTCTGTGAAAAGCGTGAAAGGTTTCTATTTACAACATGTTTTTTCTGGCTTTGAGCAATGTCAATTTTATTTCTAAAGCACAACTAAACACAACAGCAGTTGACCAGAGTGCTTTACACCAATACATAAGACAGTAGAAATATCAAATTATAAATCATTAAAAACAAATAAACTCACAGTGCACTACATTTCATCATTGACCATATGCCAGTTCAAACAAGTAAGTTTTTAGCCTAGATTAAAAACAGATATAGATGGAGCAAATCTAATACTGGAGGGTAGTGCATTCCACAATCTGGGAGCCGCTACTGAGAAAGCACGGTCACCCCTACTTTTCAGCTTTGATTTCGGAATACATAACAATCTCTGATTAGACGACCGGGAGACACAACTGGATGATGTTCTGACAGTAAATCCGAAAGGTAAGGAGGGGCCAAACCATTTAAAGATTTGAATACTAAGAAAATAATTTTAAAATCAACACAGTATCGTACAGGTAGCCAGTGCAAAGAGCGTAGCACTGGAGTAATATGGTCCCGTTTTTTAGTACATGTTTTTGACCACTGAGTTTATCTGCTTGTCAAATTTTAAACCGTCATCGAACACAAAACCTAAGTTCTTTACCCAAGGCTTTACAGAAAGTGTTGAATTACCTAGGGTGATTTGACTAGGAGAGTCAGATGAGCCAAAAACTATGATTTCAGTTTTATTCTCATTAAAATTGAGAAAATTTAAAGATAACCAAGCTTTCACGTCAGATAGGCAAGCCCTAAGTGTTTCCCACCCAT
This sequence comes from Schizothorax lantsangensis, assembly GCA_027422415.1. Classification (NCBI taxonomy): domain Eukaryota; kingdom Metazoa; phylum Chordata; class Actinopteri; order Cypriniformes; family Cyprinidae; genus Schizothorax; species Schizothorax lantsangensis. The sequence continues at coordinate 5,744,949 of CM049845.1, forward strand.
CAGTATTAGGTTTTAAGGGTAAATATACTTGAGTGTCGTCCGCATAGCAGTGGAACGACAACCCATATTTCCTGAAGATAGACCCTAATGGGAGCATATATAACAAGAAAAGAATGGGAGCTAAAATAGATCCCTGTGGAACACCACAAGATCTCGTTTAAAAAGTCTGCATTGTATTTAGGAGGGTGATATAACAAGGCAATCAATAGTGGACTAATGAGTTCAAGCGTAAACAGTTGCAGCTCAAAACTTCTGTAATCATTTTGTACTATTTGGCGATGAGAAAATGTGTCCTTAAAAATAGAGAGTAATCCACCGCCCCTGCCAGTTAAGCGAGGCGAATTTAAAAACAAACAGCTTGAGGGTAAAAGTTCCGAAAGAGGGCTTGAATCACCGACGGTAAGCCAGGTTTTCGTAATAAATGAGCAGTCCAACTCACGCGAGGTAAAAAAGTCATTTATAATAAAAGTCTTATTTACCACCGATCTCGAGTTGAGTAGACCCATCCTTAGTCGAAGCGGATTGTCAGTCAGCTCCTCCGACTGCCGCACCTGAGGAAAAGTGCGAAGATGGCTAAAGCACACTCCTCGATGGTAGATTCGGGGAGAACCACAAACACCAGAGGTCACCGCGGCAGGGACCAGGGGAGCACCCCACCCACACGACAGATCCAGGGAACGCCAGCGAACAAAACAGCCGCCTTTGGGAAAACAGTCCCAAAGGCCGCACACCAGACCGCAGAGCCAGGTAGGACTTCAGCCTAACGGCACAACCGCCCCGTTTTCCGCGTTTCTTCCTCTGTCTCTTCACCGGTAATGAGCACGGCCATCGCCGAAGATAGTCAGGTATCGACGACAGGAAAGGTGGAGGTGGATAATTTGAGTCATTTGAATCATAGCCCAGTAAATTGTTCGAACTGGTCTGCAGACTTAAAATATGACCTGTCATAGACCAATATCGTGCACTGCGTTACTTTAAAAATAAAACAAAATAAAACAAACAAAACAGACACTAGTTTCCGAGACCGACGGCATGCCATGAACACCGGCGCCATCTTTGAATCCATCTGAATCTGAAGAGCAGTGTAGCCAATCACAGACATGTTTGTCAATCAGGTGTTCAAGATAGTCAGAATACTCTCAATGTGCCGCAGTTGGCTCAGCGTGAGCGCCGCACACCGATTTTTTTTAATTATTGTAATGGGAGTTTTCACACAGTCACTGGGCTTGCGCTGCGGCTGAACCGTTATATCGGCTTAATGTATTATGAAGGAAATGCTCTTAACTCAGTTTCTGTATATAACTTTGCTCATTTTCGATACATAACCCATTCATAATTTTAATAGAAGTCTTATTTTTCATGCTGCTAAGGATACCATGCAAAGTTTTGGGAGTGCGTTTGGATAGGTTGAGATGGAACGACCCACTAGAATTTCTTGCAAATGGCAAGAAAAAAAAAAAGAATAAAATGTGCAAAGAATCAAAGATTTTCTGGTAAGCTGCAAATGAAGGATCATTATTTGAAAGCTTGAAGAATGCAACATTTATTAGAATTAAAAAAAAAAATTTTTATTTTTTTTTTTTAATATTTGATCAGTTTATTAAATGTATCCTTGACTAATAAAAGTATACATTTTGGTGTGCCTGAGGACTTTGCAGAGAGCTATGTCTCAAGTTATGTCTGCTGTCATATAATCTACTTTTGTTTAGATTAAAATAAAAGCTGGCATTGAAGTTCTAACAATGTAATAAAGACTGTCAAAATAAGTGTACCTGCACTCCAAATGTTTCCTCCACCTTCTGGGCTTCCTGGTGTGGTTGCCAAGGTTGCCTGAAATGCTGCATAGTCACGCGTGATCTCAACTTTCTTCTTATACTGCATCTCCAGTACAGATAAAGCTTCAGTCATCCTGGCAGAGAGAATTCGGAAACAGATATCAGGTTTTCCGATGAAGCGCTGCCGAACACTGATCTCGTAGGGGCTGTGCACATAGACATCATCCACCTCTTCCTTCTCAAAGCAATGGAGGAGCAGTCCGTTTGCATCTCGAACCTCCAGAGAGGAGACCAACACTATCAGGCTACCTGGTTTCATGGTTCCAGAGCTTCCAACACAGGAGACAATAGCTGGAATGCTGGTTATGACTTTTTGGCCCTTGGCCGATCCTTTAGTACAGGCCGCTTTGGCCGCTGCCTCAGACTTGGCCTCCTGGTGTTTCTTCCATGGCAGTTTGCCAAAAGGCCACCAAGAAGGACACTCAAGTTCAGAGAGTAGTCTGCACAAAAGAGAAAAAAATGGCATCATTTAATTAAGTCATTAAGTCATCATTATAAAACAACACATGACTGTGGTCTATGGTGACAGTGGATGTTCTTGACTTCCCAATAGGGCTGCAACAAACGATTATTTTGATAATCGATTAATCTAACGATTATTAGAACGATCAATCGACTAATCGTCGATTATTTCACTGGTTAATCAGTAGACTTTGATTGATTATTCAGTTTATGCAATTAGTTAGAATATTAAGTTATACATATTCTAACATAAATAAAGGTCACTTCAGCTTTAGAAAAGCATATTATGTAATTACAATTATTACACAATTAATTGGTAACACTTTACATTAAGGTTCATTAGTTAACATGACTGCACTGTATTTTATGTATAATCATTTTCTATTCGTAACGGTTTTAAATTCATTTTAAATAAATTTTTATATAATTTCCTTGTTTTTATTGTTGTGATTATTATTTTTAATGTCTATTTCACTTCCTTTTATGTAAAGCACTTTTGTGTTTTTGAATTTTTTTTGTGTATGAAATGTGCTATATAAATAAACTTGCCTTGCCTAACATGAATTAATAATGAACAATACTTCTATAGCATTTGTTAATCTTAATGTTAATTTCAGCATTTACTAATGCATTATTAAAATCACAAGTTGTTTTTTTTTACATTGATAAATGCATTGTGAACTAACATGAACAACTGTATTTTTATTAACCGACATTAACAAAGATTAATACTTAAATGTAATAAATGTATTGTTCATTCATGTTAATTAATACATTAACTAATGTTAACAAATGATACCTTATTGTAATGTTACCAATTCATTATAAAAATAGATGGCACACAAAATGAGATGACAGACAGAGACACTCTCTCACCATTTAATTAGCTACATGAAAAAGTAACTGAATGACACATTTTGCACATTCTGCCTAACATCTCCTTTTGTAAGTCATATAGATATGAAACAAAATAAAGGTAAGTGATAAGATGCTTTGGATAAACTATTTTATTCACAACATAATGTCTTAAAATACCTTATAGGGTTATGATAATCAAAACAGCCCTGAGCTAGATCAAGCTTTGATCTCTGCAAACCAAACTGTCACTTTAATGAAATTATTATTTTTTCCCACTAATAAAAATATTTTATCATTAGCTAGCTCACACTGGAGAGCTGCTTTATAACAGAAAATCAAGTTGTAATTCTAACTGAAAGCGACACTGACTTTAATGTTTTTCATGTTTAATACCGTAAAGCTGCTTCAATTAAGGCTATCTATTGCATAACGTACTATATAAATAAACATAATGTGACCGAACTCTACTGGAGTAATGTTACGTTACTGAACTGCAGAGCTCATGCAAACATCCACATCGTTGTAATCAGATGTATTTTTAACTGTTGCTTTCACACTGCTGTCAGTTTTTGTTGTTTATTTCGTTACTGAGAGGAAAGCGCGCAATATATATTTACATATTCATCCAAACGCTGCTCAAGTTTGGATGCATTTGCTCTGAAGTGCTGTGTGTGTGTTCTTCTCTTGATCTGCATCCAGGAGGGCTGAACTAGAGTCTTGCGCTACAGCGCCACACTGGTCAAACCGCTGTATTGCAGGCTCTTACATTAGGTCATATGAGATCAAACGACTACTCGACAACAAAAATATTTGTCGACAATTTTTTATTGTCGACGTTGTCGATAATGTCGACTAATCGTTGCAGCCCTACTTCCCAATGAAGATAATTTACATTTATTAATTGAACACACTTTTAAACAAAGTGCCTTACAAATGAGGAATGCAACAAACTCAACTATGAAATTACTAAATTCTGAAAGACTGTAGCATCAAGAAACGCTGACATTATTGGACCTGTTTTTGGTATTGGAGAAATTAGGAAAATACATTTCCTATTTGTAATTGCTTCATAAATGTAATAAACCAATAACAACCCGTGCCTGATTATGTCCATATGTAAAAAATATCTGCACAGCTTTCAGCTAGCTGGACTTTTTTTTAGGTTATTTACACATTAGAGTGACAAAGAAAAATGGATGAATGAGAAAGTATAGTGTGGGACATGTTTAACATTAAAATGAGTTATTAGAAGCACAAGAAGCTGTGAAAGACCTCATTAAAATTTGAAGTATCATTCATGTCTCTAGTACAAGTTATGTATCACAGTTTCTGAATCTGAGCAAAACCTACTTATCTGCCACACTCAGGTCTGACTCGATCTTGTCCAGGCCCTGAATCATGTTGTCAAACTGCTCTCCCTGGTGGTTCAGGACTTTTCCAGTATCCTCCAGCCTCCGCTGGGCTCCAGCCATCAGGCTGATCAGCTCCTGGCCCTTACTGAGAGGAGCTTCAGCTCCACGGGGCTCTGTGGGGGACAGCAGCCGTTCCCTCCAGAAGTGCTCTAGCACGTGGTAAACGGCAGTACGGCAAGGCCTGAGAGACCCAAACCAGTGCTTGATGTTTCCCTGCTCCAACACAGTAAGAGCACTAAATATGAAGCTGGACGACTCCATCTTGATCTCCATGATGCAGGAGAGCCTCAGGCTAATCAGACTCTCCTGATTCTGCTCAGAGTTGAAGCGTAGGGTGGTGCGACTTAAGGAGAGGATGCCGCTGGCCCAGCATTTCTCACTGTTGATGTAATAAGAGCCGGGCCAGCTATAGATGGATGCCTCCTGGCTCATCTTTTTCTGATGATTTGGCACAGCAGCCCTGACTTAGGGAGCTCACCTGCCAAGTGAATGGTGTATACAGAAAATTAGTAAGCAGTCATCATCAGTCACTTTTATTTGCATGAACAGCAAACTTATTATTTTCTCAACCACATGTTGCAACAAACCTGGGCTGCGTTTCCCAAAAGCATCGTAAACCTAAGTTGATCGTAGCTCCATCGGTGATAATAGTTCTACAATCTTAGGTTTACGATGCTTTTGGGAAAAGCAGCCCTGCACAATTTTCTTTCTTAAGAGGAACACAAAAGAGGAAGACAAGAGGAAAACAAACTTATTTGTTGATTATTATTTAATTATTATAACTTATTGAAAGATTATTTCCATTATTATTATATTATAATTAGTGCTGTCAAACGATTAATCGTATCCAAAATAAAAGTTTTTGTTTACATAATATATGAGTGTATACTGTGTTTATTTATTATGTATATCTAAATAAAAACACATGCATGTATATATTTAAGAACAATATGTTATGTTTATATATTAAATATATTTATATAAAATATAAGAATATGAATATCTAAATGCATAAACACGTAAATATTTTCAAAATATATACTGTATGTGTGTGTATTTAATATACATAATAAATATACACAGTACACATACATATATAATATAAACAAAAACTTTTATTTTGGATGCGATTAATCGTTTGACAGCACTAATTAAAATAATTAATATTAATATTAATTTAAATTATATAAAAAAAAACACACACACAAAATGAAGATGAAGAATTGAAATGCTTCTTTTCTTTCGTTTTTATTATTCTGGAATCACAAAATAAATAGTGGTTTATTAATCCGATTTTTGAGTTAAAAACATTATTTGAAGACCCTTTACATTTATTTTTCACGTGGTTTTGTATGCGCAGTAACAGTAGACAGTGGTGTGGTTGGCATTACGTGATATACGCAGAACAAACACCACGGAGATCATTTATGTCATACCTTTTAGATGGTGTTGACTTTCAAGTGACAGCTACAGCAGGGTGTGACGTATTCCACGCATTAAAATAATAATAATATCTCGACGCATCGTAGTCAGTTGCGAGACATTTACTGTTCCGCCTCAGTGTTTCCCGTTAACGTTTAATACAACGCGCTAAAAAAGAACTGTAAAAAACATCAGACTCTGTTTCCCTGTCGCGTCGTAGCGATGTAAATACAGCTGAATCGAAGACTGACCGCAGCGGTGATTGTTTGAGTGCGCTCATGTTTAGACTCCGACGTGCAAAAAAACTTTATTAAAGGTTCCGCTCAACGTCACACATATATGTAATGTGGCGATGGCTAATTAAGGGCTTCGACTTAGATTTATTTACAGGTAATATAATGATATTCAATTAACTTGCTTTTTTGTATTATACAGCTCATTTTTTACGCACGAAGAAAAGCTAATCATTGGGTTGGTGTGCACACGTTTCTTTTCCGGTGGGAAACTGGGTAGACATGTTCCAAGCCTGGCGCAGAAAAACCCAATTATTTTCGATTTATAAACATACAGAAAAAGATAATCGCCTCGTATCGATAATTTAATTACACGTAATCGTAAGATACATTAGTTGCGCTTCTATAGCCTAAAAATAACAACGCAAAGCTGTCATCAGAGAAGCATGAGGTTGATCAAATGTGTTCTGCTATTAAGGCAACAGTATTGAGTTTTATTTAAGGTTCTGTTTTTAATATTATTACATCAAGCATGGAATAACGTGTGTGTTAGTGACTACCGTAAATAAGGCTGAGCTCATGTCATGGATAGGGAAACCTTTCATAACTGCTGCAGTTTGGTCAAAATGCCCAGGCAGATCCATCAACAGCACTGCTCCTCTCATTTCATTGAGTACATAGAGAGAGAAATACCCTACTCCAAATTCTTCAAGAACTACCTGATCCCGAACCAACCCTGCATGTTTTCCAAAAAATTCACAGAAGACTGGAACTGCAGAAAAAAATGGGTCACGGCTGATGGAAAACCTAACTTACAAAGACTTCTGCAAGAATTTGGTGAGCAAAGAATGCATTTTTAATTATATTTTATCATTCTTGCATCAATATGTCATGCATTATAAGTTAGTAATAATTATAATTAGCTCCTACTTCATCTCTAAAATCTAGATTGAGGAAATATATGTGATAACTGCATATTACAGAAGTGTAACATTTTCCTCTCAGCTTCTCTGAGGGTGATTTGAAACATGTATCTTGTATTGCTGGATTAAAATTTATTTGACTAAATTAGAAGTTTGTAAGATCATTTTGCTGTGTATTGTTGAACACCAATTTTTGAAAAATTACCAGTTGCAAAAAAATAGTACAAAAGCGATAAAAAATTGTAAATGAATAAATGTGTACTCAATATTGTTATATCCACAAATGGCCTGATTTTATTATGCAGATGAGACTCCTGTTCCTGTTGCAAACTGCAGTGCAAAAGAATACAACTCCAACCCGAAGCAGATCATGCCTTTTAAGGGGTTTATCCAGTACTGGAGAGAGTACATTCAGAATGGGCATTCTTCACCAAAAGGGTGTCTCTACTTAAAAGACTGGCATATGCAAAGGTACAGCTCTTCAAAAGCATGTCGCATGGGTTATTGTACAATAACTTTGAATGTGATGCACAATACTAGTTTGGAAACACTGTAGGAACATAAAGAAAGAATGGATGATTTTATTGTCATAATGTTGAATATGTTTATGTTCATTTTAGGAACTTTCCTGAACATAATACTTACAAGACCCCAATTTACTTCTCCTCTGATTGGCTGAATGAATATTGGGACACAATTGAAGTGGATGATTATCGGTTTGTCTACATGGGACCTAAGGGGTCATGGTACTGTGTCATTATTTATCATATACAGTTAAAAGGGTGTAAAAGTCTGTATCCAAATTTAGAGTCTGTTTTTTGTCACATTGGTCCTGTAAATAATTTCGGTTTTGGGTTTTGAAGAAAAAATGAAATGCAACGAAACATTATGATGTAAAATTAAGAAATATGTATTATTCTGGATTATGTAATTTGCACAAAGGGTCAGATTCCATTGGAAATTTGATCTTTTGAACATTCTTAAATAATGCTGAATAATGTGTCATTAAAGCAAAAAGAACACATACCAAATGCTAGGAAATTATTGTATACATGTTTTTTTTTTTTTTTTTTTAATACATTTCTTAAGTTTTATAATAAACTATAAGATTACAGAAGCATTTTCACTAGTGATCTCAGACTTTTGAACCCCTAATGTTTAATGTTGGACATATGAACTTCTTGTCACCCCTTTGAATGTCGTGCAGTCAGTGATTTTGTTCTTGCCTTTAGGACACCTTTCCATGCAGACGTGTTTCGCTCATACAGTTGGTCTGCCAACATCTGTGGACGTAAGAAATGGCTCCTGTACCCTCCAGGCCAAGAGGAGTTTCTGCGGGACTGTCACGGCAACTTGGCCTATGACGTAACAGCACCCGTACTTCAAGACAAGGGTCTGTATCCACAGTTTGAAGAGGCCTGTCAGCCTTTAGAGATCATTCAAGAAGCTGGGGAGATCATCTTTGTACCTAGTGGTTGGCATCATCAGGTTTACAATTTGGTAAGTAATAATTGTTTAATGGTCTCCATATATGTTGTACTAAAACAGGGGTGTCCAATCCTACTCCTGGAGGACCTGTGTCCTGCAGAGTTTTGCTCCAATCTGCCCAAATACACATGCTTGGAAATTTTCTACAGAAAACCTCTGGCTTTTCAGAGAGTAAAAAATATAAAATATGTGAGAAATGTAAACATTCCTATCTGTTTTTATTGTGTTATTTCTGTTGCGTTAGTGGGTCAATTTAACCTACATTTTTATGTTGAAAATTACCTGCATATACAAACTTTTTTTTTTTGCTGTGACTACTTGTAGTGACTATTTGCACACTTAGGTGCAAATAACTACAAATAAATATAAATAGTATCTAATATTATTTGTACTTAATGCAAGTAGTAATTATTGCTATTTATACTTGCTCTGTCTTTTTGTTTTTCTCAAACCCTGGTGAGGGTCAAATGGGTTCCTCACACTTCTTTTCAGTGTTGCAACAGCAATTAAGATTCAAAAACACTAATAATGAAAAAAAAAAAATTGCCAGATTTTTTGGCTGAAAAAAAATTCTAGAATAAATAAATAGTTTAACCAGTATTTTGAGCAGTTTGAAAACTGAGTGTGTGTCAAATTGAACTCAACACAACAGGAGGGCTAAGAAAACCGTTTTAAATCTCATTTACAAGAATGCGTTATTCTATGCCAGTCATAAACATGATTACTGTAAAATACAGTTCATTTATACAGTATTATTTTGAGTGCTTATATTAATTCAATTCAAGTTTATTTGTATAGCGCTTTTTACGATACAATCGTTGCAAAGCGCTTTACAGGAAATTAAGTTTCTACAATATATTTATACATTGTAGAAACTTAATATATTAACTTATGGCAAAATTAGTTAATTCTGTATGTTGTCTGAGGGTTGGCATCCTCTGAGGTCCTCTGAGGGGTCGGCATCATCTCTTCTCAGGTCTTTGCTCATCTCAGATCATTTAAGGGTTGGATCCAGACTGAAGCTTCTGTAATTCCTAGTTAACATCCCGTGGCAGAAACAGAGAAACAAAGAGACATAATTAGCGTAGCTGTTGTTCCATCCTAGCAAAAATTATTTGTTCAACCCAAGCTAAAGAATAATAATGTGCGTTTGATCAGATATAACTGCAGTACAAGATTATGAGATGCATTATATGAATGCATTATGTGAATGCTTGGCTAAATAGATGTGTCTTTAATCTAGATTCTAAACAGAGAGAGTGTTTATATTACATCTGTTCATTTCTCAAACCACATACATACAATTTTATTCCCCAGTTTTCCACCGATTTCCACTAGCCCAAGCTTTGTAACCAGCAGAGTCTCAGAAGTCTCAGTTTTTTTTTTACCGCAGAATGCTGCCAATGCTATAGAGAACGTATATCTCTGAACATTTCTTGTTCCTATCTGGTCACCAGAGATAATCAACCTGAAATTGAGGGAAATCATTCAAAAATGAACTTGCTGACCCTAGAAGAGGAACCTTGAGCGATCAATACATTTGGTCTTAAAGTCTAAAGGTCTCTGCACACTGAGTCCGAAATTTTCGCACGTTAAAAAATAAATACGACCTCACATTGTCAATCACGTTTGTACACTGCCTCGAACTTTCGTCCGTCAAAATTTTTTTGGATCAGGTTCGATTTTCTGCGTTTTCGCATCCGTTGCATGTATTTTGATAGGAAAGGATGGGGAATACGAAAAAACGGAAAAACGCATGCGAAAATTTCGGACTCAGTGTGCAATGGCCTTAAGTCTAAGGAACAGGAATGTGCTAAATATTTAGATATGTACAGTACAGTACATGTACCATGTAATGTGCATTAGAGATCAGTTTTTGCTTCAAGGAGCTAAGACCTGAGCTGAAATATTGAGCTTTCCGTAAATGTTGTGTACATTCAAATATTTGTTGTGGGCCATGACACCAAGTAAAATTAAAAATAAAAACAGATGGTTTTGCTATACCAATCCATAAAAGTTATCACTCAAAAAATCAGGAAAAACGAAAAATAGTCAAGCAACCAAAAACTGAACCACTTGAGATAGACTGACCTAAAAGTAAATTGGAGCACAGCAGAGCTGGGTAATACCTGATTACATGTGATTACATCTGTAATATGTAATCAGATTCCAGAAATTAAGTACTTGTAATTAGATTAAATTACATTTTAAAATACTCAGAATCAGACTACAGTTTTTTTTATTATTATCGATTACACTCAGTAGCAATAAATTATTCCTAATTTCTTTAAATTCTTTTTCATCTTTTACATTTTTCTTTCTAAAATACCCCACCGCTTATATACATTTATAAAGTCTTCCAGTTTTGTGTACGTTTACACAAAGACCAGTTACTATAGTCAGGTCAGGTGGATATAGGCTAATTACACAGACATATGAGAGGCCACACAGCATTTGACCACTGGATTTACAAAAATCATTTCAGTTTTAAGAAGTGTTTTCTTAGCATTTCAACATTACATCAACTACTGATGAACACATTAATTAGTATTATCACTCAGAGGGTTATTTATTCATGTATTACTTCTTTGTCTTTGGAAGGCTTTTGTCTCATGTTATTTCTTATTTACATGTAATGCAGGGGTTCCCAAACGTTTTTGTCAGCTTTTACCTAATATAATAACTTACAGTATCCCTGAGATTTTAAAATAAATATTTGTAATAATTGGTATCACATTTGCATGTTCAAGGTTCTCTGGTTAATTGTCACATGACATGCAGGTAAACAAATAAAATATTAAATGTTTTAGTGGTTTGATGGATGTTATTTTAAAATAATTTATTCCAATTTTACATTTTTATGATTTAATTATTTGCTTTTCATTAAACTCACAAACCCCCTGCAGTTCCTTTACGATCCCCAGTTTGGGAAACCTTGGTAATGTAAACTTCATGTTGTCAGTAACAACGAATGGAATATATTTTCTTTTTCTATGCATTTTCGATATGGTACAAGATTATCCTATTTAAATCAATGTGTTCAAAACTTCAAAGGTTAAAAGTAGTCAAAAAGTAGTCTGGTTATATTACCTGAAATGTAATGGATTACGTTACTGAGTATAGTTTTTGTCATGTAATGTGGAATCAATAACGGATTACTTCAAAGTCAAAGTCAGCTTTATTGTCAATTCTACCACATGTACCGTACATACATACAGAGAATTGAAATTGCATTACTCTCTTACTCCCTGGTGCATACAGATAACACTAAACACTAACAGTAGAACTCACAAATATACAAATAAGGAAATGTAGAAAAAAATAAAAATAATAATAATAATAAAAAATAGATAAAGTGGCATAAGGCACATGGTAGATAGTGCAAACCAGTGAAATACACAGACAGTGCAGAATATGAATGGTGTAGTGCAAAGAGCTTATTAAGTCTATTCTATTAAAGTGACAAAAAGAGAGCAGTCTTTATTCAGACTGTCAGAAGAGGTAGTTGAATGAGGTCAGTCCAATGCTGTACAAAGTGACTGGTGCTTGTCACAGTGTGTGTGTGTGTGTGTGTGTGGTGTGCGGGGGGTGGGGGTGGTGTGTGGGGGGGGGGGGGGGGGGTCAGAGTTCAGTGGTGTGTGGTGTAAGAGAGGGGAGGGGGGCAAGGACGGGAGGGAGTTCAGCTTCCTGACAGCCTGGTGGATGAAGCTGTCCTTCAGTCTGTTGGTCCTGGCCTGGAGACTCCGCAGTCTCCTCCCTGATGGTAGAAGACTGAAGAAGCTGTGTGTCGGGTGGGTGGTATCACCTGCGATGTAGAGGGCTTTGCGGGTGAGACGGGTGCTGTAGATGTCCTGGAGGGAGGGGAGAGAGACACCAACGATCTTCTCAGCTGCTCTCACTATCCGTTGAAGGGACTTGCAGCAGGACGTGTTGCAGGCGCCATACCACACAGTGATGCAGCTAGTCAGAATGCTCTCGATGGTGCCTCTGTAGAAGGTGCACATGATGGGGGCTGGGGCTCTGGCTCTTCTGAGTTTGTGGAGGAAGTAGAGACGCTGTTGCGCTTTCTTGGCTAGTGCTGCAGTGTTGTTGGTCCAGGAGAGGTCCTCTGTGATGTGTACACCCAGGAACTTGGTGCTGCTCACTCTCTCTCCACGGTCGCACCATTGATGGTCAGAGGAGCATGCAGAGAGTGCACTCTCCTGAAGTCAACGACAATCTCCTTCGTCTTCTCCACATTCAGAGAGAGACTGTTGTCACTGCACCACCCGGCCAGGCGGCTCACCTCGCTCCTGTAGTTTGTCTCATCTCTGTTGCTGATGAGACCCACCACAGTCGTGTCATCCGCAAATTTAATGAAGAGGTTGGAGTTGTGTGACGGTGTGCAGTCGTGGGTCAGCAGAGTGAAGAGGAGGGGGCTCAGCACACATCCTTGGGGGGCCCCTGTGTTCAGTGTGATGGTGCTGGATGTGTTACTGCCGACCCGTACTGCCTGAGGTCTCCCGGTCATAAAGTCCAACAGCCAGTTGCACAGCGATGTATTGAGCCCCAGCTGGACCAGTTTTTGAATGAGCTGTTGAGGGATGATTGTGATGAATGCTGAACTGAAGTCTATGAACAGCAATCTGACATACGTGTCCGTTTTGTCCAGATGTGTGAGGGCTGGGTGGAGGGCAGTGGCGATGGCATCATCGGTCGAGCGATTGGACCTATATGCAAACTGGAAGGGGTCCAGGGAGGGGGGGAGGACAGATTTGATGTGTTGCATGACTAGCCGTTCAAAGCACTTCATGAGAATAGGAGTGAGTGCTACTGGACGGTAGTCATTGAAGCAGGATGGAGATGACTTCTTCGGGACTGGAATGATGGTGGTAGCTTTGAAGCATGTGGGGACAACAGCCTGACTTAGTGAGATGTTGAAAATGTCTGTGAAGACATCAGTGAGTTCCACTACACAGTCTCTCAGTACACGCCCAGGAATGTTGTCAGGACCCGGAGCTTTGCGTGCATTGATCCTGCTGAGGGATCTCCTCATGCTGTGTGGGGACAGCGTCATCATCTGGTCGCCGGGAGGAGGTGTAGTCTTCTGTGCAGTGGTGCCGTTTTGTGCCTCAAAGCAAGCAAAGGCGGCATTCAGCTCGTTCAGCAGGGGGGATGGTGCTGTCACAGGTCTGTGGTGGGGGCTTGTAGTCCGTAATGGTCTGAATCCCCTGCCACAGGCTCAGAGTGTCTCTGCTGTCGCTGAAACGATCCTCCTGGAGTACTGTCTCTTGGCCTCTCTGATGCCGCGGGATAGGTTGGCCCTAGCTGTCTTCAGGCCCTCCTCATCTCCAGCTCTAAAGGCAGCATTCCGAGCCTTCAGAAGTCTGTAGACCTCCCCTGTCAGCCACGGCTTCTGGTTGGCCCGGACAGTGATAGACTTACGATTTGTAAGTAATGTACCTCTGAAATGCAGGCTTGTAATCCTGTTCAAGTGTGTTTGATTAGGATTGGAGCTAAACATGCAGTATAGTGGCCATCCTGGAGCAGGACTGGACACCTCTGTACTAGAAGTTATCTTTAACATTTTTATGAAAGACTGTAGTATCAAGATCTTTTGGCTCTGGGGAAACTAGGAACATTTCTCCAGCCCCTAATTCTCATATGTTCCTTATGAGAAAAATCTTCCTTGACCAACTTGCTAACTCAATTTCAATAATGCATCTTTTAATAACAGGAGGATACCATTTCCATCAATCATAACTGGCTGAATGGCTGTAATTTGGATATCATGTGGCAGTTTCTGCAAGAAGAACTTTCTTCTGTCCAGAGAGAAATCGAGGAATGGCGTGATACTATGGACACGTGGCATCAGCATTGTCAGGTAACGCTTTATTTTAGACATCAGTCATCACCTTTTTAGGTCCAATAAATGCGGCTAATAAAGATTCACTATGTGCTGCAGTACTACTGAAAAATCATAATCCTCTAAACATCATTTTAATATTCCTGTGGCAATACATTGATTTATGTTCTTTTTCAGGTGATCATGAAATCGTGTACAGGAATCGATTATGGAGAGTTTGCCTCTTTCCTTAAGACTATTACAAATAATCGAATGTCCTTTTTAAATTCATGTCCCAGAAATGCAGATAATTGCCGAGACCACCTTGCTGAAAGTCTGTGTGCTTTAGGCCCTCAGCATGCAGCCTTTGACCTTCAGAGAGTACTGCATATATTTGAGAGCATGCTTAGCAACGAAGACTTTAAGAGACTAGACCCTTCAACTCTGAGCTTCAAACCTGAGGAACTGCTTCAGGAGATCAGAGAGGCTGTTCGAACCATAGTGTAAAAGCTATACTGTAAGCTATGGCAAATGTTAATAAATTCTTTTAACAACATATTTGTGTTATTTAATTGTTGTTTATGCTGTCATTATATTTTTATTACGACAGTGTTGGGGAGTTACTTTTAAAAGTAATGCATTACAATGTTGTTACTGCATAAAAATCACTTTAATGTAATTTGGCATAAAAGAAAAATCACCCATACAATGTATTGTTGGCTATTGCTACACATATACCTGTGCTACTTATGACTGGTTTTGTGCTCCAGGGTCACATATATAATTGTTGGATACCACATAAGGGAAATTTGGCACCCATTTATTTTAAACAAAACCAAGGTAAGAGTATTTCAAACAGCTTTTTAAATAAGCAACAACAATTAAATTTATTTGAAACATTTTATTTTAAGGTGTCAACTAAAACAGTCATCAGATTTCTGTGTGAAAGTTATAGTTTAATTTTTTTTAATTAACTAAATAAATATGATCTGCATCACAATTCATTCAGGTGGGCCTTTGACCTTTCTAGTGTTGCCGATTCATTTATCTTGACTGTTTTTTGGCCACCAGTCAGGTATAGTAGTCTGTAACGTCACTGTCACGCCGTCAGAGGATTTAAGTTTTAGTGGCTCTTTGGCATGAGCCAAGCGTATGAGGCTCAGTCCCAGCTTGTCGATTCCTGCCCTGTGTTTCCCAGCTGGTTTACCCCCCTCAGTCTCAAGAGCGGCACCTTGTTCCAGGGTCTCAGCCGGAGCAGACATGGTAACAGGCATCAGGCGCTTTCGGATCACACCAGTGTGGTGAGTTCTGGCAGTCAGTTCCTGTCCGATGTAGCATCCCTTGCTGAAGCTAATTCCCTGCATGTAGACAAGATTAGACTCCAGCGGAAGGGCCTCACCTGGAGGAAGGTCTTTCACTCCTTCAGGCAGTCCTGTAGACATTAGTTAAATTACAGGACTGATTACAAGAAATTATCAGATCACAAAGGATGTGCTGACTCTTCAATAACAATTTAGTACATTTAAAAGCACAAAATGCTACTATTACCAAACAATATCCATATACACTTTGATGATGACTATTGCTTAAGATTAACACATATATATACATATATATAAAAAAACTCAGGTAAATTAAACAA
This sequence comes from Schizothorax lantsangensis, assembly GCA_027422415.1. Classification (NCBI taxonomy): domain Eukaryota; kingdom Metazoa; phylum Chordata; class Actinopteri; order Cypriniformes; family Cyprinidae; genus Schizothorax; species Schizothorax lantsangensis. Next base: position 5,761,048 of record CM049845.1, read on the forward strand.
ATTTAAGGTAAAAACTTATAGATTATGAATTATGCCAACTTTTTCACATTGAAATGACGGTCAAAAAGTGGACCAATATCTAAAATTTATATTCATATTTGAACTTGTACAAGTCATAAGATTGGACACACTTGACTGAATTTATGCTTCTAATGATTTGAAAAACCTTTTGATCTAAAATCGTGTGCTTAAAAGCTTGAAATTAGTTTTATAGACAAATATAAACTGTGCCAGCATATGAATTTCTTTAATAAACTATATTTTTACCTAGTGTTTAATAAGCATCTCAGATCGTTCCACTTTCTGAAGCTGGTTGAGAAAAGCCTGATCTAGACAAAAGATGGCTGTTTTGAAGAAGCTAAAATATTAGATGTGTACATTACTTGTAGCTACATAATAATAATAATAATGAATATGTCACTGTGTCCAAACTTCTCATTAGTAGTGTGTACATTAGGGAACATCTATATTTTAGGTTTTTGACTGATCTTTTTTGTATTATTTACTTGCATGGTCCGGCATGTGTGACAAATACATTTTTAAAGTACTTTTAAAAGTATATATAAATTTTATGGTGTCATTCAATTAATTTGAGGACATAAAGCTGCTTGAATCATTTATATAAAATAATTTGAGATGAATTAATCTAAAATATTTTGAGATTAAAGCTGCAGTCCGTAAATTTTGCCTCTTTGTCGCCATCTCTGTTTGAAAACCTGGAACGCAGTTACTTGCGGAATGATCTTCCGTGCGTGGGCTGTACTCTGGCACGGCTTCAGCGTGGATGAATCTAATGTTTTGAGGTGAATGTGTAGCTGTCAGTCACCGCACCGGTGTGGATGTTTACTGTACTTCGCAATCACAGATTCTAGCCCGCGTCTTGGAATATGTGACCCAAATCAGAATTTTCACCATATATTGCCATCTGAACAAGTAACAAGTCTGCCACGTTTGTTCTGCCCAACTGAGGAAAAAGGAATTACAATAAATCGCGCTACCAACGGTGATTAGATCTAACGATCGGTTAGCTCATATCAGATCAAACCTTGCAAATTATTATTATTGTTATACTTTATTCTCAAATTATTAATGTTAACATCAGCATTGCGTGACTATGGGTATAGTGTGTATTAGCGTGTAGATTTCAATTTCTGTACAGTCTAATCTAATTGTCATGCCATTCAAATTTCATATTAAGAAATTCTTTTAACCCAAAAAAGCAAATTATTCTTCCTTCGAACTGGTTTCACAGGCTATCTGTAATCAGATGCACATTTAAAACTGGAATATAATTTAATTTCATTCACGTTTCATAAACACATAATCCTTTCTGGATTACAATCCGCCATCAAAATGATAAATTTAATTATTCTAGGTGCTGTGAGATAAGGCTATAAACGATCCGTCACCTGCAGGATCCTCACATGTGATAGTCTAGTAGCCAGGACATCTTTATGTTTACAGACGTGACGTAAAGACGCAGTGCCATGCTTGAATTTCCTGCGAAAACCTACCCGTACCACTCAAATTAGAAAACATTATTAAAAGCTTACCGTTGTGAATCGGGCTAAAGTAAGGTGATAGTTTTGAACACTGGCTGGTTATGTACTTGCTCAAATATTGATTTTGGATCATTTTTAACCAAAAAAAAGTTACGGACTGCAACTAGCTTTAAGTATAGCAAGTTACACTGCAGAACAGTGCTGTCACTGCTTAACATGTCATATCAATTATCCATATAGCTACACTTTCTTAAGACAGAGAACTGCATGTTTAAGTCCAGAACAATGTAGAATAACAATGATCAACATGCATCCACTTATTCTAAGTAATAATACAAGTCGTTTAATACCGATTTCATAGCGATGTCTGTGGTATTCTTCAGTGTTGCCCTCTCGACAAGCAGAGACGATCTCATGTGGGTTATTTTGACAGCTAGTGATCATTCTCCAGCCCATGAGTTCAGTTCTTGGGTCTTGCTCCAGTACTAACACTTTATCTGCTGCAGTAATAACCGGCTTGGAGTTCCCCAGTACTGACGCTTTATTTTGAGGTAACAGAGCCCATAGTGAGAGACTGGGACACAAGCTGAACTTTGCTTTGCGACGTATCTTGTAAACTTTCAGAAGCTGCATAATGGAGTCCTGTACAGTGCTGTCACACTCCAGAAGTACACCATTAAATCCATCTGGGTTTCCTTTTAAACTGAATAACAAAAACAAGTTCCATTAATACATACATGAAAAACGTGCAAAGCTCTTTTTATACTGTATGTTTAGCACAGATTCTCTAAAGATCTCTAAAAAATGTTTTTCTACTTCAAAATGAAAAGTTGTGTTACTTGCCATTTACTTGTAATTGTTTGTGAAATTTACTAGCAATTTTTACACTTCTTTTTTCCATGTAACACATTCTGTCACACAGAAACATTACCTCGTTTTTATTTTTCATTAGCTATTAAAACCTAATGAAAATTTATATTAAAAAAGTTCAGAGATCTTTACTGAGACATTCTGATCAGATGAAAATGTAATACAGCCAGTCTGGGTTTCTGCTGCAACTAAATCTGCAATAAAAACTTCTCAGTAATGAACTTTAATAAATCTAAATATGGATCTCAACTGTTTGTGATTGTTACTTGCTGCTGAAAAAAAAATGTACTTGGGCAACTTCTGTGTCACAAAGTCATTATTGTTGTTGTTTTAATAGAAAAACATAATTTGGTTTGAGTTAATATTAGATGGTTCTGCTTTTGAAAGAAGCTTCTGGTTTACATTGTTTTCAATGTAGAGAGTGTTTATTATATGATCGGCTAAACATAATAAATTAGGAAACTAGATGAAGGAAATTAAATCATGCAACTGAGTTGACGTTTTCTTGATTTGTACTAATGTGAAAGTGCAATAATTGTTATTGAAATTCCTCAAATGACCATAATCATGATTAATTATTGTGATTATCAGTTTAACCATTATCATGCAGCCCTAAAGTAAAATGGTAAAATATTGATGCTTTTTCAAAACAATAAATTAATCTGTGCTAATTTCTCTCCTGACTCAGATGAGATGACTTTTTCACTGAAAAAAGCAATAGAGGACTTAGATTTCAGCTGAAAGTTAAAACTGTCAATGATTGAATTAAAACATTAATTGATGGACAGGAGTGGATTATTGTGAAGTTTTTATCAGCTGTTTGGACTCTCATTCTGACGGCACCCATTCACTGCTGAGGATCCATTAGTGAACATTGCTGAGCAATGCTAAATTTCTCCAACTCTGTTCCCATGAAGAAACAAGCTCATCCACATCTTGGATGGCTTGAGAATGAGTACATTTTCAGCAAGTTTTCATTTTTGAGTGAATTATTAATTTGAAGACAAGTGCCTATATTATTCTCATTTGTTAGCCGCTTTATATATCAACTCCTTATGATGTTTATGATCTGCTAAACCATGCTTAACTGACATGTAGAAGAACCGAGCAGAAGAACAACTTCATATCAGTAAGTTAAAGGGATAGTTCACCCAAAAATGAAAATTCTGTCATCATTTACTCACCCTCAAGTAGATCCAAACCTGTACGAATGTCTTTGTTCTGCTGAGCACAAAGGAAGATATTCTGAAGAATGTGGGAAACAGAGCAGTTCTGGGGCACCATTGACTTCCATAGTATTTTTTTTTTTCCTACTATGGAAGTCAATGGTGCCCCAAAACAGCCTGGTTACAAACTTTCTTCAAAATATCTTCCTTTGTGTTCAGCAGAACAAAGACATTCATACAGGTTTGGATCTACTTGAGGGTGAGTAAATGATGACAGAATTTTCATTTTTTGGGTGAACTATCCCTTTAAGTTAGTAGTCCAGGGTGGGACAGTGAGATAATGCTAAGGTCACGCCCATATCTTACTAACCTTATTTACAAAACTCCAGCACCTCTAAAATCACATTAATATGACATTCCGTGACTACTTTACAATTCTAACAAATGTATTATTAAAACAATGTAGTATATTACCTGTAAAGGATGATGTCGTACAGTGTCCTGCCTTGAACATTGAGAATATGAGCATACTTTGCACACACTGCATCCTCTTCCAGAAGAGCCATGTCATTGGTTATTATTCCTTGAAGAAATGAGTTCGTGTCTTGTCCAGACACATTGATGAGAGTCCTGTGCGGTAAGCTGAAACAGCTAAAGTGTGCTGTATTATTGCTAGGTTGATCTTGAGAGTGTGTTCTAAGCTGAGTCCTGCACACATTCTCATGTCTCGTGCAGTGAGAATAGCGCGCGTGAAGTCCGCCTGATCCTGTCAGGATCGCTCTGAAAGCACTGCTAAACAAAATCACCCTCTGCATTGTGTTGTTTTCCTCAGCGCAACTATTACAGCTCAAAGTTCCTCAAAACGACACAAGTTTGCGTTATGTTGTGTCTCACCTTCCATTTTCATTCCCATACTGCACTGCGTGTGCGTTTACTAGACGATACGAATCCTACTATGGTGAAGGTTTACCTCATGAATATTGATAATATAATCGCGTGCGTCCTTCCTGGCCCGTCCAATCAGTTACGAGTTTTATTAATATTTATGATACATCGCCCGTTCCCCGTATAACCGGTTGGGTTGGGTTAATATTTGAGTGTTTTCTATCGACCTTTTAAACTTTGAAACACCGCTTTCTAAACGCTTTGCTATGCTACAATAACATAGGAACTAACGTTATATTTGGTTCCTGAAATTTGGTGGCACACTGACATGAATATTCATAATAGCCTATTTCTCTGTTGTGGGCGTGCCCTTAAAGGGATAGTTCACCCAAAAATGAAAATTCTGTCATAATTTACTCACCCTCAAGTAGTTCCAAACCTGTATGAATGGCTTTGTTCTGTTGAACACAAAGGAAGATATTCTGAAGAATGTGGGAAACAGAGCAGTTCTGGGGCACCATTGACTTCCATAGTATTTTTTTTTCCTACTATGGAAGTCAATGGTGCCCCAAAACAGCCTGGTTACAAACTTTCTTCAAAATATCTTCCTTTGAGTTTGGCAGAACAAAGAAATTCATACAGGTTTGGAACTACTTGAGGGTGAGTAAATGATGACAGAATTTTCAGTTTTGGGTGAACTATCCCTTTAACGTGCAATAAACAGAACTGAACATATCAGCGCACGCATCTCAAATCGCAACTGATTTTATTGGATTATTTCGAAAAGCTAATAAAGTTTCATACTAATTTTGTCACTGTTTTTCGCCGTCTCAGCTCCCTGTTTTGTAAGCCTTTCCCTGTTCCTTGTTTCTACTAGTAAACCTGAAACTAAACTTCCCAATGGTGTGTGGGAACTTCGTGAAAAAGTGAAAATACTCAATTATGATTACGCCTGCCTCAACTTTTTTTTTTTTTTTTTTTTCTTATGACTTGATCCTAGTTTTTCTCCTCTGTGTCTGGGGGGAAATACATCTACTCTTTTTGGGAGTGATTGGAGTATCCCCAAGCAGCACAGCAAACCCTGATGGAAACTATACAAGGACAACATGCTATTCAGTTTATTAGAGACTTAATATTGAAAATATTGACAAATATTTCTGGGATGTGTCCATTCAAACATTTGGCTGTGTTTCTATTTGTGAAACTATTGAAACTAAATTGACACGTAATTCTGCAGGATTGCAAATCAATGTTTACTGATTTAACGGTAGTTTTACTGCCCGTGTCATTCAACATAGTCTATTGTGAATTTATATAGAATGCAGTTTAGAACAAAATAAAACATTTTAACTTGCAACATTACAAAATAAAGAAAATGTCAAATCAAGATGTTTAATCAAGAAAATATATGTGACAAAATTACAAAAATTAGTGATGTTTGGGAGGTAACGTTTTATTCTTATCAATAATAATAAAATAGTTTTGCATATTTAATAATATTAACACAGCTTTAACACACCCTTCAACATTGCAGGGAACCAGTGCTTTAATGGGAGCAGTATCATGGCAGCCGGTGTGTGTTACTGCTCTTTTTCTTTTAAGTGTTTCCAGATTTTTTTATTTTTTTGGTGCTTCTTATATATCAACATAGACTTTAGGCACTACAGATGCAGCCTTAGGCAGTAGGCTGTTAACAGTGCAATCGAATATGTAGTCACCACCAAAACGCCAAAAGATATTTGTCACTGAACTGCATCAGAATCACCACATTGCAAAGAGACATCTGCAGGACTGTAAAATTCATTTTACATTTACTAAATATGGGGTTTATTAGAAGACCGATCACAGGATTTTAAAATTCAAATCAATAATTTTTTTTCTGTATATTTTTCCTGGCTACCCAACAGTATAAATTAGTTAAAATGATCTCAACACCTACAGCAGTAAAATGCCACATTTATGTAGCAGTTATTTAAATCCAAAAATATAATACACTGTCAGGAACCACTGTACAATGAGTACTTTTACATTTGTTTCTACATAATAATGCTCTAAATAATAAACAGGAACACAGTGGAGTATTTTCATAGTGTGGCATCAAAACTTTTACTTATTTCAATCAGAATACATACCTAGTTCATCAAGAAAATAGCCTATCTGGAAATAATAACTGGTAATACAGATCTAGTAGTGGTTGCTGGCATGCAAGGTTTTTATTCTTCCATGATCATAGTCCTGTGGGAGATGTAGTGCTTCCTTCAGACTGATGTACCTATGTTCACACATATGATATCCATTTGCTTATCCACATTCAAGTTTTACATTTATGCATTTAGCAGACGCTTTTATCCAAAAGCAACTTGCAAAAGAGAAAGAATAAAGTAGTTTGTAATACACTATTTGTAATACACAATGGCAGGTTTATTAGACAGGTTTGTTATCCATGTGCTTATCTGTACATACCGTATCCGAGCACAAAGTAAAAACATACAAAATGAGCTCACCTCTGACATGTCAAGTGATCCAGTTCTTGGTCAGCGATCGCACCTTATACGTGGATCTCTTGTGTGCATTTTTGGATTGCCATTCACACACTTGAACACTGTAATAATGCACATTTCTGAAATAATGTTCTCGTGAACATTATATACTAGGAAAAAAAATAGATATTTTTATCAGATTCCAAAAAAAAAAAAAACTCAAATGTTGAAGAATCTTGTTACATGAATCCTACATTTATTATTATTCTTAATCATCATAAAACATCATCAGTAAAATTGTAAATGGTAAAGGCACATTTTGGAATAGTGATTCTAAAAGAAAACATTTTACAGAGCTTTGAAATCTTACTTCTCAAAAGTCCTATCCAAGAATGCTTACAAAATAATACTGACCTTTTTGCTAAAATTTGTTTGTTTTTGTAAGAATCAAGTCATAAAAAGTCATATGAATTTGCCACCAACACACCAAAACATATATCTACTCATAGTTGTTACACCAGACAGCTCAGAGGTAAATTGTGTGCATAATTCTTGGAAACAATGGAAACTAAGTTAAATCACAAGAAATGCTGCTTTAAGTCACCGTTCATAGAATGATTGTGCCTCATTCCTGATGAGGTGTGCAGTGATTGAGACGTTCTTACCTGACCAACTTCATGTGGATATTCAGACTTATGTATTTTTATTTGATGCATAACTTAATCAATACCACCCACTTTGACAAGGAACAACATGAATTTTAATTTAAATAAAAATGATTTTCAGTGAATAATGATCTAAATTCACAGAGCTGTTGTATGGCTTAGAAGACTTAGAATATAACACACAAGTCATATGAGTCTTTTTTAATCTTAAAAGCCTCAGTCCTCATTTACTGTAATCAAATGTTGTTCCATAGAAGAAAGAAAGTTGAGGGTTAATAAATAATGACAAAAATTTAAATTTTGGGATGAACTGCTCCTTTAAAATACCTTCATAAGACAATGGTACAATTTATCATTGCAGGCTCAATCCATCATTTTAGTGCCACATAATATAAATGCAAATAGAATTTATAAATGCACATTAATATTAGATGCTCATCCATGTTTTTTGATAAAGAAGAACCCAAGAAAATCAGCATAATCTTTTTTTAGACTAATTAAAGGCATCCCCCAGACCCCCACCCAAAAATGCTCTCATCATTTCCTCATGCCGTCCTAGATGTATATGACTTTCTTTCTTCTGTGGAACACAAACAGAGATTTTTAGAGAAATAATTCATCTCTGTAAATCCATATAATGCAAGTAGATGGGTCTCTCAAAGTTGACACGTCAAAAAAAAACAAAAGCTAAATGAACACGGTGGTAACATGACCCCAGCAGATGAACCAATGTCTTCTAGAGTAAAACTATAAACCATAGCTTCTAGTTGCTTCTAACTCTCAAATGCAGGTTCATAAGTTCACACTTGATGTGTGACGTATGTGTGTTGTGAAACTTGCACAAGAAGTGACACAGAAGCACAGAGGACGTCACTTCTCATGCAGTTTTCATAACGTGCTTACAGCATGCTTCACAACAGGGTCATGAATCGAGAAATCACAGTTTTTATTGAAACTAAGCTGCCAAAACAACTTGTTTTCTAATTCCTGATTTGCATTACACAATAGAGATGAATACATCAACACAAGGCTGCCTGCACAGACACTACTCCAGGGTTCCTCAAATTCAGTTCTGGAGGGGCGTTTAGCTCAAACTCTGATCAAACTCACCACCTGTGATCTTTTACAAGAAGTGACACAGAAGCACAGAGTACCGTCACTTCTCACGCAATTTTCACAACATGCTTACATCATGCTTCACGACATGCTGATGTTCACAGCAGGCTGACAGATAGAAAGCAATGGTTTTATAGTCTAAAATATTAGTATTTTTCTATCATTCTGCTTCAGAAGACATTGATTCATCAATTTGGGTGGTGTGGATTTACCTTGTTATGTTTTGCATGGTTTTAAAAGCATCAACTTTGCATTATATGGACTCACAAAGAAGGATATTTTCTCTAAAATCTCTGTTCATTTTTTTCCGTAGAAGAAAGAAAGTCATATATATCTGGGATGGCATGAAAGTGAGTAAATGATTAGAAGTATCCCTGTACATTTGAACGCTCCGTTCCAAAACCTTGTGAGCTGCCTCACTTTCTACTGTCTTTTAAAGTGAAACCATTTTACATAGGTATAGCAACGATATTAAATGTCACTGATCAGCACAAATAACTCACAATCGACAACTGATTCCAATTGAATTTGGCAAGGTGTGATGTTGTGATAAAGTGAAAAATACATATAGCACATTCACTTGTGTGAAAGTGCATTTTTAATAAAATAACAATTTTGATTAATATTTTTTTTTACAATATATACAGAAAGCATATTTATAGTAGGGTTGCTCTTGCTTTCATCCACCATCTTTGATCACATTTTCATCACAATGCATTCTGGGATTGCTTTATCCATAAGGTATACAGTACCTGTGAAGCCTCAGAATCTGGCCAAAATAAGGAATTTTATAATGCAGCATAATCTTACTGCTTACTGACAGGAACAGCCTTAATCACCAGTATGCATATACTTTAAAACTTAGGGATAGGTGGGCAGCTCACTTTGGTTTGGAACAGAGCCACAGACTAAAAATAGGAGAACATAAAGAACAGAACATATAGGTCTCAAGGGACTATTTGAATGGAGTAGATACATAGGGGTTGTTCTTATATAGTCAAATTAAATCAATTATCCATTAAAGACTAAATTGTCTGACAGACTTCCAATATGGTCAATACACTTGCATTGGAATTTAGAGAAAAGTCACACTTAATATATGTAACATATGTACAGAAGCACATAAAGAATTATTCTGAGTTCAGTCATGCCCTCACTAACTAAACAATATGTTTTGGAGGATAATGGTTCATGACTAGTCAGATAAGAGTTAAATCCACACAGAGGTCTTTCCATTTTTTGCTATTGTCCCTGCCTTCTCAGTGCTGGCTTTAGGTCTTGCGCCCTGTTTCTCCTGTGCTGTATTGACCCGGTTCTGCTCTGTCATTGTGCCACCAGACACAGGGCTGCTAGCTCTGGAGATCTGAGCGTTTTTTGTGTTATATGTCTGAAACGCCATGTCAAGTTGTTCCTGAGCTACTCGTAAATGGTGGTGCAGTGTAGCCAGGTCAGAGGGAATATTCTCATCAGGACTTGTGCAATGCTGTTCAGGCAGCACTCTGTGCATGTTCTGGTCCTGTAGGATGATGCTGTTGGGAATGCGACCCGGTTTGTCAGATTTAACCACCAGGTTGTACCCTGGCGGAGAACTAGAAATGTTCCTGGAGTAAGGGTAGCCGTATGGAGGTTGTTGACCATGGCTTCGACGTTTACGAAGAGTGTCACGGAAGGCACCGATCCCCAAGTGGAACATCTCACAAATATTGAGCAGCAGACAAAGACAGCTCACCACATACATGATGAGTAAAAAGATGGTCTTCTCGGTGGGTCGTGAGACGAAGCAGTCTACTCTGTGTGGGCATGGGATCTTGTTGCAGACATACGAAAGGTTAACACGGAAGCCATAAAGGAGATATTGACCAGTGAGGAACCCCACCTCAAAGATGGCACGGGATAAAAGCTGAAGCACATACATCCTCATCAAGCCTTCTTGCATGATCCTACGGCGGCCATCATGCTTCCCTGGATCTTGGCTTTTGCCCTTGTCTGTCTCTGGTTTGACCTCCTGCTCATCCAAAGTGTCTTCTTCATAGATCATTGGCTCTGCATCATCTTCCTCCAAGACCTCTTCTAGGTGGTGTCCATTTCTCCACTGACTGTGGCGATTCCTCTTTTGATAAATCTGGTTCTTGCACCGCTCCTCCTCTGAGGTACGGGCGATCTTATGGATGGCGTAACCCAGATACATGACGGAGGGGGTGGATATCATGATGATCTGGAACACCCAGAACCGGACGTGTGACAGCGGGGCGAAGGAATCGTAGCATACATTGTCACAGCCGGGCTGCTTAGTGTTGCAGGTGAACTTTGTCTGCTCATCGGAGTAGATTGACTCACCTCCCACTGCGGTCAGAACGATCCGGAAAATAATTAACACAGTCAGCCAAACTTTCCCCACAAACGTGGAGTGGTTGTGGATTTCCTCCAATAGTCGAGTGAGAAAGCTCCAACTCATGTTGTTGACAGAGACTCTTTACTTATGTTCTGCAAATAAGGGAAAATGAGAAATGTAAGCTGAATATAACAAAAAATCTACATGCATTCATATAAAAGATACTGGGGAAAATGAGTTTTTGACACAAAAGACTTGATTGTCATGACCTGAATTATACAGCTTCATTAACAAGGCAACATTCTGATTAAAAAAACATGTCAGTGATGTTTGCAGGGTGTAAGATTTTGATGTCAAAAATATATAACAAAAACTCAAACATGGGGATCACCAAACCCGGTCCTGGAGGGCCGGTGTCCTGCAGAGTTTAGCTACAACCCTAATCAAGCACACCTGAACTAGCTAATCAAGGTCTTACTAGGTATAGAATGTATGCATTGATGCCACTTTCCCACCGGAACATGCCCCCTCAGCCGGACTGAGTGGCAAAAGAGCCTGCTGCATGACTGGATTTAATAATCATATTAAACTTAAGATAATCGATGATAATCAGGTTAAACCAAAGTCTCTTTAAGACAAGTCCTGTCACTCGGCGGCCATCTTTGAAACGCCTCTCGGGCATCCAAGAGCAGCTCCTATCACTTTGTATGGGGAAACATCAAATTCTCCAAAACTGTTCACTAAGCTTACGATTAAATTTCATATTTGAAATCACCAATGAAATCGGACAACAACTGTGTCATAAATGCTGTTTCTTTTGCTCAAATAGCGTTATTAAAAGCTTATTTCTCAGGCTAGATCAGCCAGTGCGCATGCGCAGTCCTGAGCGCGCGTCTCAGAGCGCTGATTGTTTCTATAGCAACCGGGACTTCTAACGGCAGCTGCAGTGACGCGCTGACTTTAACGATTAGCGATTGGCTCTTTCATTCAGAAGGCGGGGCTTCCTGCGATTCAGCGGCCATATTAAGCGTTGCATTTTTCCCCATTCAAAACTATACGAGTGACATGTCTTGGGTATTCTATAGTCTTTGGTTAAACTTAAGGTTGTTGGACTCAATATAGAGTGCCTTATACTTACCAAAGATCCAGTGGTCCATGGATATTGATATTCAGCCAGGAATGGTGTTTCCTGGCATTTATATGTGCCTGATTTAGACACTGGGGAAATACATAAAGCACATTTGCCTTTTGTAAATACAAAATAGGTTGGTCTAAATCTGGGTGATCACGAATATAAGATGGTGAATATTTAATTGATGAGTTGTCAATACAATATATAACAATACAGCAAAATTCAACATATTAACATAAAATGATAACTGCAAATCCATGTTTCGCTGCCTAGAGTTGCAGGGATCCATTTGCTTTACTTTTCTGTAGTTTTCAGCAGTCTGTAAAAAATATACCTGAAATTTCTTGTCAAATCTATTTGTAAAGTCAATCGCAAAGCTCGTTCTCATTTTAGATGTGTTTTGTGTGTTCTGTCGCAACATTCACACTGAAAACCAATGCTGCCATTCAGTCTTTTTGCCACTCAGTGGGCCAAACCGCAGTCACTCCAGGCAGGTGTGAACTTCCAGGCAGGTGTGTTGAGGCAAGTTGGAGCTAAACTCTGCAGGACACCGACCCTCCAGGACCAAGTTTGGTGACCTCTGATCTAAAAGATCTTTAAGATGGTTGATATTTGGGTAAATGTGTTAAACACGGCAAAACTTGTCAGGCAAAACTTGTCAGATTGCACCGTGAAAATTCAGTAGATGTACTAGATATTAGGGTGCTCCAAACAGGCACCATAAACCCTGAAAGCTCATATCAACTTGTCAGCTTTCAGAGTAAGTAGAACATAGTGATGATTAATGATTTTTACAGGGTCATGAATTGAGAAATCACATTTTCTCTGATCTTTTGAAATAAAGGAGATCATTGTGCTATAAAACCATACTACAAGTCTCATTAGTCCAAAAACATTAATTATTCCAAAAACTTTTTCTATCTTCTGTTGAACACAAAAGAAGACATTTTGAAGAAAGTGTGTAACTAAACACTTGCTGGTAGCCATTAATTTCCATAGTATTTTTTTTTCCATACTATGGAAGTCAATGGCTACCATCAACTGTTTGATTACCCACATTCTTCAAAATGTCTTCTTTTGTGTTCAACAGAAGAAAGAAACTCAGACAGGTTTGGAACAAGTGGAGGGTGAGTAAATGATGACAGAATTTTAAATAAAGGCCCATCTCTTTAACCTAGCATACACATAATCACATTTGCTTATGTCAAACTTTTTGCATTTTTGTTAGCTTATCCTGTGATATTGGATTCCTTCGCTGTGTAAATAAAGACTGCTAACAAATAGATCCTTGCCTCATCTTCACTCTTTTCTGGACCAGCCTGTGACTAGCGTAACTGAAAGAACACCTCTACTTTCCTTTAAAAGCTGATTGATATCTGATGTGTTTGAGGTACTGGAGAATAAACATAATGGGCTGTGCTTGTACATGCAAAATTCTTAAAACAGCCTATCGTAAGTTAAATACAACAAGAGGTACAACATTCTTTGTAATAATCAAATATACTCTGCAAAGGACGACTGTGAATAATGCACAGTGCATTCCAGCAGTACAAACACCTTATACTCATTAACAATGCACTTTCCCAGTCTTAATGAAATCATTATTATTATTATGGTTATTATTATTATTATGATTATTATTATTGTTGCTAATAACATTTGTTGTCTCCTTATATCTGTTATTAATCTGTTAAGATACTATTTCAGCTGTATGCTTCCTCCCCCACCCCTAGACTCGAGTGATTCTATATTTGGCAATATGTAAATATTGTCACTTTCTTTACTTAGCCTATGTTTTTACTTATATGTTATATGTTTGGTCCATGGGATTCTGTATTTGGCACATGTAAACATTGTCACATTCTTTACTTGCATAATAAAAAATAAACTTTATATTTATTGCTTGCATGATAAAAAAAATAAAAAAAATAAAAAGTCATATGTATTGTGAAAAACACTACACAAATAAAGGTGAATTGAATCGACTGAAAAAAAAACAAAAAACAATGCACTTCTCAGAGCTTTGTTTATTCCTGAGAACTCTTTTTGGATTATTTGCCAATAGTTTTCTGCCAAAAATAGATATTTTTATTAATTAAATGTTTAATACACATGTGTTGTAAAGAATTTTTCAAATAGTAGAAATAATGTCTACTATTAAAAGTCTTAAATCATGATTGTTATTTTTTTAATATATGTTGTTTATTTTATATGATTGTGTAATATTTACCATGATATCACTTTGTTTTTAGAAGAGCTAAAGACTCAGTTATGTGTTGGATCATGTTCTGAATAATCTTTGTCAGACAGACCCATGGGCTGAGCTTTGACTGAAATTTTGTGGCCGGGTTTTGTCCTTAGGGTCTTGTTTAGGAATAATTCAGCTGTCACCTGAAATAAACCGGAGTTCGGAAATGACTTGATTTGTGTGTAGTGAGAGTGAATACTGCTTCATTGTGTGACAGACAATATCAAAGAACTGCACATCCTGTTACCTTACCTGCAGAAAAATCACTCAAAACACCATAGGAAATTCATACATAGAAAACTGTCAGTTATTTGTTAAGACACATGCATGTTCTGAACATTAAATGCATTAAAAGGTACTAAAACTTTGGGTTGTGCTGCATTATTTATTTACTTACTTATTTTGGAAGGTATAAGTTTATAATAGTTTATTACATATACTATTATACTATTCAATTATATATTTGAAGAGTTCAGATGCAAAAGATGCAAAAAAAAATAAAATATTACAAATGAAGAGTTCAGATGCAAAAACCTCTAATAAGTGCCATATGAAATTTTCTTCTAAACTGAGCATTTTTCTCAGGCTCCTATATTTATTTTCAGTTATTTCACTTTAATGGCAATGAAAAGAACCTATTCATAGCCATTCAAGTGAAATTACTGAACCTACACATGAGAGCCTGAAAACTGCTCAGTTTAGAAGAACATTTCAGATTGCACTTATCAGAGGCTTTTGCATCTGAACTCTTCGTTTAATTTAATTAATATATTCTCCTAACCAACCCTTAACCCTAAACATAACCAGAATCCCTTTTTTAACCTGATGTGTTGGTTATTCCCTATATTCTGGTTTTACATTCAGTTTTCTTGTTCCTAGTTTTTCAACACTGAAGTGAGCTATTTTCTGTTTTCTGCAAGACTTCTTTTTTATTTTGTCTGGTGTGGTGCTTCTCGTCTGGTGTGCGACCAGCTTAATAAAGTGCAGTAAGCAGTAAAACTGTTTGCACTACAAACTAGTGTGTTTATAATTATGATAATAAATTCAAACAATGATAACAAATTAACAAATTTGCAACATCAAGCAGCATAATGAACTGTTTTTGTTCTACCAAAATAACTGGAAGAGGCTGACAGCAAAAGTTCTAAATCCTTGATCACTTGGAATCTATGGAGCTGATTTATTATTTACTCTTTTTTTTCCTGTTGCTTGGGCCGTTGGAGAAAATATTACACAAACAAATTAAATAGCAATACAATAATATATGACTGTGTAACAAACAGTCAGCTTGAGGTAGCAACAAGTATTATGCAGCTTCATCTCAAAATAACTCGTATATCATAGAGTTGCGTGAGGTGGGTTAGAGTTAGATTAGGTCACAATCATGTTGCATTATGGTATATAGAGATGTCTGACATAGACTCACTCCCTCTATCAAAATCAAGGGGTCAAAAAGGATCCAGTTCATAGAAATCTCAAATTCATTCCTATCGGATGTAAAGTCTGAGCGAGCAAGAACAACCCCAAGGGGCGGAGCTTAGCAAACGCTCAATTAAAACATAGATTTACATGTTTGGAAATGTTTGATAAAAAAAACCTCTTTCTCCCTGGAGTATATGAACTGGCCCCTGTTCGTGTTTTCAACATGCCATTCCCTAATGTGGGATTTGTCTTCTCCCATACCATCTGAACCGGCAGGAATGGCTGCCACAGGCTCACATTGTGTATCTTAGAGGAAAGCAAGGATAACTGGACACAGATGGTGCTCACTATTCGTGGAACCTCAGGGAAAATAGGTGTTTGGTTGAGTGGATCCTTTCAAAGGAACGTGTAAAAAAGTGTGCAATCTTTAAATGCAGTTGCTAAAACCTCAACAGTGATTTGAGTCTGAAATGAAATAAATCATTTTGCTCAAGTTTGCTCAGTGTAATTGGCAATATGTTTTCAGTTATCAGGCTGTGCACATGGGGTAAAGAGTACAGTCATAGAACAACATGTGGAGGTTGTCATTTATCCAGGTCAGTTAAGGTAGGGTCATGTCGAGTTCAGTTATGGTTATGCATTTCTATTATTTGCCACTCAAATCATTATCAGTCAATGAGAAATAAGTCCCATTGTTACCACTGCATATTATTTTACATTCAACATTGTTCATCACCTTATTACTTCAGTCTCATTCCTGGAATCAAATGTGGAATTACAAAGTCTTTCTAATATAGTCCCAAAAAGTTGTCTGGTGGATGTCACTTAAACACACTGTAAATAAGCCACTGAATGTGTGTGTGTGTGTGTAATAACTGCCTATAACAAAATCTCAAAAAAGTAAACATGAAGATCATAAATCTAAATATACGTCAAAGGATGACTAAAGGAGGTAGTCAAATAAAGACAAACAGTTTATACTGTTGTTATAGCTAATTATTTTCCCCTTCTCTTTTCCAGAAGTTAATAACACAGATGAGATTTGAAAAAGAGATTAGATGATTCTGTTGTAAATGTTTACATATTTCTTAGCACATATAGAGGCTAAATCTTCAGCTACAATAGGCTACTGTGTGCATCTGTTATCTGTTCTGTCCATAAAACTGCAAAACACAGACAAAACTGAAGAAAATCTGCAACGGAAACTTACACAATGTGCAACTATACACAAATACTGTCACAGACAATTCAGTGAGAAAACATGTGCACCTGACTGTGTTTGATTCGCCATAGAATTAAGTGAGTCAAAATGTCTTACAAATATACCCTTAATTAATGAACGAAATCTGACGGCAGTAGACTTGTTAATTTGAGCAAAACTTTTACTCAATCAGCAGTTTGCAAGAAATTATATTAATTATTATAATAATTATAGTACAGAGAATGTGTATAAAAACAAATAAAAGGGGCATGCATTTTGTGATTAAAAACAACATTTATTTCACAACATGTTGGTTATCTATATTTTTATGTTATGGTCTGTAGTTATGATATTATTCTATACAGTAGCCTACATTTCACACATTTGTTCATATACCTTCAAATATGACTTGTAAGTTTTGTAATCAAGTCACTTAAAACACATACATAATATTCTGCATGAACAACTGCAAAATGTAAATGCTAAATGTATCGAAGTCTGAGAAAAAGTAGTTTATTTTACTGTAAACCTGGAAATAAGAACAATTAGAAAGTTTATCTTGAAAAATGAAACTGCTGTATCAATATGAAGGAATAAGTATTGATGTTTTACCTGTATTTTGAACCTTGCATTGCATTGCCTTGTGTTTTAGAGTTAAATGAAGTGTCCTTAATATTAATGGTTAAATTACCAGTAGCCTATACATTTTTTTAATTATTATTATTTAATTATGTTTTATATTTATATTTGACATAAAGAAATTCCAAATACTAAGAGCTACTGTACCTATTATTACAAAATAAATATGTCCGAATAATGTTCGTGGGATTTTTAGATCGGTGATATCTTTCGTCTCTCTATGAGGAAACTACGGACCTTGTTGCGCCGAGGAAACACCTCCAGAAGACGTGCGCTCCATCCGGTCATATCTTTCCGCCAAACCGCGGCGACTCCTCAGCTTTCCATCTCAGGTGCGCTCAGTGAAGCGGCCGCCGGTCCACAGTCAAAGCGAATCGTGATCCATCATCATCTAACAGCCGCAGAGATCGCTCCGCATCCCGTGAACACATTGTAGACCGTCAGTCTCATTGAAGCCTCACACTCATCTCTGACTCTGGCTTGTTTTGCACCCACCGTCGGGAGAGAAAGAAAAAAACTGCGAGAGAAAGAGTTCCTCAGGCTAATGGCCCTGGATCAAGGGTTTAAACTCTAGACTGACCGCTGGTGTGTTCCAGCACAATTGCCATGATTCCCTCACGTGCTGTAATCATAACAAAAGCACTTGAATATGCTACAAGGAGTAGGTTTATTATAGAAAAGATCAAATGTGTTTATAAAAGTGTGACTGGCTCAGTGTTCTACATGGAGGTTCATTTACACACAAGTGTTGTTTAATTTACAGAGGAACACAACCTAAACATATATTTAACTATCTATTTTCAGCCAGATTTACTAAATATAAAGCATTTATGTGCCCGACATTTTATGCTCTCTTGTATGTCATAATATTTAGATGTTCTGCCCCGGCGAGGATGGAAAGACAAGATATTGAATGCACTACACCGTGTCTTATCCAGAATAGTGCTGGGACGTTCTCCAAGGAACATTGTAGTATATATGGGGGTGGCAGAGGTTCTCATTCTTGATGGTGAGCAGGTTAACCAACTCTGTGCCCAAGTATATTCTGGCTTGCAAATATACTGTTTCAATTGGTCTTTAAACAGTGTTTTACTGATTTGTAACAGTTCTTTCATTTCCACTAATAATAACCATAAAATATGTTAAGTACTGTGTCATGAAAGCTTTTTTAAGAGGTCATCTTGTTCGTATAATTATTAGGAATATCAGAGATAGGCTACATTGAAAAACTGTCTGGAGTAATTGTAAAACCAAAATTCAAGTAGATTTTAGATCATGCTCATTACCAAAATGGAGTTGATTTTGCTGAAAAATGAATTCATGTTACTTCAAATGCTTCATCCTTGTGTCTTGCTGTAATATCGCTTGACCCCCATTGTGAACTGTTGGCTTGTCATGCTGGCCTTGGAAAAGTGGAGACATTGGTTGGACGGGGCTCAAAATGCATTCCTGGTTTGGACAGATCATTTCAACCTGGAGTACCTCCAACAAGCCAAACACTGACTCCTTATTAGGCTCGATGGGCTCCTTTCTTTGACCGGTTTGATTTCACTTTCTTTTACTGTCCAGGCACCAAGAAGAAACCAGTTGTTTTCTCCAGACAATTCCCTTCTATTATAGGGAGGTCAATGAGTGTCCCATCATTCATGCTTCTCAGATTGTTGAACTTTTTCATTAAGGAGCAATAATTGATTTTTTTTAACCTTTTTTTTAATTACCTTATTAAATGCATTTGTGTTGTCTTTTAGGTAAAATATTTATTGAAGTATTTATTCAATCAATCAGAATACTGTAGAATGTTATAAATACCATTTTATCAACATCAACAGAAGTCACTGCAAAGGTGGAAGAGGCTAAGGCTACAATATTATGAAATATTAAGTAATGAAATCATTATTGTCAGTTATTTCCCTTGATATTGTAATAATGATTTTTAAAATGCATCTGTGGGGAAATTGCATGTCATATTCTTGTTGGTTACATAGACAAAATAAACTAAGAACTGTTTATGTAGTTTATTGCTTTTTATGTATTAAAAAAGCAAGACTTCACATTGCCTATCTTAGTAGCATGAAAAACACAACAGTTATTCAAACTGAGAATAAAGCTAGCAATGAACATTCCCCATCCCTGAAGCAGTCGATGACTTTAATCATGACTTTAGTTTAATATTGTGTGGGCATATTTTGGTCATTTTGGTGCCATTTTTGCCCCATTCCCTGCTGATTTCCAACCCTGCAGAGAACTAAAATAGTATATATTCTGTGTATATCTGACTATGCTTGAAAAAAATATATCCTGTGAATATATAATAATTTTACTTTGCAGCACAACAGAAATTATGCAGTATTATTTATCTGAATAAACCGGTAACTCAAACAATATGATTATTCAGAACTTGAATACAGAAAGACGGAGATGAACCTTAATATCTTTGTGTTATATAATGGTTTTAATTTGTTCCGCTCATCACAGCGCTGAAGAAGAAAGGCTGTTGTCTAGAGGGAGTGCCTCTATACACATAGTGCCATGACAGAGCATTGTGTTCAGTGAACAGAAAACTATCAGTGGACTTCCATGGACGTGTGTGTTCTTAAGCTTCTCTGGATGTGCAGCCCACCCATTCAGATGGGCCGTTGGCCTCCATCCTCCAGAGGCCATGCCTCTCTGACCACTTCCATGACAGGACACATTGCAAATGCCATACACCCCTCATCGGTCATTCTCAAGATGAGTGTCTGCTAAAACTTCATAGCAATTTAGGTACAAGCACCCATTCATGCCACCTCTTCTAGGGATGCAACTGAGTCACGTGAGAGCACATGTGCCATGCATGGCTCCAAAATCTGTATGTCTCCAAAAATGTGAACAAAAGCTTTCATATGCAGTCACCAAAATCATTAAAATCAATATGCAATCACCTATCATCATCAAAAAAAACATACTGATGATACTGTATGTAAATATATGTATTCTGCAAATGCCTGTGGTTTATCATGATCAGAGGAGACATTTGCTAGATATCATAGTCAATCTTTAACTATAAAAAACTAAATGAACTCTTAAATGAATTATTCTTAAATGAATAGTAATCTGGGAAAAGTCATTATTTGCACACTCTTTTGTTGTTCCAAACCTGCTGACTTCTCTCTCTCATGTAACACAAAAGCTGAATTTTTGAAGATGATCTTACTTGCTCTATTCCATGTAATGACATGGAGACTGGAGCTTTCAAGGTTAAAAATGACTAAGCAAGCACCATTACATAAAAGTGGTCCATCAATAACTCAGTTGGCACTGATTCAACATTTTCATCTGCAATTTCTACCCTTCTTGACTGTCAAGTATACATCCATGACATGATCTTTATGTACTGTAAAAAGTGGTGCTCAACAGGACTAAATGGACACAGTCTCCAATAAATGGTGGTGAATATGTTTAAGTAATAATTCATTAAATTTGTAATATATGTAATGAAATATTAATTTAAAGTGATCTACTGATCTCCTTACAATATATGGCTAGTATAACTGTATTTGTCAGGGACATAATTTCATGCTCCATTAGAAAAAAAATATATTATGCATGTTTTAGGATGAGATGAGAGTGAGTTAATTTGAGAGTGACAAAATTTAAATGATCACTTTAATTGGTTTCTATAGTGGGTTGGCAACATCATCTGTCCTCAAAGCTAGTTTGGTTGCTTTTTTTCAGCCAGAATGATGCAGTTGGACTGGCTGGTGAAGTGAGCAACAGTATTTGCTCTTTCTAACATCGACTTTAGTTTCTCCAAAAATCTTAAATTCATGGGGGTGGTCCTAGGTCACAGATGTCACGGTTTATGTAATGAATCAAGTTCAACTGAGAAGTGCCCTCAGAGAAACACTGACAGAAACCCCCATCTAAACAACAAGCATGTATCTCCAACGCCCTTCCAAAGAACCACTACATATACTGACTCTCCCTCAGTCACAGACAAACACACACACACACACACACACACACACACACACACACTGGGTGGACCCATCAGCTAGTGTGGCGGCTAACCTATAGGCAGTTTCTGTTGTGGCAGTCTCATTTGGTTACATCTTCTCATTGAGCCAGGCTTAGGGCTTCCTTTGGGTCAATGCCACTTACAGAGAGTTTGATGAAAACATGAATCTACTGAGGTGACTTAGAACAACTGCCCAAAGGTTCATGCCAACATTGCCAAAGAAACTTCCCTCAGAAGTCTGAAGTCTCTTGTACGGCTAGCGCTATAATCAAGTGCAGAAGGACATCGCTGGAACGTCACACAGATTATAAGATAATGTATATCTGCTGCAGCCGACTCAGCATGCTGTGATGTGGCTGTACAGTGTTACAAAGGCATTCTCATATCCAAGATCAGTGGGCTCACACTTGGTTGTTTGAGGACAAAACTGTAAATTTTACAGATTAAACTAAAAATACACTAAACCTTTTTTTTTCTGCACTGAACAACATTGATAAATATGTTAACATTCTCAATTATCTTAATTGCAGTTGATCGCAGAACCCTTGAAAGTGCAGTATGTACTGTAATTTACAAATCTATTTATATATCAATTAACTTATAAACATTTTGGCTTTAAAACAGCTTTCCTCATGTTTTAAAGCAGTTTGTTCAAAGCATCTTGGAGAAGTTTTCCTCTGCTTCTCTTCATGTAATCCCAGACTGACTGATGGTGAGATTGGATACCTAGGACCCCTTGATCATATTATACTCTAGTACGCCACCTACAGTATATGCAGAATTTCCTTTCATAAGATAGGCTATTTTCACATGGATTTCACACTGAATTGTTAAGGTATAATGTATAATATTATAACACTTTCTATTTAATGTTAATGGATACAGACCCAACAGTATAATTTTAAGTTTTTAATTTAAAAAAAATATATAATAAATGTAATCATGTTTTAAAGTGTTGGCTATTTGATTATGTGATAATATTATTTACTTCATGATGTTACAAACAGTACAAAGAGAGTATAGGCAATTATTGTGAGATATACTGGATAGATAGATAGCATTCAGACACTGCTCTCTAACTGAACTCTGTCAAAGCACAGGGTGCAGAGCCGATCGGCCCTATACGCTCACTATGCAAGTTGCGTAGGGCCCCCGTAAATTACGCAAGGCCCCGCCTCCCCGTCGTGTCAAAACAGCACGGCACTTTCAATCTGTTGCGGAGACGAGGAAAAATAGGAAAGAAAGTGAGCAAGATTAGGGTAAGTGATGGATTTTATAAAGCTAATGCTGAAATGGTAGCTGCTGCATTGTGTTTTGTCGATTTAATTTGGCATTTCGTGAGAGCTTTGAAGACGCTGTGCCAGTGTAACAACAGTGTCATGCACAGTGTTTTCGTAGGCACTTCAAAAGACCTGAATAATTCGAGTTCGAGATACCTTATTATCTGATTTGTTATCCGAAAAAAAAAAACGCAGATGGGCTGAATAAAAATGAAACTTCATTCTCTGACAGGAGGTGGCGCTATTTCCGTGTCTACTTGCTTATCACAGAGAAGAAAGGAAGTCAAAACAGTATTTACATGTTTTCATTTACATGTTTGTTTGCACATATATACTATATTTTTGCATTTTAATCTGGACTTAAACAAGGCAGTCTAGAAAAGAGGTTATTATTATTGAACAATAATAATTAATAATAATTTAAATAACATTAATTTTCTTAACCCGTTGGCTGGTGTTTTTGCTTTATTAAAGCATTAATATTAAATTTTGATATATTTATTTAAAGTAATAATCAAACATTTTTTATTTAAACTTTTTGTATATAACATGAAATATAGGCTTATCTTCATATTTATATCATGAAAGATAAATAAGACAGTTTTCTAAAACTTTACAATATGGTGTCAGTGTAGGACATGCGAATTGGAGGATGGGAGGTGGTGGTTAGGTGAAACAGTGGGGGCCCCTTTTGAAAGTCTGCTTAGGGCCCCCAAAATGCTAGGATCGGCTCTGACAGGGTGTCACGCAGCCAATGAGCTTTTGTGCTCTTTCGACATTTCAAGTGGTAAATGTAAATATGGAGAATATGTGTATGTATAACCTGGAAATTTATATAGCACGGTAGAAGCAATTCAGTAATTCTCCTTCAAAGCATGGCTGCTGAAGGAAATTATTTTTCTGTCTGTTCAGTGATTCATGAAATGCTTCCCTTTCCTTGCAGAGAACAGTATAAAGTGTCATCCTGTCTGGATCGAAATGATTTCATCATGAGATTGATTTATGACTGTCTGTGTGTAAACTGCTGGCCATATTTTAGACATGACCTCCTAAAACATGTAAACTGTAAAACATATTTAAATCACAGATATCTTACTGAACTTTGTTGTTCTGGAACTCTTTGTCTTGCTTGCTTCAGGGCACCTTGCTTTTTTCATAACTCACATCTGCAGATGTCAGATGACATGTGAGGGGTTTTCCTGGATAAGAATCTTTTTTTCCATTTCCTTTAGTACAGCTAAAGTTGAAAACAATATTTCACAAACAGCAGTTTAACAGATGCAGGCTGTTCTGTTTTCCATAGCTAGATCTGATTTTGACAGTCACAGATAAATACATGCATTGCATAATAAACATAAATCTAAATAATAGCATTAATAGATGAAACTTTTCAATACTCTGAAGAAAACATCCGATGCAAATCTCACCGGCACATGTTTACTGTGTTATATTTGGTTGCCAGGCCATTTCTATTCAGTTTCTAAATTGTTCTGAGTGTTTTTAGCATGTTTGTATTCAATATTTTGGTCTCTAGACATGACTTGGGTTTTTCCTTCATTATAAGTCTATGGATTTTAACATTTTTGTTTAAAGCGAACCCAGACACCAAAACTTGTGGAGCTTACAGCTGTTGCATGCATGCCAGCACAATCATAGACGCTGCGCTCGTCGTATGGAATAGTTTTTAACACTCCACTTCAGCAAGCCTGAGGATATTTCTCTTTCACATGATCTTGTCAAAATTGCCCATGTCATACAGGGGGTGAGGCGAAGCCTAAGGACTCTTCTTCACTCCCGGGGTCACCAGGGTTGTAATAGCAGTGTAGAGCCAGATCTCCTCTTCAGAGGCCCAGCAGAGCTGCAGCGTTCTGGGTGAACTCAGCCAACTCACACCCCAGGCCTCCCCACTTCAGCTCTGACAGCAATAACAGCCATCACTGACCAAGATTATTACGCTCACGAGTACTATCTCAGGCGATCATATATGTCATGACAGGAGAAGAAGATATGTGCATAATTTATGCAGTGATACTTCTGCGATACTGATAAACATTTTGACAGTCATGCTGGTCCCAAAATATTTGGGGGTAGTTCTGTCAAATGGCTGTTGAGAAACTCCTACCCTGTAATCAGAAGTCTTGTGCACTGGAAAGTACTTGTATCTGTTTTGGAATTGGAATTTAAAGCATGACATCATGTTATTGGTTACATTCCACTGGTTCTGTTGAAGTATTCTATTATTATTTTAAAGGGTTAGTTCACCCCAAAATGAACATTCTGTCATTAATTCTCACCCTCATGTCGTTCCAAACCCGTAAGACCTTCGTTCATCTTCGAAACACAAATTAAGATATTTTTGATCAAATCTGAGAGCTCTCTGACCCTCCATAGACAGCAACGCAACTGTAATGTTTCCAGACCCAGAAACATAAAGACATTGGTAAAACAGTCCATGTGACATCAGTGGCTCAACTTCAATCTTGAATACTTTTTGTGCACAAAGAAAACAAAAATAACGACTTTATTCAACAACTCTTTGCCCCGAGTTACTGTCTTCCGCCATTTTGGAAAGTATCACAACGCATACGCATGCTTTAGCCTAAGCATAAACAAGGCTGATTACGCCGATTACGTTCATGCGTGCGCTCCCTCCCCCCCCACAGTTTTTAAGACTAAGGTTCTTTGTTGTCTTTTGTCACATACTTACAGAAATATCAACAGTATCAGAATTAGCAGCTGTGCTATTTTTTGAGACCACTAGATGGCAGGGCTGTAAAATTTAGAGTGACCCCAGCGTGCACCTTGAGCTTAGTGTGACTTTGCTGTTTTTCCGTGTAAATAAGTTGAATGGTTCCCATTTGTGTTCATTTAGAAAGATCCATAACCAAAAAAAATAAAATAAAAAAAAGTCTTCAATTGTAGTGAATTAGCTAAATGAAGACACAAAATGTGTGTGTGAAGAACAGTGTGACCTGTGCAGTAGAATGTCTCATCAACAAATGATATATAATTAAATAAATAAATATCTAAATTCCGCAAGCATTAGAAAATTCAAATTATGGACCCTCAAGAAGTGTTATGACATTATGCCTGTGATATCAAAAGCTCATTGGCTTTTGCTTGCTTCATCACCAACTGCGCGGCCTGCTGTGTTTCAGTTGTTGTATGCGTATGAATGAGTTCTCACTGCTCTGCTGTTCTTTACTCCACCGGCTCTATCGTGGTCTAATTGTAGTTATAATTTAGTTGTGAGCAAGCAGTAGGCCAGATTTATGATTAAACTAGCCAGATTGTGACTATAAGACCCATGAATATGAGGTCCTAAATTGTGTTCTAATTGGTACGTTGTATTCTAAACTTAATTGGCAATCAATTGTTGAAGCTATTAAGGTGTGCTGAACCAAAACTCTTTTAAAAACCTGGGCCAAGTTTAAACCAGTAACCAGGCATCACAGCTGGCAAAGGGGCATGTCTGACTTTGACATGTATATATTGCCATTATTATGTAATCAAAATGAAAATTATTATTGCTGGTCTTCAATGATAATGTCAAGTTACTTTAATGTACCTGTATTTTTGCACCAAAAAATGATAAGGATTTATGCTGATATCGTCCAAAACCACACTTTGCCGGGGAGTTTCCAAACTTTTGGAGGGCAGTGTATCTAAATTAAGATTGCATTTTAAATGATTAATTTAAACAGAATCTCAGCCTTTTGAGATCTAATTTGAATTAGAGTCTGATTAAATTAATAATGGGGTTCAAATGTATTTGATTAGATTTTAATCATTTTAAAATACCTCTTCCAAAAGCACAAGATTTATGTGCAGGAAACCTTCACCCACTTGTAGGTGGTTGTTGTATGTAAACAAGAAATGCTGATATAAACCTTCTCTTGCAGATGTAGGAGCAAATCCAAATAAAGTTGAGAATTTGAACTTGTTTTCCTTTGAAAAGGTCAGAAGCCTCATTTCCTAGTTTATAATGTTAAATGTTATAGCTATGTAAATAAAGCTTATAGAATATACAGTAAATTCCTCCTTATATATATACAGTGGCCCTAAATTATTAGGGTGTATGCTACACTTTAAGCTACACTTAAAGATGTATGAATGTTATTGCATGAGATACAAAATATAGTATTTTGTTTTAAAACAGACACACGCTTAAGCACATTTTCAAGCAAAAATAACCAATAATTAATAGTTTGCTTTTTACATAAGATTGCCTGTCAGCTTCTGTGAGGCTTTCTCATCAATAACATGCAAAGAAATAAACTGTACTATTTAAATCAGTGTCAATAACTGATGCTATGCCATGCATCATAAAATGATAACGATCAAATGATCATGCTGCACCCACAGAAAAAGTTATTTAAAGATTGCACTGAACCACAGTGAACCTGATCAAGCTTGCACTGCAGAAAAACATGACACTTAAAGCATAGAGCCATCTAGTAGAGGGGGCTCTTGCATTCAAAATGGTTTTAGTAAGCAAATAAGCAGGCCTTTGGCCATACATGAGCCAGATTGCCTATCCCCAGAGGCAAAAGATGAGAAAGAGAGAACCAAAGGGAGCAATGGGCTGTCTCGTATGAAGTGAAACAGATCCACCTCTGCCCTGCTGAACCTCCCGGTCTGAGGATGCAGGCTCCATTCTCTGGGCCTCAACTCATCCCTCAAGTGAAGATCTGCCCCCAAATTCAACTGACCTAGGATATGCACAGCCCTTAGCAACAGAAACTTACTTTGCACCCAAAAAACTATGTGCTAACCTCCAATGAGGCCAGAACACATTTCCCCTTGCGTGAGACTACTGATATATTTTGTCCGTCCTTACAACCTCTTTGACAGTCTTGAATGTCTGGAAGGAAATAGCTCGAATAGCTCAAAACTGGAAAAACTGCCGTTATTTCACAGGCGATTTATGTGCCATGTGAGATGATCGCCCTTCCAAACACCGTAGGCTGGGCGAACTTCATAAACAGCACCCCAACCTACTGATGTCACAATCATCCCAAAACTCAAAAACTGTGATTGTTTCCAAGGTAAAGGGGTCAGATAGCATCTGTGCATAACCTGATTTGTTCTGATTTAATCAAAGGTGAATAGATTGGATACAAGCAGTAGACAACT
Source organism: Schizothorax lantsangensis (assembly GCA_027422415.1). Lineage (NCBI taxonomy): Eukaryota > Metazoa > Chordata > Actinopteri > Cypriniformes > Cyprinidae > Schizothorax > Schizothorax lantsangensis. The sequence continues at coordinate 5,789,119 of CM049845.1, forward strand.
GCTTTTGTACAGTGCATGAGTTCAGTTCCACCCGTATGCATTGTAACAGTTTGAGTGCCACACTTCATCAGACTTTTTTGTGATCCTGTCACAGTCTAGATGTACAACATAAGGCTATAATTGAAGGATAGAGTAGCACAACTTATACTTCGTCTAAAAACAAACCAACTAGAAATCATTTACTTTTTATTTAGTTGAGGCAATTCTAGGATATTAATTTTTGTGTCTACCTGAGCATATTTCTCATCTAAAGTGCAAGAGGGAGTTTATTTTAAAAACAATAACTATGAATGTTTGTCAGTTATATATATTTATAGTATATGATGGCAGATTTGGGTGCATTATATTTTGAGATTTAACTGGATCTGAGAGCATCGAATGAGAGATATAAAGATATAAATGCCACTGATTAAAACCAAGTATAGCACTTATAATAAACATTAACATCTGGTACAGGGAGGACTGCTGAAAAGGATAGTTCACCCAAAAACGAAAATTTGATGTTTATCTGCTTACCCCAAGGGCATCCAAGATGTAGGTGACTTTGTTTCTTCAGTAGAACACAAACGAAGATTTTTAACTCAAACCGTTGCAGTCTGTCAGTCATATAATGGCAGTCAATGGGACCCACGGCTTTGAGAAAAAAAAAAACATACACAGACAAAACCAAATTAAACCCTGTGGCTCGTGACCTGAGGCCTTAAGACACGAAACGATCGGTCTGTGCAAGAAACTGAACAGTATTTATATTGTTTTTTTACCTCTGCAGCCCGATCTCACAGCAATTCGTACATATTTTACGAGGTGGCTAATTCGTACGAATTCGTACGACCTCACTCGTACAAATTCATACGATTTTTGCTAAATCGTACGTATTTTACGAGTTGCCAATTCGTATGAATTTGTACGAATGACCTACACCTAACCCCGCCCCTATGTTCCTGTGGCTCAGTGGTAGAGCATTGCCTTAGCAGCGCAAAAGGTTGTGGGTTCGATTCCCAGGGAACACAAATACTGATAAAACATGTATAGCCTGAATGCACTGTAAGTCACTATGGATAAAAGCGTCTGCTAAATGCATAAATGTAAATGTAAACCTACCCGTCACTGGGGTTTAGACAAATCGTACTAAATCGTACGAGTGAGGTCGTACGAATTCGTACGAATTAGCCACCTCGTAAAATATGTACAAATTGCCGTGAGATTGCGTTGTCTGATCCGCCGCACTGTCCAACTGTCCTGAGCGCGTTCACAACAGCCGGCGCCTGACGCGTCTTCTTCTTATTCTTGCTTTACGGTGGATCTCAGACTTATAAGTGCATTACGTAAGTAAAGCAGACTTATAAGCAACCTAGGCTCATTGGAAATACGTGTCTCTACATACATTTCTGCAAAACTGAAAAAAAGTACCTATATGTAAGATTCACTGCAGTTTCCAGTTGAAATGAACACTAGAGGCAGTAAAACTCTGACAACTTTTATTCCTTTTCACACGAAGTGTGACTTACAGGAACAGTTTTGATTATTTTCTCACAGTTACTTGCAGAATGGTATGTTATGACTTCTAAACAATTTTAACATCCTGCACGATTTGAAAACTGATACTTTTGAACGTTGTCGTCACATATACAGCTTCATATGTATGAGTTTACTAACTCAGTAAGTTTACTCGGTAGCTCACGCGATACAGCGTTGCACTCAGGTGATGAAAAGCACCGGTACGAATCCCATCAAACTACAGTTCAACAAAACAGCTCAAATCTGCATAATGAAGTTAAAATAGCATGGCTGCATCAGCGAATACGTTTTTATATTACGTTTGCATTTGTTAACACTTTCGGGTAGGTTTAGGTTTGGGATTGTTGTAGGGGATACTTCCAACTTCATAGAGCTTAATCTTTAGCGACACTCACCGGATATTTGAATTATGAATGGCAGCAAAACGTACCTCAAGCAGCATAATAAAAACACTGCAATACGTGCCTGTGCCAACATAATAAAAACGTGTCACGGTCACGTATTAAACGTGTTTTAGCGCCACTCTCTGGACATTTCACTTTGAAACTGCCGCGAAACGTGCTGCAAGGTACATAATTACGGTGTTGCAGAAATGTATGTAGAGACACGTATTTCCAATGAGCCTGGGTTGCTTATAAGTGCAACGGTTTGAGTTAAAAATCTTCATTTGTGTTCTACTGAAGAAAAAAAGTCACCTACATCTTGGATAAGCAGATAAACATCAAATTTTCATTTTTGGGTGAACTATTCCTTTAAACAGCAGCACTGCTTTCTAAGGTGAGAAGAGCTAACATAATCAGGCTATTTTAAAACAAACAGAAGTCAGAAATTCTGGGCAAACAAATGGCAACTTAAATGCTAAAACTCATTTAGAGTGGAAATTAAATACCATAGAAGCTCAACCACAAGGGAACACACTGTGTTTACACCTCTTTGAACCTGCTTAAGGATCCCCTGGGAATCACTGCTCTCCATAAGCCTCCAAAAAATAAAAATAAAAAAAAATCTTAAACTGCTTGTAATACCAAAAGTATGGGATGTTTCCCAGTTACCATTCCCGACCCCAATATAAATAACAGTAAAAGCTCTGTTGTAGTGCCAATGATATTAGTTTACTAAGTGCTCATTAGACATCCAAACAGTGAGAATGTTTCTGCTGTGATGGAATGTTTGAGTGAATATACTGTATCTGTCTTGCAATCTGTTCACAGTTAAGTCCATGACCATCATGTTTGTGCCTGGCACTGTCAGTGGATCCAGACCACACAGCAAGCAGAAAGGAGCCGCTGCTGTTACAGTTTGGACTCGGGGTACGTTTACACAACAACAATGTACTAAAAACATTTTCATGTTCATTTTTGAAGTTTTGTGTACAGAGAACAGCACTGTCAAAACCATCCCCATTCACAAGGAAATGCCAGGCCAGTAGTTGGCGATGTCCCTTTGTAAAGAAGCACTACAGGCATGCACACATGCTGTACCCATAGACTGAACATGTGATACGCATGCATATGACATCACGATAACGGTATCATTTTCAAAAAAAAAAGTACTTGAGACACATTTTCAAAAGTTAGCATTTTAAGGCCCCCAAAATGCTGTTGCTGTTTAAATAAACAGCCAAAATGCATCAAAAGTGTTTAATTGAACACTGTACTGTGTAAACACCCCCTTGGTTGTAAAGAATAATCCCAGTAAGACAATGCTCACTGAACTGTGCTTTTGATATTATTTTTAGCATAGGCAAACAGGCGCAGAATAACACTGGCTAGGTACCTTTGCGCTGTTTGATCTGCCCCACACGAGTAAGTGACTCTTTGCTCAGTCAGTTCACAGAACGAGGTCACTGTTGTTGTTCAAAGACCACATTTGGTTGCAACATAGTAAAGAGCTCTTAAAAAGCACTTGTTGCACACACTAGAGATTTACACTCAAGTGAACTTTGATTTGAACAATCAGGGTTACTTTAGATAAAAATGTGTTAACTATAGGCATGTAAATTAACTTAATTAAATTACATGCACTTATTTACATAATAAATATATAATGATTTTTTTTATTGTGCAGTTTTAAATGTTTGAAATATAGTCTTGCCATAGGTTTTGTATGTTTTATTTCATGTTTTATTGTCTGTTAACCTTTATTTTATTTTGAGTAATGAACTCATTTTTTATGGTTTGATTTCAGCTTATTATAATAGCAACAGGCGCTTTTTTTTCCCAACTTCTGACAGTTAAAGACTTTTGCAATGACCTCTTCTTACACCATTTTGATAACAGTTAGATTGCAGATTTTACATAGTTAGATTGCAGATGGCAGTGACATGGAACATTGCCTATACAGCTTTTTGTTTGGAAGACAGATTGTGATCTGAGAAACATCCTCTGAGATGTAGCAACAATATTGAGATTTTTGCATAAAGAGAAAGAAGTAGTGCTGATTATTTGACACTGATTTACAAGGAAATCTTGTACAAGTAAAATTATTAAGCAATGTTACAAGTAAAAATAATAGTACTCTTCCAAGAGTATTTTTCCATAGTGCATGCAGATAAAACCATGCTCCCAAATGCTGACAAAAGACAAACGCACTGAACAGATCACCTACCTCTCCATAGCGATGGCAGATCTCTTCACCAAGTCTTAGAATTAGCAGGAACTGATCATGAACCCACAACCTTTGACACTATCACACCAGTGAGAAGTAAAGAGACACAATGGATCATTTTCCCTCAAAACCATTCACCACCAAGTACAGGCAGTGACACTCAGGAGCAACACCACAGGCCAATAGAGCCATTGTTCTCCCTTCTCTTTGTATGTGTCTTTTATTGTGGTTTCCGACGTGATTCAGTCAGAGGGCTCTCATCTCATTTACATCCGTCAACTCTCTCAATGAATTTTTTGTTAAAGTCCTAAATGGGGAACTGATTATTGTAAATTGTATAATTTTGTATTTGTAATTTTCAATCTTTATTGCTTGTTTACAATGATATGAAATATCATATTGCCAAAACATAATTCAAGAAAAAAGCAATATTCTTAAAAAAATAATTACAGACCAACTTAAAGGGTTACTCCACCCCAAACTGAAAATTTTGTCATTAATCACTTACACAAAAATAAACAAAAATAACGACTTTATTCAACATTTTGTCTCCTCCGCGTCACCGTAGCGCCATTTTACGCTTTGATTTGAACGAAAACAGCGTATCCGTGTGGCGCGCGCGGCTGACACAGAACAGCGTACGCTGTTAGCGTCCAGCGGATATTCTCCAAAATGGCGCTACGGTGACGCGGAAGAGACAAAATGTTGAAAACAGTCCTTATTTTTGTTTTCTTTGCGTACAAAAAGTATTCTCGTAGCTTCATAACATTATGGTTGAACCACTAATGGCAGATGGACTATTCTGACGATGTCTTTCATACTTTTCTGGGTCTTGACAGTGTTAATTACTTAGCAGACAATGGGACACTCACAAGCCTCCCGGTTTTCATCCAAAATATCTTAAATTGTGTTCCGAAGACGAACGAAACGTTTATGGGTTTGGAACGACATGAGGGTAAGTGATTAATGACAAAATTTTCATTTTGGGGTGGAGTAAAAGGAACCTGAAAATGTGCCTCAGTAATGCCAAATGTGCATGTGTAATAATTGATTGTCACGATGATAAGTATAAACATGCATGAGAGTTCAGAACTGGAACAGAGAAGAATAAGAGGTGTGTTCCTCACACCTCTTATTCTAAAATGTTTTTTTTTTTCATTTTTAGAGCTTATGGTGTGGTTATGGTGTGTATGGAAAAGATCAGCTTAGAAGTTTTGCAAATTATGCTTTTGTGTTTCATGAAAGAACAGCACAAGGATCAGGTTTGGAATGACAAGAAAGCAAGTAAATGAAAAGAGAATTTCTTGTTTTATTTTCACTTAAAAAATCTAAACAAGTCTAAATCGTTTTCATATTTTCTACATGTTAAAATATAAAACTGTTGCTCAGGCAATGCAGATATACAGTACAAGACATCAAATCTAAATATAACAGTGTTTCAGTGGCGTTAGAAAGTCTCCTATCACAGCTGATCTCTGCTGGTCACCAGCATAAGGTGTGTTGAGCACACTGGAGCCAACGTGGGATGATGGTTTTGCTTGTGCAATGAGCATTAAGGGCCCCAAAAGACACCGAAACCTTGAAAAAAAAAAGAATAAGTACAAATTTAAATGCATTTACTTACTAGAAGCTTTTATCCAAAGCGACAAATGAGGAATACAACTACAGCTCTGTTCAGAGCTTCTTCTTGTAAGTGTCAATAAAGTTTATTCTTTTGTATTGATGACTGAGTCTCTTTGTCATTGTTCGGTAGCAGACCTGCATGTCCTTGTTGGAGATGATAATCCCTGTTATATTCCGGGGTGGCGTATTGATCCGTTTTGCAATTGGTGCAGTCTAGAAAGTCTTTGTTATGGGTTCAATTTCTATTTCCCTTCTCTTAGAGTCCAGAGTTAGAGTGTGCTGATCCCTGCACTGCCACATTAGGAAGATAATAAAGCCCATCTTTCAATGGTCTTTCACCAGAAAGAGTATGCTGGTAAACCAGCTTCTAACAAGAAATTCCTGGGGGTTAAAGCTGGATTTTTTTTTTTTTTAATTACCAGGGAACATCCTGCCTACATAAACTGACCTGACACTTCCTTCCTGTTTAACAGAAGCTGCATGCCTCCTAAATAAAACAAGATCTTATAATGTCTTCCACTCCCATAAAAGGCAGACAGAATGTTAAACTGTCTACCTTATAAAACCAATGTGCAATATACCTCACTTGCAAACGAGTAATTTGAAATACAGATTTTGTCAATCTAATAATCTTTATAACATTTTTAACAGAAGACAGAAAGTAAAGAAAATGTTTCCTGTTAGAAGGCAAGCAGTCATACTTTTTGCTCCATAGATTTCTTGGGATAGGTAAAGTAAGTCTAGTTTTGTACAGACACACACCTTAAAATCTTGGTTACAAATCTGTTGTCACTATCTCACTGTAATTTGTCTGGGAATTAATCAGTTAGTTTATAGTTTGTGTGGCAATTCACAAAAATATTTGAATTTAAATAGTATTAGATATCCAGCAGTTTGACACTTCACCCAAATATGAAAATTATGTCATCATTTACTGGCATATACAGTATTTTTAACTGTTTTATTATTTAAACTTTAAATATTATGCAATAAAACTCATTGGGGTATAAAACATTTTGAACTCCATTAACATTGTGTTTCAAGAAAGTCATACATGTTTAGTAAAGCATGAGATTGTGTAAATGATGTTAGACTTTTGGAATTTTCATGTGAACTATCCCTCAAATGTGTACTCTAAAAAGCATAGCAAACTTTTCCTCTCATGCAGAGTCATAAATGACCTTTAGAAGCAACAGTTAGATGCATACTCGTCATGTTGTCAATGACAATATTTTAATGATCATTTAGATGTATTTTCATTTGCCGAGGTATTTTATTCATTTTTGAGGCGATTTAAGCACATTTCAATCACTACACACAAATCACCACTTTGCAGACTGGGACATTGCATTAAAAATAATAAATCTGTTCATCTTCTAACTTGTACAGTTGAACAGCACATCAGATTCTTTATTTAGAAAATAGCAAACCAAATGAAATTAAATTAACATTTTAACAAATTCTTGGAATGTTAGATGAAAAAAATAGGGGGAGAAAATGTCCCACATGTATTTTCAGCACACCAATTTGAACTGTTAGAAATCAATATACAAAACCACTGCTGGAGAAAACAAATGTGTATAACTGTAAACATTAAAACTTACAATAATACAGCTAAGATGTAGCTCTTGTTCATGTGACAACTAGTCCCAATCTGTTTAGCATTAATATATAAGAACTTATATCTCTGACATATTGTGGAGTAAATGAAGTGGACAGAGCTGATGTTTTATTTTACCACTATATACCACGATTTTCAGGCCTTCCAGACTAAACCTTTGTTATAGAGTACCTTGGTGCAAAGGTCAAGACAATAAAGTTGACCCTATATGAGTCTTTTTTTCCCCTGGTTTAGAATCACAATAAGGAGCAACATAAAGAAAAGGAGTTTAATATATTTATTTTATACATGATATATACCTCATATATCTTGTTTTTTCTCTTAAATAGCACACAAGCAATCAGCACAATATGTTGATATTTTTTAAAAAGGTAGATTTATAATGCACAAATTAGCCATTTTATAAATATCTTGTCCCTATGTATGCTGTATGACCTCTGTTTTTTTGCAATGATACAGTCTTTGGGCAACAGAGTAACAAGCTCATTGAACTATTGAAACATTCAGGTTGTGAGATAAGCAAAAAAAAAAGAAAGATACTTCAGGATCATTTAGAACTCAGTAAATGTGAGCATGTCAGTTTTCATTAAGGAATACGGTTGAAGCTTTAGTGTATGAGATCATAGAATAATATTAAGATGAAACCTTTTAAAATCTGAGTCTGTATCTAAACTGGACGTCTTTAGTTGGCTGCATGGAGCCAAAGCCCCATCGTCTGATATCAATACCTGGAATCTCTTCATTGGAATTTTTCAGCTCAAATTCAAAGTAGGACAACATGAGAAAGACAAACTGCTTCAGTTCATTTGTGGCGAAGAATCTTCCCGGACACATAGTGGTTCCTGCTCCCCAAGGCATGTTGTAGTACTTGAGTTTCTTTCCACCTTTGTAGAAATCAGTCTTTTTTTTTCCATCTGGCGTGAGAAAACGGTCGTACTTGAAGGTGTAGGGATCTGGGTAAACTTCTGGGTCCACCTGAACGGCTATGTAGGGGAAAATGGCCACTCTGTCGCCCTTACGGATATTGTACTCTTGCCCGCTGGCCATGTTGATGGTCATGTCCTGCATAACAGCTCTCGTAAGGACCGGGGCGGCTGTCAGACGGAGGGTCTCCTCGACTGCACTGTCTAGGATGGGAGTTTTGAGGAGCATATCCCTAGTCAGGTCAATCAGCGGCCCGCCTCGTTTTACCTCCTGCCCCGTTTCTCTGAGAATCTCCTCGACTTCTTTCTTCACGGCATTCATCGCGTCAGGGTGCTTCATCAGATACAAGAGCAGCCAGAATGCCGCAGGACCCGTGTTTCCTTGAGACGCCCACAGAAGCAGAAACATGAATCGATCCTGCATAAACTCCTGCATGCCCTGTTCGTCTCTCACCTGTTGCTGGTCACTGACCCAGCCGCTGATGTTGTCTCTGGATCTCATCTTCTGCACTGAAAGCGTGCTCCAGAACAGCCTTTTCAAACGCTCGGCCTCCATCTTCTCGCTGGGTCCCAGGACACCATAAGCCAGATTCGGGAATAACTGGTCATATTTTCTGAATTCCTTGAAAAGTTCGTCCGAATGCTGCCGGTCAATTTCCTTCGCCTTTTCCAAAGTTCCTGTACATTTGACCGACTCGTTCCCAAACAGAGCCAGATAGCCAGCGCGAAAAACAATGTTGTAGCTGTACGTAAAGAGTCCGGTTTCTTGCCATTGCTTGTCATCTTCTGATCCAATGCTATGGAGCATCAGATTCTGAAGATTGTATATCATGGCCTGAGTCATGACGACCAGACCATCTCCCATGAGATGTTTGGTACTTGATGCCTGGAGAACCTTGTGTTCGCTTTCCATGGAATGATAGCCGAATACTCTGGCAACCAGCAGTTCTGCGAATTTAGTAAAATCCAGCTTTGTTCTGGCCTCTTTGACCACAGAGCCAAAAGAGAGAGGATCTGTGATAAAATGGAAATAAAAGCCTCCCAGCTGGACTGTGACAATATCTCCGTGTTTTTCCTTCATTCTCTGCAGGAATTTGGCCGTGTCCTTCCTGAATTCCAGCACATGGCCAAACCAGGGAATAGGGCCCTTGTCTAGAGGGGGCTCTCCAGCTCGTCTGCGGCGAAAAGACCCCAGAAGGTAGAGGGCACCTATGACAGAGATCAATAGAGCAAGCAGGATTTGGAGGAGGCTGCCCATGTTTCTCTTTTGTCGTGCTCTTGGTTGAACGGTGCTCTGTTTTTAATTCCTCTTTCCTGGCAGCTGTGCTTATGTCCCACCCCTGCTGTCATCATGTGACTTCATGCAGTGCAGGACTCTCAAGTTTCTTTACAATATAGTTTTTGTGTCTAGAGTTAGCATTTTTGTAATTAAATCATTTTTATGTTTATTTGTTCTTTTTTTGGTGCCATATTTTACAACATCAGACACTATTCAGATTTATGTAATCAGTTTTTAATAAACATTAAATAATTTAATTTCTAAAACTAATGCTATATTTACTAAAAAATGTCTGGGACCATTTCTTACAATTAAATACTTATTAGCATGCATATTACTAGCATGTTGGCTGTTTATTAGTTCGTATAAAGCACATAGTAATGCCTTATTCTGCATGAACATATTTTAGATCCCTTTATCCACCCTATACCTAAATTTAGCAACTACCTTACTAACTATTAATAAGCAGCAAATTAGAAGTTTATTGAGTCAAAAGTTGTAGTTAATAGTCAGTTAATAGAGAGAACTGGTCCCCAATCTAAAGTGTGACCAAAATAGGATTTAAATCACAATTTGTAAGTACAAAAGATTAATGAGCTTATTTAATAGTTTAATACTAATTATTCACATATGGGTAGTTGTGAGGAAACAAAGAAAAGCTTATGGAGAATTTAGTATATAATGTCTATCTCCTACATAACAGTCTGCAGATAATGTAGTGATGTAGAAGGGAAAGGATCAAGGCTATTCTTATCATTAAGATAAGAGAGATCTGGTTGCAGTAGTTAGACATGACCTTGATGGTGCAGTAAAGGTTACCTTGAATCATTGCCTGTTGCTAAATGCCTTCCAATAGCTGCATTTACTTGACACCAAGCAGAGCAATAACGAATAAGCTGAATTAATCAGTACAGTTAATTGAAATTTAAATGTGAAGTCCTATTTAGATTTGAAATCCTATTTCCTTAAACATTGAGTTTAATTAGGCTATATTTTGGTAAGTATTTTCACAGGCCTTTTAGACCATTTAGTCCATTAAAGGGATAGTTCACTTTGAAATTAAAATTTGGTATCTATCAGCTTACCCCAAGGGCATCCAAGATGTAGGTGTCTTTTTTTCTTCAGTAGATCCAATTTTGATGTTTTTAGGTCAAACCGTTCTAGTCTGTCAGTCATATAATTGCAGGTATAGGTCACTGTCTCTATAAGAGGGAAAAAGAACATGCACAGAGAAATTCAAATTAAACATTGAGTTTAATTAGGCTATATTTATAGGTACCAGTCCAATTTTCTGAGTGCACACACATCCGGTGTGTGACGCCTTTTAGCTCACGCTTGACGGAGGGCATTTGTCATCGTCGTGTCATGAACTGTCTACTCTAGGATAATGATGACTTATTTTCAGACTTTGATGCATTGTATCTAAAATGTATCCGGTATCAACGCTTGACGGAGGGCGTGTCTGAAGCTTACCCGCACTGTCATCGCTCGTGTTGTTTCTGAACTGTCTACTCTAGGATAATGATGACTTCTTTTAAGCACACCCGCTTGCTGTCATGCATTGTATTTCTATACGAGCGCTCCATGTATCCGTTTCATTCATCTGTAACTCGGCGTCAACACTTGACGGAGGGCGTGTCTGAAGCGTGGTGCTTTAAAAAATTATTTGAATTGTTTGACAGTATTATTATATACGGTTATGTATATTCCTTTTGGTACAAAATGATGGCTCTTTAATTTCGGAATGGCACAAATATTATTCATGGACTAATCCTTCGTCATAGTAAGATTCCTTTTTTTTTTTTCTCGCCGGTGTCATGTCTCAATAAACTGTTCCTGGATCTGTTATTTTTTCAGTGACGCATAGGGTGGAGTTGCGGCATAGGCTATACAGATGAATGAAACGGATACATGGAGCGCTCGTATAGAAATACAATGCATGACAGCAAGGGCTTAAAAGAAGTCATCATTATCCTAGAGTAGACAGTTCAGAAACGACACGAGCGATGACAGCTGCCTCAGCACCACGCTTCAGACACGCCCTCCGTCAAGCGTTGATGTGTGTGCGCACTCAGATCACTTGGACATGGTTGTGTACACGAGGGAACTTCGAACTGCGTCCTCGTCGCTATTCAGCGTGACCCGTGTCTGAAGCATACATACAAAAACACCACTTGTTGGCCGGCAACAGCCTATGACGTCACTACTGGCGCGAACCACAGTATATACGTCATCCTCTTCTTCGTCTTCAATGACTGTTCTGTTTGAAGCGTGCATTGTACTGGTAAGAAAGAATTTCTACTGTTACTATGGCGAGCACTAGCAAGGCTTTTAAGAGATGTGTGCATCCGTGTCATAAACGTTATTTGACACCTGATGACACACACGATCTTTGCGTCTTTTGTTTGGGCGAGGAGCACGCACGCAATGTTCTCGAGGGAGCAATCTGCGTGCACTGTGAGTTTTTTCTCTATGAGAAAGCTCTGCTCTCGTCTGTCTCTCTTTTTGAGGGAGGAGGGGCAGCCGTCTGCTTCCCGCGGGTCAAGACCCACGGTTGCCGAGGCACGAACTCGTGGGGCTCGCAGGCGGAGCTGGCTGATGAGTTAGAGAAGGGGCTTTCCCTCTCGCGCTCGTCAGCCGCGAACGAGGGTGAGCGGCTGGAGGATGATGATGCAATCTCGCTGACATCATTTGATCCAGCTGCTAGTGCTCTGCTGGGTTATGCCCAGGAAGAGCAGGAGATGTCTAAGGGCGAAGAAGCTGAGGCTGAGCCCGCTCAATCCTCCTGCCCTGCGTATGACGAGTTGTTGGAGGTTATCGTGGAAGCGGTCCAAGATCTCGGGATACCAGTTATGCTGACATTATGCGTCTATGAGGGATGGAAGAGACGCTGCTATCTCTCTGTGACATCCTCTCTCCAGGCTCCCTCCTTGCCATCTAATCAAAAATACGCAGCAGCAGGTCAGGCTGTTACTTCGTTGCACACGATGGCGGTGCTTCAGGCATACCAGGCTGATCTGCTGAAAGACCATAAGGGTCAGGGCTTGTCACCTGATGAAGGTCCAGGTCTGAGCCCGAACAATACAGGGGTCCTGGCCCATCTCCATCTGGGGACAGAGATGGGCACAGAAGGCTATAGGGCTAGATGGAGGCGCGGGTAAAAGTGAGGTAGGCAAGACCTGAGAAGGAGGTGATTTCACTCCTTTTCACTGTCATCGGCCCTCATCTTCCCCTCTCTAAATTCCCCTGCAACCATGGGTTACTCCACCTGACCGGGGTTAGGTGGGAACCTAGAATCTGCGCTTGAAACGCATTGCAGTTTCTATGCTGGACTTATGATGTTTTGGTTAAGTTCTATGTTTCATAGAAACTACCTTACTGATGGTCCGGACTCGACACTTCGGACTTCGCCTCCGGGACTGGTCTCATGCGCAGGAACCATGGATGGGTGAGTACGATCCAGTTCTACGGAAAAACTGGTATTGTGTAACCATTCTGTGCAGTATTTCTGGGAAACCTGTCGGTTTTTGTTTCGATTCAGTGCAGTGATGACCTCACTCGTCGATACTAGATCCAGGCTGGGATGAGACCCCTGGATCGTGTGGCCCAGTCGTAGGTCTCTGTGGAGCCTCCTTGGTCAGCCGGTCCCCAGCACTGCAATTCCAGGACCTGCGGGTCTTTTTAAAATATCATTCTGGACAGGGGACACTGCCTTTTGAGGAAGGTGCATGGCTATCTGAGGATATCTATATACTAGCTCAGGGACTGCTCCCCTCTCGGGGGTTTTAAGTAGCATCTCCCTGAGCCCTTGCCTAGAGTGTTCCCCTGCTAGGATTGTGGCTACTGGAGGGCTACTGAGGTTTCAGGTAGTGGCTAGCATTGCTCCCCTCACCATAGAGGGTCACCTATGAGCATGCCGCTCCCTTCTGAGCGTCTGGGTTCCCTCTCGTGCTGAGAGTTGAGTTCCCCGATCTCCGGAGCTGTCACAGCAGCCTCATGCTCTCCTGGTTGGTCAAGCCAGTATTGCTCCCCTCACCATAGAGGGTCACCTATGAGCATGCCGCTCCCTTCTGAGCGACTGAGTTCCCTCTCATGCTGAGAGTTAAGTTCTCCGCTCCCCAGAGCTCTGACAGCATATGGTAAGTGTGCACGCTAAGTCTCTGTGCACTTTTCTAAAACCCACGTTGTGGTAAGATCGCACATCAAGTGTTTTGCGTTCTTTTCTAAAAATCCTGTACGGTAGGAGCTACGAGCTGCGGCTTCGTGCCCTTTCTTTGAATTGGTCAGGCCCCGGTTTTCACCTTGGGCCCCACTCTACCTATGTATAGAGCATAAAGCCCCTCATCGTAGAGGGTCGTTTATGAGCACACTGCTCCCTGCCGAGCGCTGTGATTCAGCGACCTCAGGTAGGTTGCTCTCCTTGTCGGTCGAGCTAGCATTGCTCCCCTCACCATAGAGGGTCACCTATGAGCATGCCGCTCCCTTCTGAGCGTCTGAGTCTCTCATGCGGAGAGTTGAGTTCTCCGCTCTCCGGAGCTGTCACAGCAGCCTTAGGCTCTCCTGGTTGGTCGAGCTAGCATTGCTCTCCTCACCATAGAGGGTCACCTATGAGCATGCCGCTCCCTTCTGAGCGGTTGAGTTCCCTCTAATGCTGAGAGTGGAGCTCTCCGCTGCCCGGAGCTCTGTGATTTAGACGTTGCTCTCCCGGTACGGTCGAGCTAGCATTGTTCCCCTCACCATAGAGGGTCACCTATGAACATGCCGCTCCCTTCCAAGGGCTGTGATTCAGCGGCCTCAGGTGCTCTCCGGGTCGGTCGAGCCAGTATTGCTCCCCTCATCGAGAGGGTCACCTATGAGCACTCTGCTCCCTTCCGAAGGCTGTGATGCAGCGGCCTCAGGTTGATAGGCCTCTCTCTGCCTCCCTGTTAGGTTGCTCTCCTTGTCGGTCGAGCACTCCCTTCTGAGCATCTGAGTTCCCTGTAAATGTTAGAGTTGGGTTCTCCGCTCTCCGGTGCGGTCATAGCAGCCTCACTCTTGGCTGGTCGAGCTAGTATTGCTCCCCTCACTATAGAGGGTCACCTATGAGCATGCCACTCCCTTCTGAGCTGTCACAGTAGCCTCAGGTTGTTAAGCTTCTTTATGTCTCCCTGCTAGGTTGCTCTCCTATGGTCGAGCTAGCATTGCTCCCCTCACTATAGAGGGTCACCTTTGAGCATGCTGCTCCCTTCCGAGCGTCTGAGTTCCCTCTCATTCTGAGAGTTGGGTCCTCCGCTTCCCAGAGCTCTGTGATTTGGAGGTGCTCTCCTTATGGTCGAGCTAGCATCGCTCCCCTCACCATAGAGGGTCACCTATGAGCAACGCTATTCCCTTCCGAGCACTGTGACTCCGCTCTCCAGAGCAGTCAGTCAGCAGCTTCAGGTTGTTAGGCCTCTTTAGGCCTCCCTGTTAAGTTGCTCACTTTGCGGCTACCTAGAACAGTTTAAATCCATGTTATGGTAAGTGCGCACGCTAAGTCTCTGTGCACTTTCTAAAAATCCACGTTGTGGTAAGATCGCACATCAAGTGTTCTGCGTTCTTTCTAAAATCCTGTACGGTAAGGGTTACGTGCTGCGGCTTCGTGCCTTTCTTTGAGTTGGTCAGGCCCCGGTTTCGCCTTGGGCCCCCACTCTACCTATTTCTCCCAATGCTCTTGGTTTGAAAGACAAATTAGATCACGAGCGATGTGATTCAGCGACCTCAGGTTGCTAGGCCTCTCTCTGCCTCCCTGTTAGGTTGCTCTCCTTGTCGGTCGAGCTAGCATTGCTCCCCTCACCATAGAGGGTCACCTATGAGCATGCCGCTCCCTTCTGAGCGTCTGAGTCTCTCATGCTGAGAGTTGAGTTCTCCGCTCTCCAGAGCTGTCACAGCAGCCTTATGCTCTCCTGGTTGGTCGAGCTAGCATTGCTCCCCTCTCTGTAGAGGGTCACATATGAGCATGCCACTCCCTTCTGAAGCGTCTGAGTTCCCTCTCATGCTGAGAGTTAGGTTCTCCGCTCCCCAGAGCTCGGAATCAGCAAACTTCAGGTTGTTAGGCCTCTCTCGGCCTCCCTGTTAAGCTGTCCGCTGTGTAATGACAGCCTCTGTGATTCCCTAGAACGGAAAGAAAATCCATGTTATGTAAGTGCGCATGCTAGACTCTGGGCACTTTTCTAAAAATCCAAATTGTGGTAAGATCGCACATCAAGTGGTTTTGCGTTCTTTCTAAAAATCCTGTATGGTAGGGATTACGCGCTGCGGCTTCGTGCCCTTTCTTTGAGTTGGCAGGCCCCGGTTTCTCCTTGGGCCCACTCTACCTATGTATCATAGTGATACTGACTTGAACAGGGTGCTGCTACCAAGGGTCTGTTGAGACAGTTCCCTCATTGAGCTCATGCAGTGCAAGCGGTAGCCCCTGGGTGACAGGCCAGGACCTAGCTGCTATCCTAGGAACTTGGCCGTATCCCCTTAAAGGAATCTTTACTTATGATTCTAAGCCTTCGAGCTCTACCCTGGGTCCGAGAGTCCTGGCCCTTAACAGGTAAGTTTCAGGGTATGCAGCTCGGGTCTTTGGCCGTAGGGGATAAGGTCACTGACAGCCATCTAACCGTCCCAGGGGCAACTCCCGTAGCCGGGTAGAGTTGGTACTTAGTGCTCGCCTTTTGTGCTTGGCTTGCACTCCCCTCAGCATGGTGGCGTGGGTATTCCATTCCCCATAGCGACCCCTAGAGAACGCAGTTCGAAGTTCCCTTGAAAGGGAATGTCTCAGGTTACGTATGTAACCATGGTTCCCTGAGAGTAGGGAACGAGACACTGCGTCCTCTAGGCGCGGTGCCATGATTCGGACGCAAGCTTCAGACGAAGAAGTGGATGACGTATTTTCCCGGCGCCCCTTTATACTGTGGTTCGCGCCAGTAGTGACGTCATAGGCTGTTGCCGGCCAACAAGTGGTGTTTTTGTATGTATGCTTCAAACACAGGTCACGCTGACGGCGTTCCCCATAGCGACCCCTAGAGGACGCAGTGTCTCGTTCCCTACTCTCAGGGAACCATGGTTACATACGTAACCTGAGACGTTTTCTCACACAAACCGCTCATTTCGTGTCTTAGGCCATCAATGTGTAGTTACGATGGGGAATTGTTTAATTTGAATTTCTCTGTGCATGTTCTTTCTCCCTCTTATAGAGACAGTGACCTATACCTGCCATTATATGACTGACAGACTAGAACGGTTTGACCTAAAAACATCAAAATTGGATCTACTGAAGAAAAAAAGACACCTACATCTTGGATGCCCTTGGGGTAAGCTGATAGATACCAAATTTTAATTTCAAAGTGAACTATCCCTTTAAGCCTTTATTAAAAGCGACTTTTAATTTAGGAAAAGCTGTGATCAGGTTCG
Source organism: Schizothorax lantsangensis (assembly GCA_027422415.1). NCBI lineage: Eukaryota > Metazoa > Chordata > Actinopteri > Cypriniformes > Cyprinidae > Schizothorax > Schizothorax lantsangensis. The sequence goes on from CM049845.1 coordinate 5,806,106, forward strand.
TTGGGTTGGATTACAAGGAGCTCTGTCTTCACAAGGCTACAATGAAAGTGGTGTGCCGGCTGTGGTGTGCCTTTGTCCAGGCCAACTGGGACAGGCAAAATGCAAACTGAAATGGAGTTTTCAAGTTGGAACAACAGTTAAAGCTATATACTGTATCATCTGTGTATATAGAGAAGTCGTGTGTCTTCATGATTGAGCCTAGTTAGGTGGAGTATATTTCAAAACACTAAAACAGGTCATAAATGAATGCCTTATTTAGTAAGACTTTGCCTCCCTTGCATGATAGATCACGATGGGTGGAGGACCCTATGTCATTATTTTTTTCCAGCCCAAAGGGTGCTTCATCCTACTTTGCTAATAAAATGTAAAACAAGTAAACAATATACTGTTGCCGGAATAAACCACTCAAAGTTCCTAGAAACAGCATAACTGTAGTTTGGTATCTGAATGTAAACACACAGTGACCTACCTTGGAAATACTTAAAGGGATAGTTCACCCAAAAAATTTAATTCTGTCATAAATTACTAACCTTCATGTTGTTCCAAACCAATAAAACACTCATTCATCTTCAGAACACAAATGAAGATATCTGTAATGAAATCCGAGAGGTTCCTGTCCCCAGTGTTGGCCATGTATGAGATTCCCCCTACTATATAAAGCGCTTTGAATATACCCAGAAAAGCGCTATATAAATGTAAGAAATGATTATTAATCATTATTATTATGTAATCAGATTACATAACCAACGAGTTATGCAATCAGATTACTTTTTAAAATAATTAATAAAGTAAAACATTTTAAATATGCAAGAAAATATCTGAGTTACTTTTTTAAGTAATACAAGTTACTTTGTTTTCCCATTAATTCACTCACTGACACCTCTCCTGTCCCCGTGTTGAGAGACATTAGGAGTGCAGCAGCAGAGGCTCATCCCTCACCCCGAGGCTTATTACTTTCATTTTTGGTGTGAAAGGGCCTTTACGGTTGCCAAAAATATAACTTGTGGGTTTTTGTTATAAAAAGAGAAAGAAAACAACAGATAAGCAAACCCCAAAAGTAATGTAAAAGTATTGTAATGCATTACTTTCCATAAAAAGTAACAAAGTAACAAAATTAGTTACTTTTTTATGGAGTAACGTTCCTTTTAAAAGTAACTTTCCCCAACACTACACAACTATTACTTTCAAGGCCCAGAAAGGTAAAGACATCATTGAAGTAGTCCATGTGACTCCAGTGGTTCAACCTTAATTGGAATGCTTTATGTGCACAGAAAAATAAAAATAACAACTTTATTCAACAAATTCTTCACTTCTGCATCAATCTCTGACGTGTGTTCACGAAAGCACCGTGACTCATGTATGTTGTGTTGATGCGAGAGCAGATGTTTTCATGATACAGCCTGTATCGGAAGTACTACACTGTTTACAAGCAGAGGAAGCGGAATTGTGTATGCAAGCTTTGTTTATTAAATTCTGCATTGATGCTACTTAAGTCTGGGTTTATTTTTTATTTTTTATTTTTTTAAACTTCCCCACGTTTAGCTCATTTTCAAGTTGGTCAAATGAATTCAGCGCATTGAGCAACAAAAACCTGCTTGGTTTGAAAGTGACTTCTTTGTGAGCAGTACAGGAAGCAATGGACCTTTTTTGTTTGAAAAAAATTACTGCAGTTTCGCTAATGTGACTGTACTTTCAGATTGTTTTGTGCTATTGTTTACACTCCTCCTCTGTCTGTCAGTTGGTCCGTCTGAATGATGGTCTGTCAGTCCAGTCAATAAACATCTGTTAGTCCTGAGCTCATGCCATCTCTTTGCCTAGTTCACTGGAGAAACACTACTGATCCATCTGCCTAAAGGCTCTAAACCCATTGACTACGAGTGAGATTGCCCTTGAATTTCTGTTGTGACCAACGCCTGCTCTTGATCTCATCTCAGTGTGTACTGGTGTGGACTGATTGCCCAGCTTTGACCTGTCAGAGAAATGGCTTTATTTCACTTTTAACACAGATTTGCCCATAGCTAGCACCAGCGCAAATCCTCTTTTGGCTGTAAAAAATGACTGTCAGGATTTACTAAAGATGCAGTGAAGCATAAGCAATGAAAAGGTGTGGGTAGTTATTTTTGCAGCTGACCTAATTGCATATGCATTTGTAGTTAAGTTTATGGGAGGAGAATTTTTAAATAAATCATGCAATGTGGTGTTGTGCAGTTACAGACTACATACTATGCCATTGGAAACAAACCAATGTATACAGGATACACATGTATTGCGGTTTGACTTTAACATCCGTCCATTCTCCAAAACCACTCATTCTCTGTTGGGCGCAGGGATGCTGGAGCCTAAGAGAGCAACTGTGTGTGTGTGAGCACAGAGCTCACACACACACACACACACACACACACACAATTTAATATCTCCAATTCTCCTATGCCGCATGTCTTTGAATTGTGGGGGAAACCCACAAAGACACAAGGAGAACAGAAATTTCACACAGAAAGTCCTCTTGACTAGAATTTGAACTGGTACCTTCGGAATACTTGATAATTTAAATCATTTTCTTAGAACCCTTTTCTCTAAACCTCTGTAATTTGTGAAACTAAAACATTTGCTAAACAATTGCAATTGTATACATTTTACCTCCTCAAAAATACATCCTTAACTATGCATCTAGGCTAGAAATACTCTTTCAGACTTCTCTTTTCAGCGGTTGATAAAGGCCCTGCCACTTTAAGTCCTGATACAACACAGCTGATAAAAAACGGGTAACATATGTTCATAGGTGGACTGCTGTCATAAACTGTAACCTCGCTTCTTTTGAGCTGGAGAGCGATCATTTAAATAGGCCTTGAACTTTGCATTATTGATGCAGGTTTTTTGCTTGTTTGTTTTTTGCTACGAGAGACAAGACCTTTAAACAACATTTAAAGACTGAATTTGACCTTCCATTGTGAATTTCTGTGAAAAGACAAAAAAGTTCAAATATAAAATAGCAAGTCAAAAAATGATATGGCCTTGTTCTTTCAATTGGAATTGAATGTATATATATATTAAATATATTAAAATAAATCCAGGCAAACACATAAAGTATAACATAAAAAACCACTGTACTGCATAACATAAAATAAGCAAACTGTACTGCATGATAAAGCAAAATAATACACATATGACGCAGTTTTGGTAAAAGTGGAATACGTTATTGTTTCTTTTAAATATCTATTGTGATAAATATAAATAACAAAATGTTTTTGTTTTTTTGTATCCAACCAGTTATGCCTTGTTGTTTTATTTAAATGTATGCACATTGTGTGCTTCATTACCAAGAAAAATTCCTTAATTTGATTATAATTCTGATATCAAAACATATCACATCTATCAAAACTTCACTGAAGCTCTTGAAGATAAAATAAAGAAAGACTAAATATCCATTGAGCATTGTGCTCTGAAGTTCTAACAGAGTAATTTTTAATTTGAAATGTGAAGGGTCAAGGCTACCGTTATCTTTATGATAAGAATGTTGGGGAAAGACCACTGTGTGAACTGATTCAGCATATCTCAGAATCACTGAACTGTTGAAAGGAGTGTCAATTCATAAGCATTTTAGTTTGACAGCAAAATGGTGATATATACAGTATTTTTTTCTCCATTTTGGACACCTCACAGGGTCTAAGAAAATCAGAGACATGCGCATGATTTTGTCTTTGGTAGATCAGCCATTGCTTGAGGAAAGAACTTCAACAAATTTGAATGAAAACATTAAGTATTGGCATATAAAACCCAAGCTAACATAAACTGTACAGTGTCCATGTTGATATCTGTCTAATAAAATATATTTTATTGTAAATATATATATATATATATATATATATATATATATATATATACTGTATACTGTAATAGTAATACATACTATAGTAAGCAAGAATAAACCATAGTGAGTAACAGCATTGTTGGCATAACTGTTAAACTGCGATAAACAAAATAAAGCTTTTACATTGGCTCAGGTAAGAAGTTATTAGGTTGTTCAGCACTAATGCTCAGGTCATGAGCTTGATATCTCTGAACCGCCTTCAACTCTATAGCTCCGCCCTGACTTGATATGACAGATGAACTGTTGGATTCCTCAAGCAGATACTCTCTTGGAGTTTTACAGGCATTTCTGAGTCGTCGCCAAACTTTTTTGTTTAAAAAGATGTACAAAACAGGATTGATGAAAACATGCATGAAAGCAATACATTCTGTCACATGAATGGCAAAGTCAAAGTGTATGTTAGTGGTGCATGCATAAAAAATGTGAAGGTCTTGCAAAGCATGCAGAAAAATGACCACACTGTAGGGGAACCAGAGGAGAAAAAACATGACGGTGAATCCAGCTTCATGTCTAAACACCTTGAATGTGCTCCTCACCTCAGCAACACAAGGTAGTTTAATGGAACAAAACAGGAGCACTAGGAACGGTACGACGAACCCAAGTACGTTCATCTGAAATCTTGCATAGATTTTCCATCCGATTTTATCGTTGAAGTGATAAGTGCAAATGTACTGGTCATGGAACTTTTGAGTCTCAACGAAGCTGACATGAACAGCTGCCCCCAAAACTGAGAAAAACCACACCAAAATGCACATGATAGTATTCCTCTTTGGACTTTTGAAGATGCTGGTGGAAGAAACAACACATGCAATATCCATAAATCTCTCCAAGCTCTGACTGGCAACAAACAGGTTGCTGCTATACAAACTCACCATGTAAACCAATGAGATTGCCTTACAGCTTTGATCACCAAAGATCCACTCACTGCTGGCATACACTGCCCAGAAGGGAAGGCTCAGTGTGAAAAGAATATCCGATATGACCATGTGCAGAGGCAACACCTTCCTCAGAGTTTTGTATTTGATGAATAATATTAGAAGGGTCAAATTGGCAATAATGCTCAATGCACAGGTAATGGAGTAGAACACAGGTAGAAACACATGGCTGAATTCCTTTACATGTGTCTTCTTGCAGAGCCCAAATTCCTCAAGTCCTTCTGCGTTATAATAGTCCTCATAGCTGTTGTCCTCTTGGTTTAAAACATCCATGGTTTGGAATCAGCTCCGAGTCTTTGTTGCAGATTTTTGTTACTGAGAGAGAATCAGTTTCCTTTTACTTAAGAATGCACTTCCCCATCAGTATGGCACTCCAGCACACTTAAGCTTTTTTCATTTCATTCTTCTGGAAAATCACAATCTCCAGGACACAAAACAAAGCCTGGAAAATATTAGCAAGCAGTGAACACCCCCTGAACTTCAGTGAATCAAATGAGTCTGCTGCGTAAAATCTTTTTTTTAGAGTAGACCATATATCAACAGTAAGAGAGGAAATATGCTTCACTGAGCATTGGGTGGAGCAGGAAAACAGCATATCACTCTGCCTCACACACACACTTTAAATGCAGTAGTCGTTTTGTTTTTCTGATGTGTTTATTTATACATTCTGAAAATAAGAGAAATAGCTTGCTTTCTTCCAACTGGCTTTTTACCAATAAAATACTGTGTGTGATGGCATCATCCTTAAAGAAAACTAATTTTAGGAATATTGTGAAAGAAAGAAAGAAAGAAATTGTTCATGCTGCGTTAACATTATAGGTTTAGTCAGCTTGTAATATGAAGTTGTACCTAACAACTTGGATATTTATTTTGATTTATTTAAAATGTAGCTTATTCGAATTTTTACAGTTTTTACATTGAAGACATTTTTTAACAGTGAAAATTCAGTGCAGGTGTAAACCATTTTATTTTTTTGCTGTTCGAAATTGAAATTAATGCTTGGTAATAGGCTTATCTTTTCTAAGATGCGAGAAAATAATGCTTATTCTGAATATATAGAGAATCCAGCTTGATTCTGTAATAACAAGCAGGCATGGAGAAAAAGGAAGGCAGGCAGATGGTAGTGGCTCTAAACAGAGACGCCCCTATGGTTCCTGGCCCCCCATGAACCGCATACAAACTCGGGCCCCCTCGGTAGAAACTGTGTTCCAGGGGGTTGTTTGTGTCGGGCCCTCTCTCTGATCAGTGACCTTGGAACTGTCTTAACCTTCCTCCCTGTTATGCTACCCCTGGCTCTAAATGCAAGAGGTTTAATAAATGAAAGAACAAAACAAGAAACTGGGAAACAGGGAACTCAAATTAAACAAAAACATAAAGGATAACCATGACAAGAATAAATGGAACTCGGAAGGAAACGGAAACGGAAACCATGGAGACATTCAAAACAGAGGTTACATCCACAACAACTGACCACAAAATGAGTGACTATAAGCTTTGGAGCATGCATCAAGCACGCAGCACAGATTCCAGTGAAGCCTTGTTTTGGGTGTGTATTGTTTTCACAGAGCCATGCGATTGAAGAAAGCCTCATTTTCTCTTCAATCACGTGAGTGCTCCACTTTGCTCGTCAGAAGATTCAAACCCCAGATCATCTTTTACAAGTACATTTTCATTCAAACTTATTCAGTTACATTTTTAAATACCTAGTCAAACATGTAAATTATTCAAGCCAAAATACTTGACACGTACAACTCTGTTTTTCATATGGGTGCGCTATTCTTCTATTACACCATATTGATATTCGTTGATACAGTATACTGGCATTTATTGACACATTTTAATGGGTAAATTAATTTATCAGAGGGAGAAATTCAACACACACACAATGAAACTATGGAGTGTGTGGTGGGCTGGTGGCTGCTTCCTCAAACAGTTTCTTAAAGGGTTAGTTCACCCAAAAATTAAAATTAGCCTGTGTTTTACTCACCCTCGAGGCATACTAGGTGTATGTGACTTTCTTCTTTCAGACGAATCCAATCGGAGTTATATTAAAAATTATCCCGGCCCCTCCAAGCCTTTCAATGGGGGTAAGCAACAGTTCAGAAGATGTGAAATAAAGTGTGCGCATCTGTAATAAAACGTGCCTCACACGGCTCTGGGGAGTGAATAAAGGCCTCCTGTATCGAATCCATGTGTTTTTGTAAGATAAATATCCATATTTCAAACGTAATAAACACTTTTTTCTCATTTCCGCTGACTGTGGTACGCAGAAGTCGTTCAGGCGGATGACGTAGGACGTATGCATTGCGCACGCGCCTCTGAGATATGCAGGAGCAATAGAAACAAAGTTTACCACAGACACAACATTTAATCACTATTTTGATTTCAAATCCAAACGTTGTTAGCCTATACTGAAACTGCTTTTTCAGCATTGTGATCCTCTTTTATCAAGATACTACACAATCTTTCATAGACATATTCACGTTTAAACTCAATTAATATAAACAACATATTAAATGCATTTGTAGATAGATTTGTAAATGAAGTTGCTCAAGCAAGTGGAAACACATTTATACACAGCCTACGTTGTGTTATCACAAATATTTTAAATTAAAACCACTGACAGAAACAGTCGGCTCTCGTGCCTTTTACATTTAAATCTTTATTACAAACAGTCCCGCGGGTCTTAAAGCAAAATCGCTAATTTTGATTTCAAATCCGATGTTATTAGCCTGCTTTTTCAGCATTGTGATCCTCTTTTATCACAGTACAGTTTCACAATCTTTCATAGACATAGGCTATTCACTTTAAACTCAATTAATAAACAACGCATTAAATGCATTTGGCTCCTAGACTTGTATATTAAGTTACTCAAGCAAGTGGAAACACATTTAAACACAGCATAACTTTTCACAAATATTTTAAATTAAAACTTACCACTGACAGAAACAGTCGGCTCTCGTGCCTTTTACATTTAAAGCTTCATTACAAACAGTCCCGCGGGTCTTAAAGAACTTTGTTTTTCTACCTCCACAAGACACAAGTGCATATGTTGCCTTGTTTGTCTAAAAGTGCACTTTTCTTTGTTTTAAACCTAGCCAAAAAGCCTGTGAAACACAGTAGACTTTAATTATATCTATTAATTGTGAAATTACTAAATTTCCATGTCAATCCATGTTAATTTTTACCGTGAACAAAGCGTTGTCACTTTAATTCAGCGCGTGCAGCACAGCAAAAATAGACTCGGTGTAGAAACGATCTCTGCACTGCTGCAGACGCACCGCTCCTGGAACGCACTGCTGGACCGCAACCGCGTGCAGTGTGAACGCTTTAAACCGTTAACATGGGTGCAGAAAAAAATACGCACCGCAAACGCACTGCAAACGGAGTATGTGTGAAACAGGCGTTAGTCACTAATCACGCAACGCTGACGTCCTACGTCATCTGCCAGAACGACTTCTGCTTATGAAAGTTACATGAAGTGAAAGAGAAGTGTTTATTATGTTTGAAATATGGATATTTGTCTTACAAAAACACATGGATTCGCTACAGGAGGCCTTTATTCACCCCCCAGAGCCGTGTGAGGCACGTTTTATTACGGATGCGTGCACTTTATTTCACGTCTTCTGAACTGTTGACAAAAAACACCCGCTTACCCCCATTGAAAGGCTTGGAGGGGCCAGGACAACTTTTAATATAACTCCAACTGGATTCGTCTGAAAGAAGAAAGTCACATACACCTAGGATGCCCCGAGGGTGAGAAAAACACAGGCTAATTCTCATTTTTGGGCGAACTAACCCTTTAAACAGGCTTTTGGCTGCTTTATTTATTACAGACCACCAGGTGGCGCTGTTTTCAACACTCTGGAAGCTTTCAATCTTTTTCTGGAACTATAAGGGGAATGCCTCAGAACTTTATGAAGCTAATTTCCACATTTCTAACACAAAGAAAAACACAGGGTATATAAACACAAGAAACAGGAACCTCAAACTTCAACATGAAAGTCTAGAGATGACAGGGGATATGTAACAGTGAAATTAGATACATTTTTACATTTGTGTGTTTGCATTTTTTTTCACTGGGTTCTATGTGCTTTGATGCAACATGTCATGGCATTTGTGTCCAGAGTAGAAATGTTAAGCCGCAGTTCAAATTGTTCATGATCGCTCATTGGGAACTAACAGCAGTCTATCAAAAATCCCTGAAAAACTGAAAAAATGTCAACATCACGGCAGTACCCATGCCTTCATCAGCAGACATGCCATCAAGTAAACAAACCTCCCTGAGAGGCCAGTCTCACTTAGGTGTAGAGTGCTGACTAGACAACAGGGATGACGGAAAGGTAGCTTCCAGGGAGGTGAGCTGAAAAAAATTACACACAATATAGAGTGCCTTAGTTTTCGTGGCCACTATTTCAGGTTCCAGAAGTATTTTTCCATTCATTTTCCCATAAGGATTAAAAAAAGGTCTTTATTAAAACGTTATAAGCCATGAACCAAACCAACCAGCTACGAGGTAAAATTACATACTTTTCATCGCATTACATCAAAAAATTACATACTTTACTTTGAAGTACAAAAGTAGTCTACTTTCTAAAAAGGCCCATCGTATATGTATGTATGTATATATGCACTGCATATGTTTATGTATGTATACATACTTGAATAATACATTAACAATATACATATATACATACATTAGATGCTCACATACCATTTCAATAACATAGCAGGGTATATTATAAATGTAATGTATAAGTAAATGTTACACTGTGAAATACAGTGTCGTGTTACAGTGTTAATATATATAGGGGAGTCAAACCATGCAGACATAACTGTTTTTCACACTTCACTGAAACAGAACCAGGAAATATTTCAGTTTGTCAGCTGAGTGTCACTTAAGTGTCGTCAAGCTGTCGTATGCGCGTCTCTGTTTGTATGTACATATACTAAAATGGCATTTTTCTCAGGACCAGTTCAGCTGCTCAGTGTGTCTGGATCTCCTGAAGGATCCAGTGTCCATTCCCTGTGGACACAGTTACTGTATGAGCTGTATTAAAGACTGCTGGAAACAGAAGAGAGTCTACAGATGCCCTCAGTGCAGACACACCTTCACTTCAAGACCTGCTTTATGTAAGAATGTCATAATTGCTGAGATGGTGGAGAAACTGAAGACGACAGACTTACAAACAGCTGAACCTGGAGATGTGGAGTGTGACGTCTGTACTGGGAAGAAATACAAAGCGGTCAAGTCCTGTGTGGAGTGTCTGAACTCTTACTGTCAAAGTCATCTTGAACAACATGAGAATCTCTTTAAAGACAGGAGACACAATCTGATGGATCCCATTAAACGACTCCATGAGATGATCTGCACAAAACACAACAAACAGCTGGAAATCTATTGTCGTACTGACCAGCAATTCATTTGTTTTCCGTGTTTGATTGACGAACATAAAAACCATGACACTGTAACAGCTGAAGCAGAAAGGTCAGAGAAACAGGTATGAACTGAAATTAGACTCTAATGTGCTAATGCTTAATGCTAATATTAATGCTAAAATATAGCTGCAAGCAGCAATTAAGGGGTCAAGCACAACAGAGGCAAAATGAGGAGATACAAATTACACTGAGCACCAGAACAACTGCAACAATGAGTAAAGACATTTTAAGGTGATTTTACTAAAAAAAAATCATAAATAAAACCACTAGTAATATAACTAGTTTATTCACTAGTTTAATGATTTATCACTTTTGACCAATATGTGGCGTTGTTATAAAATTGATGTGGGGTGTTCAGTTTGAGGTGACAATGACACACAAAGTTTGGTGTGACTATGTCAGAGTTACAGCCTCAGATGCAGTTTGGCATTATGTCAATAAATTCGATGATTCGTTAAATGCAAACCTTTTCGTCTATCGACAAAATCTGACATGAATTTGGTGAAAATCTGACCAACAATCTAGTAGGAGTTCTGAAAAATTCTCATAATTTTGACCACAAGGTGGAGCTCCCCTGAAACTTTTTGATTACCTTCAGGTAATGGTGCAAATACCAAATATCACAAAGATATGCAAATGCATCATAAAATACAGCATTTTACAAAATTCAAACTGGCCAACGCCAAATACTGGCCTACATGGGATTATAGGATATCATTTAATTTGCTATGTCTCGGTACATCGTAGTTATTTTTCATATCTCCCAACCACTAGGTGGTGCTGTGCCAAAGCTATGCAGGTACTCTCAGGTCATGGTTATTATAACACACAAAATTGTCTCAATACACCAAAGCATTGCGGAGATATAGTCTCACGACCATTTTTTGCATCCTCTTCATCAAAAACGTTATAATGAGAACCGTTTGACTAATCAACTCGATTCCATATTTTTTTTGTCGACATGGTCTGAAGATGATCTGATTTTATTTGCATGAAAATCTGAGCAACGGCTTAGGAGGAGTTCAAAAAAATATTTCTTCTTTTAAAAATTTCAAAATAACGGACAGAAATTTAATGACGAAAAATGTCTCAAAGTGCAGTTGAATCATCTTGAGCCAAGGAATCAGAGCAAATAATATGGTTTCTACCCTTATGGTTAAAAAATTATTAGCATAAATGTGAGTGCAAATTTGAGCTGTTGGTGGCGCTAGAGAGTTTGAGTTAGAGACTCCAAAATTGCTGTTTTTGTATAGTTGAGACTGTCCTCTCTCTGTGTGCCAAATTTCATATCTTTCTTGTAAGTGGTTCTATGGGCTGCCATATGCAAAATCCCATATCATTATTATGAAAGCATTAGAAATTTACTTACATACTGATTTGGAGTCTGAGATTATACAGCCTTTTCGTTTTCTTACAGAGGTTTTTGGGAGAAACACAAAGAAAATTCCAGCAGGGAATTCAGGAGAGACAGAATCAGCTTCAGGAGCTGAGAAATGCTGTGAAGTCTCATAAGGTGAGTTGTTTGACTTTCATTCCCGTTGAAGCTCACTATGTTTTTCAGGCTGTGTGAGGCAGCAGTAAGTGCTGATTGTGATGTGTGTCTGACAGCGCTCTGCACAAGAAGCAGTGGACGACACTGAGAGGATCTTTACTCAGCTCACCCACTCCACTGAGAGAAGCCGCTCTCAGGTGGTACAGTTGATCAGAGCTCAGGAAGAGGCTGCAGTGAGTCGAACTGAAGGACTCTTGTTGCGACTAGAACAGGAGATTGATGATTTGAGGAGTAGAAATGCTGAACTGGAGCAACTTTTACACACAGATGATCACATCCATTTCCTGCAGGTAACAGAGAACTGGAACACAAAACAATGGTAGTGAGTCTTTTCTTTGTTCCAAGTAAACTTGGTCTCATTCACTAATAATTGTGGACTATTTCATATTTTTACGTGCAGGAGAAAAATTCTCACCTATACACACTACTCCTGCACATATAATTATCATCTTACCATGATTATGTGCTTTTACATACTTGTGATTTCAGTTGTTCCTACATTAGAATTTTACAGTTTAAATTATGACATTTTTTGGTGAATCTATGACAGAATACACTGGGACTTTGCGAAAGATCCAAGTGCAGCTTTAAATAAGAGTCACATAAGACAAAAGACTGAGAGCACCAGCACAGGGTACTACAAAAAACAGATGTCAGCAAAACCCACACAGAAACACAGTGCAATACTACAGCACCAAATGTTATGTGAACATAGGGTATACATAGGGGAACTAACAAGGCTAATGACATGCAGCTGGAAACAATGAGACCTGATAGACTGAGCAAAGGGTGATGGGGAAAAAGTCCACAGACAATAGGCAATGATACGGGAGGAGTGCCCTCTGGTGGCTGTCATGGACAATCCAGCAGATGGCGGTGACTTAACCCCCTTTAAGGAGTGGATTCCAGACACTCCATGATCAGGAGGAGGGATGGTGGGCCAGGCCCATGTGGTGAAAGGGGGCCTGGAGCCAGAGGTAAACCAGGAAACCAGGGCGGAGTCGGCAGGGCAAGAAGCCAGGGTGGGGCCGGCAAAGCAGGAGCCCAGGGCGGAGCTGGCAGAGCAGGTGAGCACCAGGGCGGAGCTGAAGACCACCACAGCAGAGCAGACGGGACCGAAGATCCCAGACTGAGAGTTCAGGAATGGCTTCCTTGGCTGTGACAGGACAAATAGAGAGTTCAGGAACGGCCTCCTTGGCCGTGACAGGACAGGCAGAAAGTTCAGGAGTGGGCTCCACCACCCAGAGAGGAGCTGAAGTGGACACCAACACATCGGGAGGTTCTGCAGCGGAAGCTGCCACCTCAGGCAGAACTGGAGGGGGCTCAGGAGCGGACTCCTGGACTGGAATGAGCTCAGGAGTGAACTCATGAACTTGAGTGGGCTCAGAAATGGATTCATGGACTAGAACGGGCTCTGGAGCAGACTGGAGCGAACTCTGGAATGAACTCGTAGACTTGAGCGGGCTCAGGAGCGGATTCGTAAACTGGAGCAAGCTCTGGAGTGAACGTATAGACTTAGCAGGCTCAGGAGCAGATTCAAAGACTGGAATGAACTCTGGAGCAGACTCAAAGGCTGGAGCGGGCTCAAGAGCGAACTTGAAGACTGAAGTGGGCTCTGAAATGTACTCTGAGGGCTCCTGGACTGAAGCGGGCTCTGGAGTGGACTCTGAGGGCTCCCGGACTGGAGTGGTTCATGAATGGACTCTGAGGGCTCCCGGACTGGAGCGGGTTTATGAGTGGACTCTGAAGGCTCCCGGACTGGAGCAGCTCTGGAGTGGACTCTGAAGGCTCCAGGGCTGGAGTAGGTTCCAGAGTGGACTCATGGAATGGAACTGGCTCTGTGACAACCAGAGCTGAGGCCCTTGAGATACCAGGTGAATCGATGAAGGGACCTGGACTTGACTTGCCAAGGGAGGTGGGGATGGGACTGCAGTCCCTGCAGGTAAAGTCTGGTGGTGGTATACTACCTTTCCCTCCTAGTAGAGCTGCAAGTACCTGGAGAAGTTCCAGAAATCCAATGATTTTACCAGCTCCATCTCCCAATGCAGTAGGAGTTTATCCAATCAAAGGTTAAAAATGTCCTTAATGTCCGCATTCTAACAACCCAGCCTGTCCGCCCTTGTAAGAGTCACATGAGGCAAAAGACTGAGAGCACCAGCACAGGGTACTACAAAAAAGAGATGTCAGCAAAGCCCACACAGAAACAGTGCAATACTACAGCACCAAATGCTAAGTGAACAGTGTATAAATGGTGGCTCTGGTGGCTGTTATGGGCACTCCAGCAGATGGCTGTGACAGAATCATGATGGTGAAAACATTCATACTCAGATTTCATGCATGAATTTGTGTGTACACATACATAGTGAATGTGATCCAGTATCTTTATTTGTTTTCTGATATTTCTGTAGATGTTCCAGTACATCGCTGCACCTCCTGAATCTACAGACTTATGCAGCATCACTGTCAGTTCTTTCATCCCTTTTCATGATGTGGCAAATTTAGTCTCTCAACTGAAGGAAAAACTAGAGGGTTTCTGTAAAGAAGAGGTAGAAAAGATCTTTGATAGAGGTAAAGTATCTGTAGCAGACATTCATTTACTCTCAAAAATAAGTCTGGCATCATGCAAGAAGTACATCGTACTAAAATATAGTCCTTTTTTTACATGGAAATTGTGCTAATTTTGTCTGTTTTCTGTAGTAACATGCATTGATATGAACACCAATAAACCAATGAGGACCAGGGAACAGTTCCTTCAGTGTAAGGAATTATAAAGCACACACACACACACACACACACACACATACTGTACACATGCAAAAGGCACATTGTCCAAAGGTTTATATTTTAACAAGCTGCAGAACAGGAGCAAAGCATTCAAAAAAATAATAATTTTAAATTCTGTTACTATTTACTCATCCTCATGTTGTTGCAAACCCATGTAACTTTTAATTTCTTCTGTAAAACTCAAAAGACCAAACGTATTAGGCAGAATGCCCATACTTCTTTTTGAAAATAATGGGGTTTTGTAATTTATGAGTAAAATTAAGGTCTGTGGTAAATATAAACTGGCGATACTTGGATGTTTTACTCTACAACATAAATTACACACACATTCACAAACAAACAAACATTAACCTAATTGTGTTTTATCTCTATTAGACTCCTGTCAGCTCACTCTGGATTCAAACACAATGAATCGATTCCTCCGCCTGTCTGAAGAGAACAGTGTGGCTACTTGCACCGACACACCCCAGCATTATCCTGCTCATCCAGACAGATTTGATGGCTGTGTGCATGTGTGGTGTAGAGAGAGTGTGTGTGGACGCTGTTATTGGGAGGTTGAGTGGAGTGGGAGAAAAAGTGTGTGTATATCAGTGTCATACAAGAGCATCAGCAGGAAGCAATTGTTTGGATTTAATAATCAGTCCTGGAGTTTGTTCTGCTCTTCCTTCAGTTACATATTCAGGCACAATAACATAAAAACTGAGGTCCCCGTGTCCTCCAGATCCTCTAGAATAGGAGTGTATGTGGATCACAGTGCAGGAATTCTGTCCTTCTACAGCGTCTCTAACACAATGAGCCTCATCCACAGAATCCAGACCACATTCACTGAGCCTCTCTATCCTGGGTTTGGGTTTAGTAGTGGATCATCAGTGAAACTGTGTATATGAGGGATTCTGCACGTCTCCTTCACATAGGCTACTGGGTAAAAATTGTGTATCATATAGATTTTAGAATGAAGAATGCCTTAGCTACTGAATTTTGCTGGAAGAGGAAGACACAGGCTTGTATATAAAAATACTCTATGCAGATACTAAGACCTTTTAATAATGTTAAAGCTAATATATTTTTGTAGTTACAGTTATGTTCAGGCGATTCTGCTGTTACATAAATCTTATCCTAAACCCCCGGCAGTGGGTGCTCTCACTGTTTATATAGGTGGCAAATATTTGATAAAGCTGTTAAGATTTTGATTTTATACAATATTCCATTTTTTTTTCTAAAGTCCACTTTCCTCCCACATATATCACAGTGATTAGACTTAATTTGGCATCACTTTGTGTTTACCTGATTCAAAAAAGTATTTGCATCCATAATTAAAAGACAGTCGCTGACATTTACAGAATTTGTCCAATGTCATGAATTATTTTTTATTTTGTTTAGTGCACCATATTTCTTTTTCATTTTCCAAAATAAAGCACAGTTCACAACTTTGTAAAGTCCTCAAAAACATTCCACTGTGTTAAAGAAAGACTACTGAAGGAGAACGCCTTAAGTCATTTATGCTGTAGATAATACTAAACTGATAAAAAAAAATGTCTAATGACACAGTTATTTCACATTTTTGCACAATTTAGGAATAATCTGTTTGAGTTTATTCATAATTCATTGTGATTTTAACTTTTTTATCATTTACAACATAAAGATTAGATGAGTAATGTCTTGTTGCATTTTATAAATTATTGTGCTGCCACAGAGAATGATGGGAAATGTTTGGTCTCACAAATCATTCTCCTCGTAAACCAGTTTCACAAGTTTGTTTATCCATAAAATATTTTAACTATTATGGTTGCACATATTTGGTTTTCTGTCTGCTTAAGGAAGTGGCTTCAGCTTTAGTTCTGGTGTCAATTACCCTTCAAAAGACCATTAATGCATAGTAGATGTTTATATAAGGCAAGATACATAAATGAGTTGGGGAGTTGGAAGGATGGCAATTCAACTGACAGCAGAGAGTGAGAAGCGGCTGATTGCATACTTCAGTTATTTGAAAGATTATGTGCTTGCTGCTCCCAAACTGACCTTGAGAGGCAAGCTTTACCATTTTTGTTAATATTCTTAATCAAATGCATAGGCCTGAAATTTGCTTCAGTTACAATATTACACATACAGGATTAATGTGTTTTGCCAAGTCCTTTCCTTCTGTGCCATGTGAGCTCCAATCCTGCCTGGACCCTCGGGGTAGCTTATGTTGCCATTTTTAGTTTTAAAATTCAATTAAAAGCCTTTCTGCATTCTGCAATTGAGTCCTCTCCCTTTCCTGAACCCTGCATGTGACACAGCAATCTGGCCACTAGAGGACTCTTCCCACCTCCCATCTTTTAGTGATCAGATGGCCCGGCTTGTCTCATGACATCAGAGACTTTGCCTATGACTTCTTTGCTGTAGTGGATGACCTGGACTACAATGTTAACATTCACAGAGCTCCTAAGCCAGGGGTGTCCCACCCTGCTCCCGAAGAGCCGAGTTCCTGGAAATTTGAGCTTCAACCAGTTCCAACACATTTTGCCTAGAAGTTTCAAGTGAGTCCAAAGACATTGATTAGCTGGTTCAGGTGTATTTAATTAAGGTTGGAGCTAAACTGCAGGACAGTGGCCTTACAGGAACAGGTTTGGACACCCCTGATCTTAGTTGGAGATGGCTGGGGAAGCTCACTTTCTGGGACTTTCTGGACTACATCCACCATTGTGGGCAATCTGAATCTCCACTATACACAGAGTTCTCCCAAATTGACTGTACTTACCTTCCACCTTCAGTCATCCCAGCCCTCGATGGACTGGGAACAGAAGAGGAAGAACAGTTCCATGTTTCATCTTGCTGCAGCCATCCCAGATATGGCCATGATCGCCCCTGCAGCTCCCCCTGAGGAAGCCGAGACTGTTGCAGGAGTGCTCCTTCTACTTTGCTATTTCTAGTGGTCCCAAGACTGGTGGTTCTTGAGTCTGGCGATCCCGGTAAGCTTGACTTTGGTAGTCCCAGATGTCCCTTGTTCAGCGATCCCAGCCTTGACTACCCCGGTGGTCTCGATTTAAGTGGTCCTGCAGTTTCTGCCTCCATGAGTCCTTGCCAGTCAAGTCATGAGCATGGAGGCCACCCTAAACAGCCTGGTCACTCTGTCATGGTCATAAAGATTACTCCTGAGCCAACTTTTCTCCCTGTCATGGCTATTGAGGCCATCTCAGAACTGCCTGCTCTCCCTGTTCTCGCTTCCATTCAGTGGGATCATATCATAGTAGCATTGTATATTGTATACTGACATGGCTTATGTTTGTAATCTAGATGAGGGTTTTATTTTTTAACCAAAAAGTTTTTTTTTTTTTTTTCATAAATCCAAACCATTTGTGGACTTTGTACTAAAATAAAGGCAAGCCACACCTTATAAACACATGTTTTGCACACATTACCAAACACAGAACCAAGCATTATATTACTTATTAACTCATGAGGAAACTGAAACTTAAGTGTCGTCAAGCTATCCTATGTGTGTCTCTATTTGTGTGTACGTACAGCGAAATGGCAGAAGCCAGTTTTTCTCAGGACCAGTTCAGCTGCTCAGTGTGTCTGGATCTCCTGAAGGATCCAGTGACCATTCCCTGTGGACACAGTTACTGTATGAGCTGTATTACAGACTGCTGGAAACAGAAGAGAGTCTACAGACACACCTTCACTTCAAGACCTGCTTTATGTAAGAATGTCATAATTGCTGAGATGGTGGAGAAACTGAAGACGACAGATTTACAAACAGCTGAACCTGGAAATGTGGAGTGTGACGTCTGTACTGGGAAGAAATACAAAGCGGTCAAGTCCTGTGTGGAGTGTCTGAACTCTTACTGTCAAAGTCATCTTGAACAACATGAGAATCTCTTTAAAGACAGGAGACACAATCTGATGGATCCCATTAAACGACTCCATGAGATGATCTCTTGGAGTATTACGTATGCCGACACACCCCAGCATTATCCTGCTCATCCAGACAGATTTGATGGCTGTGTGCAGGTGTTGTGTAGAGAGAGTGTGTGGAGACGCTGTTATTGGGAGGCTGAGTGGAGTGGGAGAAAAAGTGTGTGTATATCAGTGTCATACAAGAGCATCAGCAGGAAGCAATTGTTTGGATTTAATAATCAGTCCTGGAGTTTGTTCTGCTCTTCCTTCAGTTACGTATTCAGGCACAATAACATAAAAACTGAGGTCCCCGTGTCCTCCTGGATGACACAGAAATTAAAAATATGTATTTACTGTATTTCTTTACAGATATTAAAATCATATAATAAAATAAATACCTTTTAATAGTTCATGCAGTTTCTGAGAGAAAGCAAATAAACCTTAATCTAAACTTCCAGTAGGGTGCGCTGTATTCCCGTCTGTATGAACGATCTTACCGTGCCACTTATTAATTAATGATCTATGTGACCCTGGACCACAATACCAGACCAGTCATAAGGGTCAGTTTTTTTAAAAATTGAGATTTATACATAATCTGAAAGCTGAATAAATAAGCTTTCCATTGATGTATGGTTTGTTAGGATAGGACAATATTTGGCTGAGATACAACTAGCCTATATGAAAATCTGGAATCTGAGACAGCAAAAAATCAAAATATTGAGAAAATCACCTTTAAAGTTGTCTAAATGATGTTCTTAGCAATGCATATTACAGATCAAAATTATGTTTTGATATATTTACAGTAAGACATTTACCAAATATCTTCATGGAACATGGTCTTTACTTAATCCTAATGATTTTTGGCATAAAAGAAAAATCGATCATTTTGACACATACAGTGTATTGTTGGCTATTGCTACAAATATACCTGTGCTACTTATGACTGGTTTTGTGGTCCAGGGTCACATATTAGTGCTGTCAAACAATTAATCGTGATTAATCGCATCCAAAATAAAAGTTTTTGTGTACATAATATATGTGTGTGTACTGTGTATATTTATTATGTAGATATAAATACATACACATGCATGGATATATTTCAGAAAAAGATGTTATGTTTATATATTAAATACATTTAAATATGAAATAAATTAAATGAATATAAATATATACATGTAAATACATGTACATATTTTCAAAAATATATACTGTATGTGTATATATTTATACATACATAATAAATATACAAAGTACACACACATATATATTATGTATATTAGCGAAAGGTTGGGACGTTTTTTCAATTTGAATAAAATGAAAACTAAAAGGCTTTCAAATCACATGAGCCAATATTTTATTCACATAGAACATATATAACATAAATGTTTAAACGGAGAAATTTTACATGGTGTAATCTCCTCTTCTTTTTTTGAAGACGTCTGCACAAAATGAGCTAATTTCATCTTTGAATTTGCACCAAATGCTATAGGTGAAAGATCTGCTACAGGCCAATTCAGCACCTTC
Source organism: Schizothorax lantsangensis (assembly GCA_027422415.1). Taxonomy (NCBI): domain Eukaryota; kingdom Metazoa; phylum Chordata; class Actinopteri; order Cypriniformes; family Cyprinidae; genus Schizothorax; species Schizothorax lantsangensis. The sequence goes on from CM049845.1 coordinate 5,826,087, forward strand.
TACTACGAAGCCATGCTGTTGTAATAGCTGCAGTATTTGGGTTTGCATTGTCCTGCTTAAATACACGTCGTCTGGAGGGGAGCATATGTTGCTCTAAAACCTTTATATACCTTTAGCATTCATAGTGCCTTCCAAAACATGCAAGCTGCCCATACTGTATGCACTCATGCACCCCTATACCATCAGAGATGCTGACTTTTGAACTGAACACTGATAACACACTGGAAGGTCTCCCTCCTCTTTAGCCCGGAGGACACGGCGTCCGTGATTTCCAACAAGAATGTCAAATTTGGACTCGCCTGACCATAGAACACTTTTCCACTTTGAAACAGTCCATTTTAAATGAGTCTTGGCCCACATGACATGACGGCGCTTCTGGACCATGTTCACATAGGGCTTCCTTTTTGCATGATAGAGCTTTAGTTGGCATCTGCAGATGGCACGGCGGATTGTGTTTACCGACAGTGGTTTCTGGAAGTATTCCTGGGCCCATTTAGTAATGTTAATGACAGAATCATGCCGATGAGTGATGCAGTGTCGTCTGAGGGCCTGAAGACCACGGGCATCCAACAAAGGTCTTCGGCCTTGTCCCTTATGCACAGAGATTTCTCCAGTTTCTCTGAATCTTTTGATGATGTTATGCATTGTAGATGATGAGATTTGCAAAGCCTTTGCAATTTGACATTGAGGAATGTAGTTTTTAAACTATTCCACAATCTTTTTACGCACTCTTTCACAGATTGAAGAGCCTCTGCCCATCTTTACTTCTGAGAGACTCTGCCTCTCTAAGACATCCCTTTTATGTTACAGACCTGATGTAAATTAACTTAATTAGTTGCTAGATGTTCTCCCAGCTGAATCTTTTCAAAATCTCTTGCTTTTTCAGCCCTTTTTGCCCCCGTGCAAACTTTTTTGAGACATGTAGCAGGCATCAAATTTGAAATGAGCTCATTTAGTGGATAAAAAATTTACATTTCTCCGTTTAAACGTGTTATGTTATCTATGTTCTATTGTGAATAAAATATTGGCTCATGTGATTTGAAAGTCTTTTAGTTTTCATTTAATTCAAATTTGTATATATATATATATATATATATATATATATATATATATATATATATATATGTATATATATATATGTGTTATTTTTTAAGGTTATTATTTACTTTATATCAGTAGAAGTGTTCACAGTATTTCAGTCTATCTGGGTGAGGTTGGTAGCACTTTATTTTGCAGTCCTGTTCCGCATGTACACACCATGTACTTATTATATTAATTACACTAACTGGGTAATAACTGAACCTACCCCTAAACCTAACCTTAACCCATGTAATTACCTTATATTACCCAGTATAAGTACACTGTAGCACACGTAAGTGCACACCAACTGTAAAATAAAGTGCAACCCAGCGGTTTATGAACAGGATTGATTTTATTTGTAATTAAAGGCAATTAGAAAAAGCTATAAAAAATAAGTAGCATAAGTAGCATATTAGTTGAGAAATAAAAATAAAAAAACAACACAAAACCACCAGAATTAGTCCACTCTCATGATTATTATTATTATTATTTTAAATGCATCATATTTGTTTTTCACATTTCCAACATTTCCATATTTATTTTTCACATTCACAGTCTGTCCTCAGCTGCTCACAATCTGTTGCTGGTCTAGTATCGTTCTTGTTTGTTATTAAAGCAAGATGGGAATCAGGAATTGTTGATATGTGGATATTAACTAAATTGTTTCTTACTCAATTTTTCTGTGATTTTAAAATGATTTTAAAGAATATAATTTGGCCATCTTTGGCATAATAACCGCAGTTTGTCCCTGTTTATTCCACGGAGCTGGGTGTTTTGGGCAGGTATACATACAGACTGGAGACAAATGGTACGTGACAGAACATACAGTCAGTGCTGGCGACGTCACGAGCTCGCAGCGGCGGTCAGTCAGCGCGAGAGACAAACTGAAGAGAAATGCGCTGAAGACAAAGACGAAGAAAGACCTCATCTGCTCACAGAATTCGGTAAGTCATCACATATTCAAAAACTGTATTCAAATTTCCCGTGCGGGATACATATTGGGTCAAGTTTGAGTCAGGATTGATGCCAAATTAATTGAGTTTGGTTCATTCTTAGGCTACTGTTGAGGATTGACAGCTTGACTCTTATTTCTAAACTTGGTTTACTAAAATTACGCAATATATTTACAAGCAATGAAGCTTGATAGCATATCATATGCCTAACTTAATCAGCATCATGTCTATCTGAAAACACTTACTGTAGCCTATAGATGCTCACAGGACCGAACATTTGAAAAAATAAAGATTAATACAAGCTAACGCAAACTTTACTCAAATGCTTTTAATGTTGTTAAATTTGTATGCTTTGTCAATGAAATAACCTTAATGTGAGTGAAACAACGCACAGTTTATAACACGCTCGTGTGTTTTGGGGTCATGTGTCAAATTAAACCACACTGGGGGTCATAAAGTTGCTGTAGAAAATAAACAGTCTAAAATAAACTCAAAAGCGTAAATCTTCATCATATGTGATACTAGTATAGTACGCGACGCTGTTGTCAAAACCGAGAGTTTGCTGGACATTTGATGTGTTATAAATACAGCTGTCATTAATATATGGATTCGTTTTCAATAGGGAATGTATTTTTTTAATAATATTAAAACAAATCATTCTAAGATGGGGAATACATTTAGATTTTTTATTGTCTGTAATTACTTTCCCTATTTTTAAGAGTGTTGAAAGCTGTAAAACTAAAGAATCAGGTTGAAAATTGCTGACAAAAATGGACATAATTTTTATTTTTACATCAAGATTTTAGGTCAAACTTCATATTCTCAAAAATAAAGGTTGATTATTAGCATCGACGGTTCCATGAAGAACCTTTAACATTCATTGAACTTTTCTATTACACAAAAAAGGGTCATTATAGTGGAAAAGCATTCTTCGTATTATTAAAATATTTTTCACACTAAGAAAAAAATGATTCTTTTAAGAGCTGCTCACACAGAAAGGTTCTTTGGGGAACTCAAATGGTTCTTATGCTGCATTGCTACAAAAACTCCCTTTTTGGAGTGTATTTTGTTGTGACTGGTCACCATTTCATAAAATAAAACTGACAATTGTTAATCGCCTTTTAGATTTTTGTCCAATTAGCCAACTTCATGTATTTGTGCTATTTAATATGAGGCCATAAAACTAATTATAAGCAGAATGATTATTATAAAATAATTAGTATATATTGTTTAAAATTGATTTGGATGAAATATATCATATTATACCGGTACTGCTTTCACTTTTTGAAACGTTGTCTTGTTTGAGGTTTTGCAACACAACACTGATAATGTTCTATTAAATCCTTTATCACTAGATTCAGAATCATTTTGGATTGGATCTGGTTTTGAGTTTGATCCGACTGAGCGTCCTCTGTGTGACGGTCTCTGTTAGCTGTTACTAGATAAAGTCATGAACTGAATTATATCTTATAAATAAAGGTTTTAAAGTGTCATATTCAGTCAGTGATCCTCAGGGAATCCTAGGTTGTATTCCTGGTGCAGCGCCTATAAACCAGTCTATCTTGACCACATTCCCATCTAAACTGGACATTCATCTGATGTCCTTCGAGGTCCCATGACCTGAAGGTTTAAAGGCAATGTTTTGGTCACATTCCTGTGTCCTCACGGCCTCGTTCTTTCCCACCCCCTGAACATTTCTGCTCAGTGGCCTTAGAGGTCACAGACACTTCGGAGCCTAAGTCAAGAGCCAGCTATGAGAAAGCTGGACTCCCAAACATGCATTTGGTAATGAAGCTGAAAGTACACCTCAGAAAAAAATGGCAAACTGTTAGCTGTTGGTGCTATCATGCAGTTGACTTTGGTCTTATTTATGAAGTCAAGGTGCAGAAAAATCAATTTTTTGATGACCTAGCTGAAAGCTATGGTGCAATACAATAAAAATAAGTAACTTTTGGTGATGTCTGCATGAAACAACATGTGTAACCATGTGAATAGAGTAAAAAAGGTGTTCAATGAGGGAAAAAATTAGATGTAAGATTTAGGCCATTGGGAATTAATTGATGAAAAGTGGTATATCACAAGTGGTTGAAGGGTTGACGGCAATCAAAAAGTTATTACAGCTTAAAGAATGATTACATATAGATAGAAGCTTTTTTATAGTTCATAATCAGATCAGAGTGTGTAAAAATCTGCATGATATCAAAATTGACTTTTTTTCTTAATGCATACTTACTAGTGTACACTATATACACTTCTGGTCAAAGGTTTTGAATCAGATTTTTTATGTTTTTGAAAAAAGTCTCTTATTCTCACCTATTTATTTGACCAAAAACACAGTAAAACACTAATATTGTGAAGTATTGTTACAATTTAAAATAACTGATTTCAATATTAACATGTTTTTAATTTTTTAATTTAAATTATTTTTATTTATTTAATTAATTAATTATTATTTTTTTTTTTTTTTCAATTTTAATTACATTTTTATTTAAATTTAGTGCTTTATTCCTGATGCAAAGCTGAATATTCAACATCATTACTTCAGTCGTCAGTGTCACATGATCCTTCAGAAAAATATTTTTGTGGAAACCAAATTTTCATATGTTTGTATCACCTGACAGACTTTTTTTCTGGCAAATAAATCTAGTACAGGCAACATGAAGAAAGCCATTGTTCATTTATATATACTACTGATATATGTCACAATAGAAAGCTGGTTGAAAATTGGCAAAGTTGTGTTCATGTCATTGCAAACCTGTAGGATTTTCTTTCTTCGTCTGTGTTCTGAAGAAGAAAAAGTCATACACATTCAAACATTATGGTGACTAGACCATTTAAGAAAGCAAATGTTCACTTTCAGCACGATTGACTGCTATATAGGTTTTTATACTGAGGCCACATTCAGTCAAATTATTTTAAATGCTACTTTACAAAAGATGTGCTCATTGTACCTGTTAAAGTGGTCAGTTTATTTCAAATTCATATGATTCATTCCCAAACAGCTTTATAAAGAATAGTCCTTTACAATCCCCAGCATGCAAGCTACTAGGCCTCTCTGAGGTGTTTCGGTCAGTTAAAGAAAAAACCATGTGAGGAACCGAGGCTCCAGAGAGGTCAGGTTTTAATCAAGATGGCATTGGTCTGGTATTAAGTTATACACTCTCAATGCAATCAGACTTTAGTGGTAATTCAATCTGGTTCCTCCTGCTTCTAATTTAGCACTCTGGGGTGATTAGTAAGCCAGACCAACTGGCTAAGCTGCCACTTTATCAGCACGGGCTTAGAGCTTATGAAAAAGTGTGAGTCCTTGTTTGATTGGCTGAAAAGACTAGGTTTGCTGGGTGGCCTTTTGGTGCTGGAGGCATATGCAGTTGTGTCCCCTGGCAGAGCCTTTAGGTCAGGGGTCTTGGACGGTGACCATCTGGACCTTTAGGGGGTGGTTTCCTAAGATGCAGCCTTTGTTTGCCAAAAACAATTGGAAGTTAATCTGGAGGAGATAAGAATAGCCTCTGTTACATTGCCGCCATTGGCCAGTCATCACGTAGTGTCTAAGGAGACATCTCTTTCTGCTTCTGTCTCTCTCATGAAAGAGGTTTTGACTGACTGGCTTCCCTTTTATTTAAAGGGATGGAGGAGATGTTACAAAAGCCGTGCTGCTTTCCAGGAGTCAAGGTTCTGATTCAACTATTGTTTGGCAGCTGAGCTAGAAAATAATTGATTAACAAGTCTTGATATTTTAAAGCCCTTTGACAATACTTGATTATTTCTGATGATACAGTATCAGTATATATACTTTTACTCTGAAATTACTTTAAATTGTGTTTTTTTTCCCCCAAAAGGAAGCAAAAGTTACACCAAATGTAGGGCGGGGTCTTGGTTCTATCCGACATTGTTCATTGGACGGAGCCAGAAAGTTTGACATTTAACCAGAAGATCAAGTTTGACATTTTGATGAAAAATTATGAGGTCAAAACAAATAAAAAAAATTAAACGCCCACAAACGGATAATTTGTTCACAGTAAGATCAGTAACAAAAAATGAATGATTGATTTTCTAAATGCATGTAGACTAATTGCATAAAAGTATAATTCTAGTTAAAATAATCATTTCCAAACCATTTTTCAATAAATGAACACAAGGATTAATAATATTGGATATTTTTCCATTTTTATGCATCATCATATTACCTATACACACCTATATATGTATATTACCTTGAATCAGGGTTTTGAATCAATTCACTAAAACTGAGTTCTAATGAATCATTGTGAATATGTTGTAGATATTCAAAACACTATTAAGTACTGCACTAACTATATTCACACAGGTCTTTGAAAAGCTTCTGTTATTCAAAACATCATGTAAAAATTGCTGAATATATCTTTTACATGCAACATTTGACAGCTGAATATACTCTGCATAGAGTTGTCTTATTGTTCTTTAATAAGGCCCCAAGACATAATCTTCATAGACATGCATATCAAAGTAAAAGGTTCTAGCAATCCAGCTTTCTCACTTCCATTTGGCCCCTCAGCTTTTGAGACCGCCACTGCTCTTCCTGAAGCCCATTTATCCCGAGTTTAAATTCAACATTTGGCTCACCCACGTTTCCAAAGGAGTGATTGAAAAGAGCCAAGGATTGTTTGCTGTTTGTTGATTGCCAGTGAGTCCTTCACTCTAAAGCTCTTGTCCACGGTTATACATGAAACCCTTTGTCTCTGTGGGCCAGAAACCTGCAGGGAGGACACAAAGGTTCTGCTGAAAGCTGCTTGACATCTCCTACACAGATAACACAGCTCAATGTGACTTAGACACTTCATTGTTGATTGATTTCTTATTTTTAGTTTTCCTGTTACCACGGTAACTGTTTTACAAGTCCTTCTCCTTGGTGATCTTTCTTTCTTCCTTCCTTCCTTCCTCTCTTCCTTCCTTGGTCGTGTGTCATTACTCTAATATGTTTTGACATGGCCATGTGTGTGCTAAACTTCTTTCTGTCATAACAGAAGGGGGCTGGAAGCAAATCTAATATAAACTGCATTGGATATCAATAAAGTCAAGAGAGGCTGGCTTTCAGTATCCAGTATTGATCTGCGTAACACAATGATCAATCACTGAACAAAGAGGAGCAAAATCAGCATACAATTAAGTTGCTTAAACTACCATTAAAATTATAGATGCTGTTGCTCTAATTTCTTCCTGGTGTTGATTTATAATATCACTTTTCAGGCAGTTAATCAGTTGATGCTGAATGCTTGGTGTTTATGCAGTTTTATATAATCAGACTATTATAAGCAGTTATTTAGTCCATACTGAAAGGCAACCCCCCTCCCCCTAAATTTGAATGTTTACTGTAAGCAAAATACTGTATATCGTCTATCAATATCCATATGTTTTCCAATATAAACCACTGTTCAAAAGTTTGGGGTCATTAAGCTTTTTTTTAATTAGTGCTTTCAATCAAGGATGCAATAAATTGATCAACAGTGATAAACATTTATAATGTTACAAAAGATTTCTCTTTCAAATAAAAGTGTCATGGTTTCTGCAAAAAATATTTAGCAGCACAGCTGTTTTCAGCACTTATAATATTAGAAAATGTTTCTTAAGCATCAAATCAGCATATTAGAATGATTTCTGAAGGATCATGTGACTCTGAAGACTGGAGTAATGATGCTGAAAATTCAGCTTTGATCACAGGAATAAATACACTTTAACACATATTCACATATAAAACAGTTATTTTAAATTAATACACTTTCACAATATTATTAATAAATGCAGCCTTGGACACTTCTTTCAGAGACATAACAAAAATCTTACCCCCAACATTTTGAACAGTTGTGTAGCAATTAATGCACTTAAAAGAGGTGATTTTAAGAGCTTATTTTGTTGTGGTCCTCTGTGTATCTGTTGTCTCTGTGCTGCAGAAAAGCAGAAGGCTCCTTTGGCCACTAGTGACGTGTGCAGATGCAAGATAAAAAGATGCTCATCTAGCTGTTAAAATCCCTCCTGTTGTTTGAAACTCTTGGAATAGATTGACCATGACTCAGGCAGCAGGTGCTTCTTTCTCTAGACAAACATCTTGGTCTTTCTTAAGCAGCCTATTTCAGTGGATTTCATTTCATCCAAGATGACAATAGCTACATTGAGCCCTACAGTGGCTAGTGGCTTCTTAAAGTTTGCTAGTGGTGCTGGATTGAGCAGATCAAGGACCAGTTTTATACGTTTAAAAAAACTGAATCTGTTTTGAAATATAAATGTGCGACATAAAAATGTTGCATCGAGACCATTGTGAAAGATATAGCAGATGTCAAGGAGCACAAATAAATGCTGCTTCCTCTTCTTGTGGCTATGGTTACCAGGTGAAGGGCAGATGAAGAGCTTCAGCGCTCAGCTGAGAGCAGGAGAAGGGAATTGATCAGTGTAATTGCGCTGTTAGTTATTAAAAGTTATTTGAGATACTCCATTGGTTCACTGAACTGCTTTTATTAAATTTATTATTTTCATTATGATTCTGTCAGCTGATGCAGATTTTCTGAGTGTTTATTATTAACCAAGAAATTGCTAATAGGTTTCTGGTGAAAGTGAGAGGTTATAAATGTCATTACTGCGGTTCAGTGTGTGGTTATGCTTGGCAGGCAGTATGTTTGGAAGTCCATTTGAGTGATTGTGTGTTTATATAAGCCTTTCAGGACACGCTGTTCAGTCTGAATAATTCCTCTATAAAAAGTATTGGCCTCAGCCTCACACACAAACCACCAATACTACCCAGACAAAATGACATAAAAAAAATTTACTGAACAGTGGTCGCAGACAAGAATATATAAAATAATTTTATAAAATAAAGAAAACAAATGGGAAGTTAAGTGAGGGAAAGCTTTAAATTACTACTTGAAATAAATCAAATACATCCAGTTATTAGGGTGAACAGGACAGAGGGGTCTAGTATGACCCAGATTGTACATTATCCCTGTTGACAGCCGCGGCAGCACGGTCTGGTGTTGTTTCCACCAGCGCGGTCATCATTTTACAAAATACTTGACGTGAAAATTACAGAAGGGCTCTGCTGCAATGGCCAGTCAAAAATCAGGATTTTCTGAAAAATAAAATGTACATTATAATAAATTATAGTACGCCGCATTTTGTTGTCCTCGTTGTAATGGGGGAAACAAGTCAGAAAACAATAATTAAAGTTTATTTATAACGGTTATTCCCATAGTTGACACAGATATGAAAGTCTTAATGTCGTTCCAAACCTGTATGAGTTTCTTTCTGCTGAACTTAAAAGTAGATAATTGAAGAATGTTGCCAATGCTGACCAAACCATTTTGGTTACCATTGACATCTACTTTATGGACAAAAAAAGTTCTGAAGAAAGTCATACACGTTTGGAACGACATGAGGGTGAATGAATGATGACAAAATTGTCCTTTAACTAGATAAGATTAAAATTATTTTATTTGTCACATACACGATTATATAGAGAGTATATAACCAGCAGTGAAATGTATTCTCTGCATTTAACCCATCCTAAGTGAACACACACCCGGAGCAGTGGGCAGCCATGTTACAGCGCCCGGGGAGCAGTTGGGGGTTCGGTGCCTTGCTCAAGGACACCTCAGTCGTGGTATTGAAGGAGGAGAGAGCGCTGGTTATTCACTCCCCCACCAACAATCCCTGCCGAACCAGAGATTCGAACCCACAACCTTTGGATTACGAGTCCGACTCTCTAACCATTAGGCCACGACTGCCCCCAACTAATTATGTGAACTGGAAAACAGTTAATTGTTTTTTTTAATTAATTATTTTATTTTTTCTGTTCTATTTTTATATTATTAATAATTTAGTTAATGTCTCATTTTCTTAACAGTATTTCTTTGGGGTTTACATTAATTCTTTTTTGGTAACACTTTAGTATAGGGACCAGTTCTCACTATTAACTAGTTGCTTATTAGCATGCATATTAATAACATATTGGTTGCTTATTAGTACTTATAAAGCACATATTCTGCATGACCATATTCTACATCCCTAATCCTACCCAATACATAAATGTAATGATACCTTACTAACTATTAAAAAGCAGCACATTTTGAGTTCATTGAGGCAAAAGTCATAGTTGAATTGGACCCTAAAATAAAGTGTGACCCACTTTTCATATTTTGAAAGAATATGCATTAAACTCTTAACCCTTTCAAACAATCTTCTCCCCTAAAGAGTACAGGAATCTCCTGAGTTACAAATATTTATAATATGTTTTCTAGCAAATTTGGCTGCTTACCATCATTGAGAAGATGGTATATGCCTAATTACAAATATTATTTATAGAGGCCAGAAGTGAAGCTGGTATTTTAATTGCTTTGAACGTACATTGTGACAATAAATCACAAACATTTTCTGATGTAAATACATTCTGTTTTTAACCTGTGTAACACAATATTATGTGAAGAGTCCAAGGCGGTAATGACACTGTACATCTGCATCTGCCCATCTGTCCATGACACTCAAAGCCCTCCATGACCTTTCTCACTCTTTTTTTTTTGTCTGTTATAAACTTCAATGTTCAATCTGAGATCCTCTGCTTAAAACTGCATGCTCATTTTGAAATGAAGGTTAAGTCTTGAAGTTATTCTGAGCGCTCAGTGCTCCTCCTCCCACCTGACGGCTCTCAGCGGTGACCCCTGTCCTGTTGCAGCGGAGACCTGGCTGTCTTCTGCCTCGCCGCTTGTAAACTTTTAACCTGTCCCCTTCTTTAACGACAGGGCAAGAATGCATGGAACTCTTCTTTGCATTGTCTTTCCCTCCCGTGCGTAAAAATGACAGGGAATCAGATCTGGGATGTTGATTGACTTAAAAAGAGCCAAAGAGTCATAATGTTCTTTCTCATTAGTCTTATTAATACCCACTGATAGTGAAGAAACAAAAATAACAAGATATGTATATGTATGCATACATATACATATCTTGTTATTGTTGTACGTGTATGTCATGTGTATGTGTACGTATATGTGCATCCAAACTGAAGAGTTTGGGCGTCATTATCTCTGGAATGACAAATTTGAAAGATGTGTCTGCCGCACAGTCTGGGCTTGGATTCGACAATATCACACAATTGGATCAATGTAGCTAATTTTACAAAAGATCACGTCCCCTCCCCCCTCTGAATGGAGATGTCAAAGGTTGCTGACCTCTTGCTTTCATGTGCATTGATCGTTTCTCGGGAGGGGGGCTGCTCCCCTCCAAAGCCCTTCACATCAGCTAATATATCTTTGTTTGGACCTGAAAGCTGTTTTCTTACATTTTGTCACCCTGTTTTTTTTCCACATGGCAGATTTTACTGTAGAAGATAAAGCAGAACCAACAGAAAAATTAATTATGTGCAGACTTGGACAGAAACGTTTTTACTGGATGTTACTTTATTCTAAAAATTTAACTTTTAATAGTAAAACAACAGCAACAATATATACATAATGGGCATATAACATGTCAATGACTTTTTTTATTCAACATTGAGAATGCTTTTTTTTTTTCATGTTTTAGGAAAAGTATTTAGTAAAATGTCTATTTTCACCTTTTAGTTGCTCTTTTCCTGCATGTGTAACAAATTATTTATTACATTTATTACATTATTTTTTTATTATTTAAATAGCACATATGCCGCATAGTCTCTCAACTTATAATTGGAAAGATTTTCTTTAAAATAGTTTTACTAATATGTTTAACAGGATACTTGTTTGAAATTTCATATTATATACTAAAACAATAGTAAAAAAAAAAAAAAAAGATTAGCAACATCTAATACACCTTAATTTAAAGTTTTAAGTTTAAACCTAACCTATTAAATAACAAATATTTAAATATTAATTCAATATTAAGAGGACAAGGACCCCAGTATTAATATTGAGTATTCTCTCTCTCTCTCTCTCTCTCTCTCTCTCTCTCTCTCTCTCTCTCTCTCTAATACCGTATTGACCCGAATATAAGACAATGTTTTTTTTCTTGGAAATACATCTGCAAAAACGTGATAGTTCACCCAAAAATGAAAATTCTGTCATAATTTACTCACCCTCAAGTAGTTCCAAACCTGTATGAATGTCTTTGTTCTGCTGAACACAAAGGAAGATATTCTGAAGAATGTGGGAAACAGAGCAGTTCTGGGGCACCATTGACTTCCATAGTATTTTTTTCCTACTATGGAAGTCAATGGTGCCCCAAAACAGCCTGGTTACAAACTTTCTTCAAAATATCTCCCTTTGTGTTCAGCAGAACAAAGACATTCATACAGGTTTGGATCTACTTGAGGGTGAGTAAATTATGACAGAATTTTCATTTTTGGGTGAACTTTCCCTTTAAGTCTTGTTCAGTGAGCAGTAGCTTTGCTCCTGCAGTACTTTACAGTAGTTCTCAAGTATTTTCCTACTTGAGCTGTTTGGCTCTATACTGTCTTTTAAATGTATAAAATAAGTCAAATACAAACAGGCCTCACTCAAAATCACAGACTTTTGAGAATCAACTTAATAGATTAATTAATTTAGGAGATTTTACATGATTTATTCAGGTAGATTCCATTAAAAAAAACAAGCCTTAAAAACTACTCAGAAATATTAAGTGTAATATTGTCACCATGATTTTTTTAAGTAAATAGCCCGTTCCATTTTTTTACAGTGTACGCACCTCATCCCAAACCTTCCTTGCAAATTCCAAAACGTCATTTTAGAGCTAATAACAGAGGCTTGAGCCATAGATATGCAGGTTAATGCAGTCTAACACAGTTATTAAGTTATTAGAGTGAGAGAGATTAGTGAGCATTCAGCAATGAATTATATATCTTCGTGTCTGTGACAGTGTTTACAGAGCTTTTATGACAATGACCAGAAAATAAGTTGACTATTAAAAAGAACAGCTGAACATCAGTTCACAAATAAAAAATATTGGTAACATTTTACAATAAGGCGTCATTTAATCTAACATGAACAAACAATGAACATTTATTACAGTATTTATTCATCTTTGTTTACATTAGTTAATACAAATACAGTTGTTCATTGTTAGTTAATGTTAGTTCACAGTGCATAAACTAATGTTTACAAACACAAATTTTGATTTTAATAACGCATTAGTAAATGTTGAAATTAATATTAACTAAGATTAATAAATGCTGTAGAAGTAGGCTATTGTTTATTGTTAGTTCATGTTAACTAAAGTAGTTAACTAATGTTAACTAATGAAACATTATTGTCAAATGTTTCCAGAATATTGTTCAAATTGTTACTGCCTTTAGTTATTATTTTGGAATAAATATAAAAATTAATAAAAACACTATGAAATGTATAATTAGTATTAACATTATTAAATAAATAAAAAATATTAATAAAATACAAAATATAATTATATTTGTTCTCTTTTTTATGTAATATTTATTTACCCAGGAAAATGTGACAACATTAAGTGTAACAGACACACACACACACACACACACACACACACATATATACACATATATATATATATATATATATATATAAAGCAGCCTTCCTCGTTTTAAAACACCACAGCACGCCACTGGTATGTATATATATATATATATATATATATATATATACAGTGTCTATAGTGGTTATGGCTCTGATGTTGACTACCAGGTTGAATATGTGAACTTTATGCTCCAGCGTTTATGAAGACGACAGATTTCAGGCATGAATCACAGCTTCAGTTGTTTTAGTGACTGTGCTGAGTTTGTACAGTTTGAAGGGAAGGAAGAGCACAGAGGATTGTGTTGATGTGATAGGGTGCCAGGACGTGGCACAGATGGATGTGAGTCTCCTCGTCCTGTCCTGGTTATCCTGGGCGCTGACGAGCAGGACGGCCCTTATCTGCAGCAGATGGGTCCTGGACCTCCTCCTCCTCCTCTCCTTCAAAAGGCTGATGTTTTCAGCACACACAGCTTATCTGCACCGGCCTCCAGTCATTTGTTAGGAAACATGTCTGGAAAAAAATCCAAGGGTTTGCCAGCAGCTCGGCTTGAAGGAAGACATGTCACGATGAAGGACGAGGAGGCTGTGTGTCAGCGCTCTGCCGCATAGCTGCACTTCTTCAACACTTCATTAGCAACACTGAGCTCAGCATTTGAGCCAGGAGTGTTCAGATAAATCATTAAATATGCACTTGTCTTACAAAGACAAGCATCTCTGTTGCTAAAGCTCATTTCAGTTAGTGCAGTGGTTCTCAACCCTTTTGACTCCAAAGCTCCTCATAGTCCACAACAATATCCGAAAGGCTCCATGATTTCTCCAGTTGATCCTGATTTACTGGATAATGATTTTTTGAACAATATTTTTTATGCACTACGTGATAAGATATTAGAGTTTGGCACAACTAGAAAAAATGTAGTCTATATTCAATATAAAAATGCCTGTGGAGCTATAAGTTTATATGGTCACACTATGAGGACCAGTTCTCACTATCAACTATATTTACTATGACTTTTGCCTTAATAAATTCCTAATTTGCTGCTTATTAATAGTTAGTAAGGTAGATGCTAAGTTTATGTATGGGGTGGATTAAGGGATCTAGAATATGCTCATGCCGAATGAGGCATAATTATGCACTTTATAAGTACTAATAAACAGCCAGTATGTTAGTAATATGCATGCTAATAGTCAATTAGTTAGAATTAGTCCTTAAATTTATTAGTTTACACGCCTTTTACAAGTCTAGCTATCACACTTTGTATTGTTATAAAAGTGCTTTGTATTTGTAAAAGTGCTTTGTATTTGTTATAGATGTGCTTATGGAGTTGTAAAGTTTTATTAATTTTACATGACCTTTGCAGGTCTAGAAATCACACTTTGTAAATGGGCCAATGACTAAAAGGGGTTTTCAAGCATCAAAACAATAAAGGTTTAATACAGCTTTTATTTTTCCCCATACATTAGTATGTGTCCGGATTAATTTTACTTATTTATTTATTTATTTAGAGCAAAGAATAATGATTATCATACATTTTTACCATGATTTACAGAAGACACCCACTAAAATGTTGTTTAGTGCAACAATATTTTATATACCAAAAAATCTAGTCAGGCATATTTAGAAGCAGAATCATTAGAGGACATTAAAATACTATTTAAAAGACTCAAAAACGAATTAATTGTCATTTTAAATCTTTACCATTTTTTTCTTTTCCATGATCCTTCAAACCACTAGGTTTTACCCATTTGTCAGCAAGAAGTTTTTAATCATTTAAATTATAATAAAATTTAGTATGTTCACATTTTCTTTTATATATTTTATATTACAAACATATATTAACATATAATATATACATTTTAAGCACAGGTCGGAATATATGTTTCATTTTTACATAAATATATCTGTTACACTGAATGCCAATGGAACATTAGCCTATTTCACCAATATTTTGACAAAAGTTATTTGAAACAAAAGTAGACAATTTACTTGCATTTAATATGCTTTTTGTTTATATAAAAATCACTTTTGTAAACTGAATTTGATGTGAACACCAAAATGGGACGTCTCGTCTTTGACTCATATTTGTTATATGAGTTATATGTTATATGACCCATATATGAGTTATAAAGCTTTATTAATTTTATGTGACTTTTTTTGCCGGTTTAGAAATCACATTTTTATATTAGTTATAAAAAAGCATATTTGTTAGGAGTTACATGGTTTTATTAATTTACATGACTTTTCCAGGTCTAGATATCACACTTTCTATATTTGTTACGTTTTATTTTTCGTGATCTATGGCTCTCTGACTGTGAACCACTGACCTAACAGTTAAATTGACAAACAATTTTTAAAAAATCCCATAGACTAACATTAAAGGAGGGACCTGAACCATATCTAGAGATCAGGATGTCATAGGCATTTTGAGGGTGAGCTCTTTTGCAACCAGCTAGCATTGTGCATTAATATTCAATCTGTTTAATAACCCTCAGGCTGTGTGTTATGGTAGTTGAGGTTGTTCTCTGGTTCATGCCAGTATGTAATTCTTCTCTCCCTGCAGCCATAACCTCACTTGTCCTTTATCTGGGCTTGTCTGCTCAAGTACATACTGCTCACTTCAATAGAAAAATTGCAGGCAAGATTAACGTGATTTACTTGTCTTAATAGAGTACAGAGTGTTTTTCATGAGCTGTACCTTTTGTGGAAACTCGCTGCTGACATGATTTAATGCTTTTTATGTTATTATTATTATTTTGCTGGACAGTTTAACTTGTTAGCATTTTTATTTTTAAAAAGCTCAAATTTACTATAATCCTAAGCAGAGCTGAGCCACCTTGCACTCTGAATTAATATACCTCCCTTTATCAAACATATGCACAAATACAAATGAACCTGACAAACTTGTAAATGCTTCAGGAGATTCCTTCACTAAGGTGATAAACCTCATAAAAATCACGCTCTGCAACTGTTTCTCTTTCCACACACTGTTTTGTTTCAGCTCTGTCCAAATGTTTTAGCATTCTTTGGACACTTCTGCATTCTGCATGAAGCCAGTTAAGCCCAAGGTCACCGGCTCCGGGGAGATGGGGTGAGGGGTGGGGAGCGGGCTGGCCAAAGTCACGGTGACCATGACTCAGTGCTGGACTCCACAATCTAGCTGAGAGAAAAAGAGAAAAGAGTGCTGGCTCTGAATCCTCCTCTGATCTCAGAAGAATACTGTCCCTGCTGCTTGCATTAATGGATTCTGGACGAAACAGAGATCAGTCTTACCAATGAGTTCAGTCCCACAGCTTTCCTTAGACTCCCACGAACAGTAAACACAGATGATCTTCTCTTTAAAATCCCTTTGTATTGGAGGGATTTATTGCATTTTATTATATCCTTTATCCTTTTTTATTAGCTACTAAAATAAATTATGATTACTGTAAGAAAATGCGTACCTATGTTTTACATAGATATTGGCAGGGGTGCACATAAGTTTTTCAGTCTGGTTCTCATCAGAGCACCTGGAGATTTGATTTGCTGCACATAGTGTGACCCATGAAATATAACTATAACAAATAAAATAATAATAGTATTATTGCACTTTATTTAGATTTTTTTTTTTTTTTTTATAAATAAAATAATAAACAAAATAAAATAAAGTGTGGTAATAGTATATATATATATATATATATAAAAAGAGTATTACATAAAAATACAATTATTTTATAGTACACATAAAAAATACAATGCTAATATTTACATTTTGTATTTATTTATTTTATTTGAATTTTCAACATTTTCAAACCTAAAATCAGGTTTGGCAGGTTGCCAGCAAATGTGCTGCTGGTTTAGTGCTGCAGAGTGTAGCGTGTCAGTGAATATTTTGCGTTTCACTCTCAAACCGGCAGCACATAGCCTATATTTATGCTTTCATTTCGACTGGAAGTCTTATACAGTATTATAGTTAATCAATCTAAAACGGTGATTGTTCATTAACAGCTGTCAACCCTGTTGGTATGCAAATAAGCAGTCTGAACTTATTTACCCAGCGCATTTTTTTATTTTGGTTGCACATGCACACCTGCGCACCATTTTTAATACTTTTTTATAATTACTTATTTGGCACACTGGATGTGTTCAGTTCAAGGTGAAACCATTAATCTAATCACAAAACAGGCAAACGTTCACTTCAAGAATGAACACAGTGGCATTAATGAGTTTGAAGTTCGGTGTTTGAAAAAATAAAAATAAAACAAAGCAAATAGAAAGAGAAAGTGTGATCTTATATTCATAGCCGTTCTTTGGCGTATTTCATTCTGTAAGCTACATGTTCTACAGATCTGTGTACTATACTACTGTTTTTAATATAGCGTTAAGACCGTTTCTTGCAGATAGTAGTATATTTGTCTTACGAAATGTGGTGTCCTGTCAGCAATAACGTGCCTGTGCTCTCTATGGGCTTTTATGATTTTTGTCAGTTTAAGTGCCGATGTTGCAGTGTTGCCTGATATTGCTATGGTAATGAACAAAAACATGCCCCCTAAAATAAATTATTTCAAAATATGTTTTGGAAATAATTAGGGGTGTCCCCGACTAGTCGAATCGGAATTTTTGAATCTTGCCAATAGTCGACTGATAGTTTGGGGGCGGGGCCAAAATACATTACCAAGAGTCAAGTCAGACATTCGACAGTCATAATTACTGACGATAACACACAGGGAAAATGTGTAACGGACGCATCGCAGATACAAAAATAATGTTTTATGTTTTGATTAAAAGATAGTTAACATTAAACGTCAGCGAAACCCTAAGAATTCACAACATTTTTTACAATACGCAGAAGTGAACGTGTCCGCGCGGCTCTGAATGAACTCCTGTTGTGGACGCGTTCTTCACGCAACAACGCGCAGAAACACGGCAACTAAACTCTAAAAATTCACAGCGTTTTAATTTAATAGTGTTCTCATTATAATGTGATGTATATGACATTACCAGTCATAGTTATTAATATTCTGCATTGTTGTTTGTACTGCTCGAGCTGCGTGCTTGAAGAGATAATCACCGTTACTACAATGAAGCGCTTTACTGCAGCGCAACTCAAATGCATTTTATACGAGATAAATAATATATACACGATATATATAAACCGGCTGAAATATTTTGAAATCACTTATACCCTACCTGATCAAAAAAATCCAGTCTTTCACTCTGTCTTGTTAAAGATTTAAATCATTGCCGCCAAGATGTTGGATTAAGTGAAACTTAAATCTATAGAGGTGGTTGGATTCATTCATGCACGTTAAAAATATTTATTAAAAGCTTCTTTCTTTTCAGATTCTTATTTACAACATTATCTTAATAGGCTGTATATTAACTTATTGGAAGAAAACCAGTAGTTCTATGTGAAATCAGACATTTGAGCACCCCCATATAGCCAAAATGGCATGATCATAACACTCCGTGAATATTCGACTGTGAGATTGGGAGTCGAATCGGGCTCCTGCTATCAAAGCATCGAATCGTTGACTATTCGGGGTCACCCCTAGAAATAAGCCTATTGCTAGCCCTAAACTCATCATTTTCACTCCATGGCCACTGAACAATCTAGGCAAACTGTCTAAATTGAACTCTTTAAACTCATAGGAGTTTTAAAGTGATAATTAGTCATTCAGAGACCATCAAAATGTATTTTGAATATAACTAATTTACAAAGGTCTGGACTGTAGCTGTAGCTGATTATTATAGCTCTCTGTGTGAAGCATACAGACTTTATTCAAGCCACAGAGAGACAAACATTTTGCTGAAAAATGCACAATACATTCTTACAACCACTCAAAAACACTGTAGCTACCACATACATAACAACGCCTCGACAAACACCCAGAAAACTGTAACATCAGGACGACGAGTTCTTTAAAGTGTGATTTGGTGAGGGCTACCTTTATTGATGGATTTGTGATTTTTATGCATTTATACTATTTTTATCTCTAAGAGTACAGTAAATACAAATCCACTGGACTCTTGGAGCAGCTGTGTTTTGGCTGGACCTCATCTGACCTCAGGAAGCATCCAGACTCGTGGCCCTGTCGCTCATGATAAGAGAAAGGGCAAATATTTACCCGTGAGGAACATATGCTATGGTCTTGATGGCCGCTTCTCCTCAGATAAACTCTCTGTATGCCACATTAGAACACTTCTTTAGACCTGCTACTGCCAAATAGTTGTGTTTTATTGGACATTTGAGTTATAATGGTATGCGGCGCACATGATTTCTGCATTTGATTTCTGTAGCTGCTCTTTCACATGTCTAAAGTCTGCGGTGCAGTCAATGGTCTTTAAAAGAGCAGTTCACCCAAAAATGATAGTCATTTACTCACCCTCATGTTGTTCCAAGATATTTTGAGAAATGTCTCAGTGTTTCTTTGTCCATGCATTTTCAGTCAATTATAACTTGTTTGGTTACATTCTCCAACATATTTCTAAATATCTTACTTTATGTTCCATAATAGAAAGAAAGTCATACAGGTTTGGAATGACATGAGGTTGACTTGATGAAAAATCCAAACCCATAAGACTTTGGTCAATCTTTGAAACACAAATTAAGGTATTTTTAATGAAACGTGAGATTTCCCATCACTGAAAATCCATTTACTCAAAACTTTGACTCTTTAATAAAGATATTATAAACATAATCCATATGAATCGAGCAGTTTAATCCATGTTTTTGATGAAATACGGCCACTTAACAGGATTAATAGATTTACTTTAGGCTTTTATTCATATGTAAACATTTATCAACACTCATACACAGATAAAGTATGGTCAACGGCAGCTTGTACAAGGTTGCTTGATGCCAATGTTCAGTAAATGAAATAAAAAAGGCATTAAAGTAAAACGTTTAATGCGAAAAGTTTTTTAAACATTTCTTATGCTGTTATGAGATCACGTATTGTTGTATTACAGCTAATAATAATTTAGTGTTTTGTCTGAAACCCTGGTGTAACATGTCTTTATGATCGATCATTACAGTAACTCGAATCACATCACTTCTAGAGTAGCTTTTTCAGGTCTGATTTGAGAGCGGTCTGGCTGTTCCCAGCACAGTTGATTAAGGGAATGGGTTTGTGTCTGTGTCAGCACTAGACAATAGATTGAACCTGCCTTTGTTACATCGCAACAACAAAAAAGAAGCAAGAGGATTTAAATTGTCAACCCTATCACCGTGGGCAACTCACTCGGCTTTATCAGCATGACACTGCTGTTACCCACCACACACACACACACTAGGGATGTGTGGGTCTAGTCGACTAAACGGTACATCTCCTGCTAGTCGACACTGAAAACAATAGTCGATTACACGAGAGAAAAAAAAAAACATGATTTTATCATTCAAATTACCATCATTTTAACGTTACATTTAAAACATTTTAAAGAACATTTAAAATAACACTTTTGAAAAAGAATACATATCAAAATATTTAAATATATAAATATTTTTTTAAGCGTATCTGGGCGGAAACTACATTTTTACCTCCCATGCGTTTTCTTCATGTCAGTTGCGGTGAGCTCAAAATGACCACACGAAAGACCAGCAAGGTGTGGGATTATTTTGAATTAGAAGGAAATGGAAAGGTTTTGTGTAAACTGTGTAATGTCAAATTGGCTTACAATAACTTTACTGGAGCTATGCGTAATCATATTCAATACAGGCATGTATGCGTTAGCTTGGAGGCTAGCCAAAGTCAAATGTCAATCATGTCATACACTACAACTTGTCGCTGCGGTCCGCGATCCTATCCGCGCTGTCTATTCCTCTAAACGAAGACCCACTTCGGTGGTGCTGCGGGATTTCCAGGCTCTTTTCGAAACTGTCTGCTTGCTTGTAGTTATTTCTCTGCGTGCCTGTGACTTTAGTTCCTGCCGAGTGCTTTTTTTTTTCAAGTGCAGAATCGCCTCTAGTCCCGTCTTTCTCCAGACCACGTTAACATGTTAAATTCACTGAACAAATGCGCACGGTCTGAGTAAGTAAAAAGAGCTTTGTTTTGTTTTTAGACAATATAGCCAACATGAAGTACATTTTTAAAAGCTGTTTTAATGCTATTCCTTGATAAACTTTCCTATTGTTTTTTACTTTTGTTTTAATATGTGTTTTTTTTCCCAAAATATATTTATTGACGTTTTGTGCAGATACAGCATTTTATATATACACAGAAATTAGTAATTCACAGTTCTGCTTTTCATCCCACATCCAATCCCTTGTCTCTTCCACCCCGAACATCCCAAACATACAATACAAACAAGTAAAAGTAACAATACTGTAAGTGTAGTTTTTAAATGATACAGTAAATGTACAAAGAAAAAAAAAAAACTTAAAACTTAATCCTCTTCTGCATCTTCAAGAGATAGGTCAATAGTATCAATATAATTCAACAAAGGTTTCCATGTTTTGTAAAAGGACTTTAAAGACCCTTTTAATGAAAAACGATTTTTTTCCAGCTTTAAACAGAAAATAATTTATTTTATCCATCTATCATAAGAAGGAGGGGATGCATGTTTCCACTTAAGGAGAATAAGCCTCCTAGCCAATAGTGTGGTGAAAGCAACAACGTCTTGTGTTGTTGAAGGCAAATTTGGCTCAAAAGTAATTCCGAACAAAGCTGTAAGAGGGTTTGGAGTAGCTAATATGTAAAAGGTTTTTTCAAAAGTATCAAATATTTTAGCCCAAAACTCTGTCAATCTTGGACAAGACCAAAACATATGTGTGTGATTTGCTGGAGATTGTTGGCACCTATTGCAAGTGTTACTTCTATCTGGGTATATTTTAGCTAATCTGGCGTTAGTGTAGTGTGCTCTGTGAAGAATCTTGCATTGCATCAAACTGTGTCGGGCACATATAGATGAAGAGTGTACTAAATCTAATATGTGTTTTAATATGTTTGCTAACGTTATATGAAAATGAAGAATTCTGTCAGTCTATTGATTGATTTTCCATTTCTGCATTGCTCCAGCCGATCTGAATAAATAAGCTATGCACTGGTTTATGAAGAGTGTATGCTCTTCCTTTTTTTCTGTTTAACGACCGCCTAAAATTAATTGATGATAACGCGAGGCAAGCATACGGCATAATCGTGACCTATTTTTAGCAGAATTCATTGAGGGATTTGACAGTGTGATTCAAAGATTAAGTATTTCAACTATATGCTGTTATATAGACACACGCACAGTTTTCTTTTCTTTTGCCATTTTTGGGGGGTTTCTAGCTTTTAGACTAATCGGATACAAAACTTCCGTTTAAACGACAGTCAAATTAGTCGTAGCGCACATCCCTAACACACACACACACACACAGCAGTCCTGATGTGCCAGAGGCTGCCTGGGGTCAGGAAGAGGAGCATGATGGATACAGTTGAGCGCTCCGCAAGGAAGTGGGGAGGGGGCGAGGACATGGGTCTTTCCTCAGAACATTAAAGACCCTCATTGTTCATTTGTCACTCACTCATTCAAGGTGGCTTTGTGACTCTGAAGAGGGGAAAGCTCTGTTTCTTTGCTCCGACTTACAGACACTTTTATTTAAATTGATTACATGTTGATCTGCTCAGTCGTACAATCATTTGATCTTTTTTTGGTGGGAATCCACTATACAGTGAGTAACTGGTCATGTAAGGGCCCATAACTCTCAGTACTGACGTCATTATCAGTTGTTTGGTGCTGTGTTCACGTCATGTCAGAAATATTGTGGCAATTCTGAGATTCTGCTCTGAGCTGTTAATTAATTGGAAATTGTTTCTTTTTTTGTGGCAGTGATTAAAATCATGCATCCATGTATTGTTGATGACAGCAAAATACTTCATTTCAGTCATATAATTCATATTCAAAAGCAAAGAATGTTTTAACAAAATTGCACATCAAATAATTTACCATTTAGGCTACTGTCTTTTTCACTGTTATCACAGAGGACTAATGAGAGATATAATAACTTTAATAAAATGTATCATTTGAAAACTTCCAAAGATTCAAAAGTTAGAACATTGAAATTATGTTTGACTGATGTAAACAGTTTTTACTCATTGGAAACTAGAGACGCTGTTCAAATTAGTTATGTTCCTACAGAGCATCAGAACTATATCAGTATATTTTAAAATGTATATTTAATTGTTCGTGCTAATTTTCCATAATTTTACAATTACTTCAGCTGACATCTAATGGTTACTTAAAGTTAATCTTTAAAATTAAAACACTAATAAATTAATAACAATCTTAATGAAAAAAATCTCAAAACGAATATCCATTGCTCATACTGTACATTATGAAAAAAATCGTTTTGTGAAGCCTAAAGTCATGGATTTAAAACTTGTAGAACAAATTTTTGTTTTTATGATTTTAGACAAAGTAGTTCATAATTTAAGTAATAGCCTTTTATCAGTTTTTGGCCATATTATGAAAATAATTATCATCTTATACATTTCGGTCAGAATTTTCATTTTGGTGCATCTCTACATGTTTCAGTAGTACCGACATTGCATGAGTTCAGCATTAACATGTGGTACCAACACTGGCTTTGAGGAAAAGGTGTAAAACTTTGGTTGACCTTTTCCAATTAACCAGATGTGCAAGATCAGTCAAGGATTAACACTAACAGGGCTGGAAAATGGTTTTCCCACTTTTCCATTGTTGAAATCTGTCCTAAAACTGATGAAATAGCCTCGTATTGCCATATAACGTTTGTAATTTTCTTTTTTTTGAAACTATCACAAACATTAAATGGCAATACAAGACTTCAGTCGCATCTGGTTGAATGACATGGTGAACTGTGGTGTCCTGGCCAGCACTGCCATTCCTCGCCTGAATAATGATGGATGAAGCGTCAAAGCAGGAGGAATTGTGTCAGGAAGCACATCTGACCTCTCTTTGGCCCTTGTCACCCGATAACGCTTGTCTGTTTTCATAATATGTGCTTCATGTGACACAGGGCTATTAAACAAGACCCCTTTTTGCACTGTAACAAAAATGTCTGCCTATAAAGGCTATTTAATCCTGAGAACAAGAGCAGGACAAACAAACCATTAGGAACCAGGAGTGAATGTGTGATCTTACCGAATGATTAAGCCAAAATGCAGTAAGGAGCACTTGTACTGAAACATAAACACTTAAATTTGTCTATTTCCAAATGTCAGCCAGTCATCAGTGCATAACAGCAACCAATTAAAAAGCATACAGGAAAAAAGAAATGCATTTAACCCATTAGTTGAACTATTATTGTCCCTAGTGAATAACAGCTGTGGTCTGTGTTGTAAAATGCAGGGTTGGGTTCATCGGCAGGTCTCCGGTTTATTGGCCAGAGCAGTCTTGCTGTTCTTCACCCAGATTGAGCTCTTTGTTTGTTGTCATGGTATCAGGACACTTGATTTTCTCATGGACACCATAGATTTTGGAATAATGCTTAGGTCTCACTGTTTTATTGTTGAGAATCCACTCCCTATAAAGGACCACCAGTCATGTTGGTGCACATAATCCCAATATTGGTACCATCATTGGTTGTTTGAGCATGTGGCACCGACACTTTGGCTTTGAGGTGTAAAATTGTAGTTGACCTTTTCCAGTTTGCCAGATGTGCACGAAAGATTCACACACAAGAATTTATAATTGCTCAGATCAATTTGAAGCCGCCTCAGATATTTTGACTTCAATGCTTCTCTATTTCTCCAGTGAAACTCCAGTTATGGTTGATCATTTAATATTATGCCAATGACTGATACATGGCTGATGTTAAAATTCTAAAAAAAAATGTGTCAAATTAAGTTAAAATAAAACACTAAAAACAAAAATGGATCATTGTTAAATGCTACGGGTTCATTTAGGCATGACAACATTATAATGTACAGTAAGAACATAGATAGTCATTTTGAGATTTGCTAAAGATTACATTAGTGTTATTCAATTATTCATGTTTTTAAAGATTAACTTTAAGTGAATGTTACATGATGGTAAAGTTAATCTAAATATAAAATGATAGAAATGAGTATGCGCTATTAAATATCAATACTGGCCAAAAAAAAAATTTAATATTGGCTGAAGACTGATATATTGTGAATCACTACTTTTCCCAAGTTTTCTTGCTTGTATACTTGAATTGCACTAATAGGAGGTTTTCCAAAGGGTCTTTGGTAATTACTGACGTAAAGCATTTGTCTGAGTGCAGGATTCAGTTGAAGGTTAAATTAAAGCCATTCACTCCACCTGAATGTACGGCAAGGTCAACACTCTAATCAGGGCTTCGGTCACACAAAGGCCGGTTTTTGACTCTAACAAATGAGCACAGCACTCCCACGATCCCACCCCGCTGCTGTCTGCTGACCGTATCTTGGGGTTGCCCTCTTGCCCCTCTCATTTTCCAGTCACTTTTATAACTGGACAGTAAACTTCCAGTGGCTTAATGATGATGACTTCTTCATCTGCCCAAATACTCCTTTTGTTGATCCTCCCAGGCCTCCACCCCCTTAAACCCAGGCTAACCTTGGCCCACCACTACCCCCGTCCACTGCTGGACTAATCCCCTCCCCAGGCTGTCACCTCCAAACCCCCTCAAGCCAATCCCTAGCTGACCAGTTTTCTCTCTCTCTGCCGATTTCAGCTTTGGCTTTCAGCTTGTTGTGTTGCCTCCCCCCAAGCCTCCCTTCCCCCCTTGGTTCATGTGGCCAAGTGGAGGAGGTTATCTCCATGGCCCTGGCTCATATTGGCCTCTCTGGAAAAGCCCCGATTTGCACTTCAGGACCCCAGCAGGAAGTCTGCGAGAGTCCTTTAATAGGCAAATGAGCGCAGGGCTTAGGGAACAACAACCTGCCAGTAGTGTGACAAGTGGCGTGAGACCCCACGCCTCACGCCTGGAATAACCCTTATGTGGTCAGGGAGGCCGAATGTGCCATGGCAGCATTGGCTTTCACGTGATGCCGATATTGTCAGGCTGTTGTAATTGGCCTGTGTTAGGGTAGATTTGTTTTTTTCTGACACTGAGTAGATAGCTCCTGAAGACCTCGATGAGCTGTGGCAGTTGCCACCTCGATCTCTCCCTCCTACCCAGCTGATGCTCATTTGTCACTGAGTTAAAATCACGTTCCACTCTCACCTCATCTATGTGATTCTTAGTTGTTTTTTTACAACGATGCGATGATGAGGATTTCATCACACTTCTAAAAACCCACACTCGATAAGACAATCAAGCAGTTCTTATAAAGAAGCCAAAGCCACCCTTTTCTAAGCTTAGAGCACTCAATAATTGTGCACTGGTTTCAGTTTGCCCAAATTTAGATTGAGTCGTTCCATTTAGACTAAATATGTGGCATTGGATTTGGATTAAGTGTTTTTCAGCAAGAAGCCGAGAACAAGAGTCAAACTTCTAAAACTTGCATTCTGAACTGAAAAATCTGCTCTGGTTAACCCCAAAATATGCTTTTGTTGGTTCAAATTTAGATTAAGTTGCACCATTTGGATTAAATTTGTGGCATTGGATCTGGAATGTGTGTTTCTCCAGAAAGAAGCTGAGAATTAGAGTCACACTTCTCAAAGCTTGCATTTTACATTCATTGTTTCTGGATCGGTTTTCCTACCTGTTTGTTAGCCCAGATTCAGAGTAAGTTGCCTATATGTGGATTAAGTTTGTCCAATTGGATTTGGATTGAGGGGTTCTCAAAAAAAAAAAAACAGCCAGGAATAAGAGTCACACTTCCAAAATGTACATTCTGAATTCAAAACTCCTGCTATGGGTTTCTCCAAACTGTTTTATTGGCCCAAAATTAGATTTAAGTAGCCCCACTTGGATAATGTTTTCCCTATTGGATCTGGATTGTGCATTTCTCCAGAAAGTGAGAACTAGAGTCACACTTCCCACAGCTTGCATTCTGCATTCTGCATTCATTATTCCGCTTTGGTTTTCCTAAGCGTTAGTTGGTCCAAATTCATATTAAGTATTTGGATTAAGTTTGTCCCATTGGATTTGGATTGAGGTGTTCTCAGAATGAAAGTCAAGAACACTTCAAAAGTGTACATTCTGAACCCAAAACTACTCTGGTTTTGCCCCAAGTTGTGATTTTGTTGGCCCAAATTTGGATTAAGTAGTCCCACTTGTATTATTTTTATTCCTGTTGGATCTGGATTGCATTTCTCTGTAAAGAAGCCGAGAATAAGTTACATTTCTAAAAACTTGAATTCTGTACTCAATAACTCTGCTGTGGTTGACCTCAAACTGGGCTTTTGTTGGTCCAAAGATTCACCAAGTTGTATTGATCTCACTGTATCTAAACAATGATGCTGTCTGTCTGGAATGTTTTGCTGTACCTCGAGAGAATGGAGCACTTCTCAAAAGGAAGTAGAGAACAAGACAAAGCAGAACTCCAAAAGATGTTGAAAGAGCTGCCACCACATGACTCATCTATTCTCAGGTGGCAGTGGAAAAGATACTTCCCATTGTCAGTGCCCAGGGCTGGAGACTCAAAGCAGCGCTGAAGGATGGGCGAGAGGAGGGACAGCTCACTCACTGACTCTTTTGTTTTACCCACAAGCTCAATTGAGCAAAGGAAACCTCTGCTTTGCTCTCTTTCTCCTTTTCCAATGACCCATTAAGGTCTGATAGTGTTAAAGCCTGAGACTTGAATCGTCACTTCGGTTACCCAGAAAATTGAACTTGTGCTGCATCTTCATATATATATATACATATATATATATTTTTTTTTTTTTGGCAAAGAGTACAACAAATGTACGTTTCTGATAAAATATCCAGCATTTGTCGATCAGAAGTCCTTACACATTCGGGGACATTGTGTGGTCCAAATGGTTTCTTAAGAAGAAACCTTGCAATTAAAATAAACAATGTTTAGACAAAGCCCCCAGATTAGCTGGAATGACAGCATTAATGACTCTGGGAGGCTAATAAAGCCCTCTGAGGGCGGGAGGTCATTGCTTAAAGCTGACTCCCATACTGCTTTAGCCCCTATCTACTAATTCTTATTAGGGTGAGAAGAAGTATATGGCTCGATTTAGACCAACTGTTTTTTTCCACAAAAAGAGTTGTGAAAGCACAATAAATTACTGATTTGCTGTACAACCTGATCAAAATTATTTCCTTACTCTTCAATCTACAAAATGCCATTAATGCCATTTTTACAGGGTTATTCCATTTTTGCTTGATCTCACCAAGTGCTTGCCTCTAATGAATCATTTTGTTGACATGGCTGTTTTGTTGTTTGCTTGACAAATTCTTTGTGTCTTTAACTTTGACAAATGCATTTCACTGTTGCAGTTCTCAGCACACTCTTTGAACCATTGCGTCAAGTCACCTTTTTGTTCCATGGACAAGGCTGTTATCAATTATTAACAAATCCTACTACTCGCTGCAGACAAAACAGGATCTCGGGTGTGTTGATTAAATCTACCGTGTATATTTACCCTCTAAAGCCATCTGATAGGGTTAGGGTGATGAAACTTGAGGTAACACTTTATGCCAAAATAGAGTGAGATTATTGTTATTGGATCCATAATGAGTGGTAATGAATGGTAACAGTTCACAAATGGACCAGCACTGTTTTATTTAAATACCGTAAGGTCCTGAAACGAAAGGGTCATCCGAGTCACAATATTTTGTCATTATCTTGTGAGATAAGAAGAGAGATGGAGTCATTGTTAGAGATATCCTGAAGCACCAGGGGAACCCGATCCTCCCATATTTGCATTCAAATCTCTTTCACTTCCTCTGAGCCACTTCTCCATGGAACACTGTAGGAAATTATCAATCCGGAAAAGTGTAAAACATCAATCTCCTATCAAGTTATTTAGACCAGATGAGTCCCTGCCACTCGGCTATTTACAATGGGCCTAAATTCTCAGTTAATCGTCAACCTCCGGCGAGGGGAGGGATGTGAGTTCAGGCAAGGCCGACGGACAAAATGCGGACTGACCCCACATTCTTTAGCAAGTGTCCCTAGTTTGCCATTGGTGTGCCCTATCAGTATAATGGCCCCAATAAAACGGGGAGCAGCAGAAGGGGAGGAAAACGATCCTTCGCCTTACGTCGTACCCCCATCTGCGAGCGTGGCACTTAGCGGTCTCCGGTGTCACGTTAAGAGAGGGGCATCTGTGCATCGTGCGTGGCGAACGCAGCACGCGTGTGGCGCACGGAGGCGCCTCACCTCTATTGTGCTGTGCTCGGTGGTATGGCCCTCTCCACAACAGCATCTGTCACCTCAGGGGGTCAGCAAGGGCCGAGATGAATGAGTCCTGAGAGAATGCCCCTCTCACCCCACAGAGCAAATGGCCAAGAAGAGGGAGGGGGCAAGAGGAACGGGGGGGAGGGCCTGCTGTTTGTGTATGTGAGTGTTGGAGGGTTTGTGTATCCAGAGCCACTGAGTACAGGACAGAGAAGGTGGCTCCGCTGGAGTTCCAGAAAACAGGCTTTTCCGCCCCCGACTCTGGACTATCATGACCAGGGAGCTGCTGGCTCAAGGAATACTGTCACAGCCTTGACGCTGCTTTTGGATATCCGAAGGACGTTTGCTATGGAAATAGCCTGTTTTAGTGATCTGCTTTAAGGTCTTCAGTGGGATTTGAGGCACACTCCACACCCTGGCTGCTTATGAAAGGTACAGAAGCGTCATGTTAGTTTCTTTGACACTCACCGGCTCCTGCTAAATTGGTGTGAATGGCCATGGTTCTTAGCGCCCCATTTATTTAAAGATTTTTTGCATTGGCTAATCTCTGTCCCATCCCCCTGCATGAAGTTTTGCTCTTTAAACTCTCTTTCCTTTAGTTAATGTCTCTGAATGTAAAAAAACAACAACTGTGAATCGGTCAGTGTTGAGTGCTGAGTCAAAATTTAAGTGGTGTAGTGTTACTCTTTATGTAAATATAGGCAGGGATTGTTGAAATCATGCAGTAATGCGGTGCTTTTTTTTAGTCCAAATGTTTGTACCTTATAAATGGGATCTTGTTTTTTTGTTTTTTGTGAAACTAAAGTAGAATTTGTTCATTGAAAGTGCACTGAAAGCAAGTTGTCCTCTCCCATTGTCATCAGTTTAATGTAATTATGCAGATAAGGAAGGAAACGAAAGAGGGAGTGGACTGAGAGAAAGACAGAAAGGTCTTTAGTGGTACAGTGCAGTGTGTGACTGTAACCACATTTAAAGCCACATGTGGCACATTTCATCTAAACCTTTTATTTGGCCTTTTATTGAGAAATATAACAGCACGCTTTCAGCAATTTCAGGTGCTGAGGCCAAAGAACTTTCACAAGAATAAGAAACCAAAGGGTTTGCACTCTGAAAAATGTCCATAAAATTGCAAAGGCATAAACATATTTATCATGTTGTTCATTTTTTATATGAACCAGACAAATCGCTCGACCAACTAAGAACATCCATGCTAAATGTTTTTGTCCTTGTTGTTGGTAATAAAATAACTTTTATATGGAAATATTCAAATCTATTTCACAAAGTTAGGTCAAGAAACTAATGCATCAAACTGCACGTGAAATCTCCATGTTGCGTCTATTGGACAACGTAAGTGTAAAATTGTTAATCTGAGGCCAAACAAACGATACCAGCAAAGCAAACAAACTTTTGTAGCTGTGCCTAATTATGTCTGTGGTTTGGTTTGTTTTGGCTACTTAAAGTGTTGCATTTCAATTCTTGGCTATTTCAGGATCTCCTAGATTATATTTGTAGAGTTTTTTTATTTCTTTAGTTGGGATTGGACATCCTTGAACACACCATTTGAGTCACACCAAGTCCTCGGTTGTCGGTAAACTCGTTTTGATCAGGGAAAGAGACATGCAGCCTATGTTCATTGCTTTCAGTGTCATGTTGAAGCTTCAGTGATTGATTTTTGTTTTTAGAATTCAACTACTTTCATTCTCTTCAATTTCTTGTTATAAAAAGGAGTTGGTGCATTTTTAGATGTGTCATGACAGCTTTTTGTGTTGTACGCATTGTAGAAAATCAGTCAGAATTAGAAAGCAAATTGAAAGCTTGTATGGAAGCAGTAAGAGGTGACTGGAGCTGAAATAGCTCTTGGCCTAAAGGCAGGGCTCTCTGCAGGCATGTCCACATTAGCATTTAACACCCCTTATGTGTCATTAGCAGTCAAACTGGACCCTGAGAGCCCTGAAGGCAGGACAAAACTATGCTCAAGTGCTGCTACCTCACTTTTCCTCTGTTTACCACAGTATCAAGATTAGTGATTTGCTGAAACTTGACCCAACAGGCCTCCAAGTGCTGTTTGCAAAACAGGGTGTGCTACTTGTTTTTTGAGTTATTCAATGGTGGCATCAATTGACATGACCCATGTGTCACACCAGAAATTTTCCATGTCAATGTGCAGAGACTTGTTGGTTTTTTTATCTGGAGAAAAAAAATAAGATTTCAGATCCATTGTGGAGTCTCTAAGAGGAAGCTTTTTCAATGTATCTGATGAAGACACTTGCCTCTTTGGACTGCAGTTGGTCTAAATTATATCCGGTTTTCTGGGTAATCATTCACAAATCCAACGCTATCTCACGGCAATTCGTACGTATTTTACGAGGTGACTAATTTGTACGAATTCGTACAACCTCACTCGTACGATTTAGTACGATTTGTCTAAACCCCAGTGACGGGTAGGTTTAGGGGCGGGGTTAGGTGTAGGTCATTCGTACAAATTCATACGAATTGGCAACTCGTAAAATACATACGATTTAGCAAAAAAACGTATGCATTTGTACGAGTGAGGTTGTACGAATTCGTACGAATTAGCCACCTCGTAAAATATGTACGAATTGCCGTGAGATCGGGCTGCACAAATCTCACAATGTTCAAATAAATGCTGACATACAGTATAATGCTATATTTGTTGTTGCTGCAGTATTTTTTGTGAAACTAATCATAGGATCACCTGGTAGAGATCAATATATTTGCTTAAATCTAAACAAATCCATTTTATCACCTAGACTTTAAAAACTACTAATAAAAATTACCTGTAAGGTCGTTAATTTTCTGATTTTCAAAGTATGTAGGTCAAAATATTTGGGATACTTTTGATTGAAGTGTTTACTGACTGATTGATGGCTTTACTGCATTTCACTCTTGTTTTAACCTGACCAAAAGCACAAAACCTGTCCCATCAGTCTTTGTGTAATCCTGGAAGGAGGAGACATGGAGTTCCTTTTCCCTGTGTGTTCCACAAACATTCCCTTGAGGTCACAGTGTCATATAACTCATCCCTCAGCGTTATCAGTTAACAGCTACATATGTTGAAGATCACTGCAATCTGTTCAGCTTTACAAACAACTGTCTGATCTGAGATTATGCATGGATTAATACTCACCACATATGAATCTTACTGATTTATTCCACAATACATTCTCCATTCAGTGCTTTTAAATCAAAATAAGCCCATTGCCAATCTCTAATTCTGCAATAGTTGGATTTAATTGCACAGTTCAAGCGACTCAGAGAGAGATTAACATGAAACAAGTTATTCCCAATGTATTGCTCCAACAAGTTATGTACCATATGATATTGTACATGGTATCTATACTGTCAATGAAGTTCTGACTGTTTGCCTTTTGTTTGTAGGTGCAGGAATACTGCGGTTTAACCTTGATATACCATGGAGAAGAGGTGATCCTGTCCTTCTGCAGCTAAAGAAATATAATCAAAGGTATAGTGGTACAATGGTGAATATTTAGCAGATTTAATGTTTTGTGTACTGTTGCATCCATATTATTGCATAAAGTAGTTAATTGTCAAATATGAGATCTGTTTTTGAGGGTTTTTTTTCAATGAACTTGGTGTTGCAGACTCATTTATCATCATTTGCTGCCTTGATTGTCATCTAGTTTAGTAGAAACCAATACTGAGCTTTTATAGTTTCACAAGGCAAACAAAAAGGTAAAAAGAGGAAAGGAAATGCAATCAGAATCGCAAAATAAAGCATCAATGCAGAGCAGATGGCCTAAAAGATGAGGTGGTTATACTTGACATGTAGCTTAGCAGTATAAGTTTTCTTCATATCAGTATTTATTTACACGACTCTCTGGAGTACCTGATTTTTATTGGTCAATTGTACCTTTTTGCAGTCAATTATTTCTGTGAATTAGCTTTGTTGTTACTGCTAAATTCACCCCTTAAATGTGACGTAAGGCCCCTCAGATTAATGTCAGGGTTTTGATCATCCCATCAGGGTTTATTTTGTAATAATGACCAACTGACTGTACATTATCTCTTACTTTTCTATAGTTACATTTTTTATAGTCAAGTATTGCTGAACAAAAACAGCTCAAGGAGTCTACATAAAAGTCATAAAAATGGTTGTTTTGGTGGCTCACGTGACATTTATTTTTATATAGTTGATCAGGTCTCTCTTCTCACTTGATTTTTTCGTCCTACTGTTTTAAATCAGGCATTGTAACTTTCTTTTTACATTATAGCTGTTCTCGTGCTCAGAAACATATGCCTAGTCCAGTAATACAGCAGAAATGGTTTCAAGGGCTATTCTACGAAAGACTAAAAATAGCCTCGTTCGGGGTGGAATTAAAATCTCATTCATGCAGTCCATCAGAACATTACATTAATTTCTCTTTCCCTCTCAGTTTCAAAACAGATGAATCCATGAAACTTGAAAAAAGATCTACTTTGTGAGTTCAATACTGAGCTAATCATGATGTGTGTGTGGTATTTATGCAGGGCATATTTAAACAAAATGAATGTGTGAAAATTGTACGTTTTGTTTCAGATCATGGGGAATTCATACGCAGGACAGCTGAAATCTGCCCGCTTTGAGGAAGCTCTTCACAACTCCATAGAGGCCTCATTAAGATCGAGCGGCGGCGACCCACAGCCCGTATTCACACAGCTGTATCTCGAGCCCAATCAGTATCCTAGCAACCTGGAAGGTAATCATTTGCCTTCAGAGGAATTGATTTTGATTTGTTCTTAATAATAAATAGCATTTTAAGGAAAAACATATGGTAGTGATTTCCTAAAACTTGGTCAAAGAAACTCTACTGCATCCATCAAAACGCTTCATATGGCTCAGTCTATCTATAATTTAGGATACATTTCATGTCCATTGATGATAATCGTTTTTTCTAACAGTTTTCTTCAGACAAAATCATATTTTATCCAGCATAAAGAGAATACATACTATAATCTCACACATATATTTTGTTCACCCTGCTTTTCAGTTTGCTTGAAATTGCCTTTATGTTCCTTAAATTAGTTTTTGAATTTAGTTCAAAATAATGAATAAAACAATTTAAGTCAAGATTATCTATGTAAAATTTATTTCTACAATAGAAATACCATTAGAAAAATAGTTTAGACTTTATTTTGATAGTCCACTTTAGACATTCTACTAACTATAATTAACTTTGTAACTACATGTCAAATAATTCTCATTAATTTGCAACTACATGTCTACTAACTCTCAGAGTAGACTGTTAGGTTAGGTTTAGAGTTAGTAGAATAAGTTGACATATACTTGCAAAGTTTCTCATAGTCAGTATGTTGTATGTTGTGGACCCATCAAAATAAAATGTTAGAAGATATTAAGCAGACAGTCTACTAATACTCTAATGACTGCTAGTTGACATGTAGTTGCAAAGTTACTTACTGTTAGCAGAATGTCTAAAGCGGACTATCGAAATAAAGTGTTACCGAAAAATAGATTGTTTAAATAAAATTTTCTTTCAAATAAGAAAATATTTAATTTTACTCATGTCCACAAAAATTGTCAACTATGTTACAAACCAAACACCCCTGAAAACTATATATATTTTTATCACAAAACCAGCATCATGTGATGTCATTTACTTCTGCGGCTGACATTTTTACTTTATAGTATTTTTTTTTGTATATTTGATCTCAAATGACCTATTGCCAAAGAGTATATTAATTGCCCATCAACATTGTTGGGTACATTGTTATGGTTTGCAATATTTTTATGATTTTAATTTTAATACATATTGCAATTTGAGGTGATAATTTTCAGGAAAATAACATTTGGTTTGCCAGGTCAGGCCTGCCTTTGAAATTATGAGTCAAAATGATGAAACTTTTAACTATGCTACCTGTAAATCCATACAGTTTGTTCTGTAACAGTTAACAAACTCACCAGCAGGAAAAAATATATTTTTCTTTGTAATATCAAAATGGTGTTTAATAATAAAGCTTGGCAGCAGATAAAATATATCATCTGAAAGCAATAGTTGTTTATTTCTGGAAGCATATTGTTTTTACACTTTTTTTCTTGATGTGAAGTGTACCCTAACTTATAGATTGACTCATATGCATGTAAGTGTGCATATATGTATGTATTGCAATAGCACACCTGTTTCTGGTTCTGCCCTTCAGATATTAAGCCCAAAATGGACCTGAGCATGAGGTCCGACCTGTCCAGCCATGTGCTGGTGAATTGCCAGTCGTCCAATTCCATTGATGA
This sequence comes from Schizothorax lantsangensis, assembly GCA_027422415.1. NCBI lineage: Eukaryota > Metazoa > Chordata > Actinopteri > Cypriniformes > Cyprinidae > Schizothorax > Schizothorax lantsangensis. The sequence goes on from CM049845.1 coordinate 5,862,038, forward strand.
TATGGATGGCGAGGACGATTCAGACACCAGCAGCCCACCGTTGCCGTACCTTCAGGGCCCCCCTCCTGACGGCTGCTGCACTGTTGACGGTAGGGAAATTAATAAACGATTTACAGCATCATGTCAGTCCTGTGTCGTGTGTGTCATGTGTTTCCCGCCTTCTTGTGTCCATATTTGGTTAGTTCCCTGTCCTTGTTTAGTGTTATCATTAGTGTAGTGTATAATGTAGTTATCATAATTCGTGTTCAGGTGTGTTTTTGTAATTAACTGGTGTATTTAGTTCCTGTCTGTTTAGTGAATGTCATCTGGTCTACTCGTTACTCCCCGGTGTTCCTGTGTGTCTGCCTTGTCTTGTCTTGCCCTGCCTTGTTTGGATTTTATTAAAGACTGTAATTTGAGTTATTCCTCGTCTCTGTGTTTCCTCGTTCCTCCCCGCTGTGTGTGCACCGTGACACATATATTCTAGCTTCTGAAGTTATACGAAAGCATGGTGTTAGGAAAAGAGCATTTTTTTTACGTGCCAAGTCAGTGTGGAAGTGAAACATATGATAATGACATTGCAAAACTATTGAAAAATAGTGTAAACAGTGACTCATTGTGCGTTTAGCTACATCAGCACGGCCGCTTTTCATTATATCACTGACTCGAGTCATCTGTGCCCAGGGTTCTGTCAAGCGGGAAAGGATCTGCGCTTGGTTTCCATGGCAACAGAGTCTATCGAGGTTCCCGCGGGGTTTGAGCTGGTTGGTGCCAAATCGCCCAGCATCCCAGAGCACATCCTCGTCTGTGCGGTGGACAAGCGCTTCCTGCCAGATGAGAATGGGAAAAATGCACTTTTAGGTTGGTGTTCCAATACAATTCCAGGACTTATATAATCTATATTATTATATACTATATTACTAATTATTAGGGATGCACCGATACCACTTTTACCAGGACGAGGACAATACCGATACTTTTATTTTGGTACTTGCCGATACCGAGTACCGATACCTGTATTTTCATTGCATATGGATTTTATTTTTTATTCTGGGTACAGAAACCAATAGAATATGTTGTATATTCACTTTTTCTGTGAATTGATATGTAAAGTAACTAAATCTGCCATTCAGAAGCAATACTGAATATATTTTATTGCCTGATTAGGATGCATTAGGGATATACCGATACCGATACTGCACTCCTGTATTCATGCTCCTACTCATAAAAATGCTCCGATACCAAACTAAGCCAACTAATGTTATACATATTCTTTTGGTTTCTGTACCCAATATTTAAAAAAATTACAAATGCAATGAAAATAAAGGTATCGGTACTTGGTATCGGCAAGTACCAAAACTAAAAGTATCGGTATTGGCCTAGTTCTGGAAAAAGTGGTATCGGTGCATCCCTGGTGTAAATCTTGTTCAGAAGCCTTTCTTCGTGGAGTTTTTCTGAAGAGTCTTTCACAGCATGTAGTGATGCATGTTTGTTTCTTTGTTTGTAAAGGGTTTTCAGGGAACTGCGTGGGCTGTGGTGAGAAAGGGTTCCGCTACTTCACTGAGTTCTCCAACCACATCAACCTGAAGTTATCCACTCAGCCGAAGAAGCAGAAGCACTTAAAGTACTACCTGGTGAAGAACTCTCAGGGTGCTCTGTGCAAGGGAACCCTCATCTGCTGGAAAGGTACCACACTTGCGTGCAAAATGTCGCATGGCATAGACAGTAGACTTTCTTAAAGTTTTGATGCTGTTCATCATTTAAATTAACTACTTAGCAAATGGATTAAATATCTTGTATTTCAAGATATTTTCCAAATTAAACTACCCCTGTTGTTATATTTAACTAACTAAATAAATAAAAATACATTCTTGTTAAATATTTTACTACATTTTTTATTGAAGTTTATTTATTCAAATTGTATTTATTAAAAGTTAAAATTTATCTGATTAATTTAAATATATATTTAATTGATAATTCAAGACCATTTTTAAGTTAATAAATTGATCACTAATGATTTCTTCCATAAAAGATATATTATTTAAACAGAATATTTTTTAATTATTTACACAGAATAAATGATTTACACAGTATACATAAAATTATTTAAACATAATTTACTAGGGATGTAACGATTCACTCAACTCACGATTTGATTCGATTCACGATTATTTTAACAAAATGAGATTGAAGACATTATACAGTAAATGAGAAGGTGTCCTTTTATTATGCTATTGCTGCACATTTCTTTGTGAAATCGAAATATAACCAAACTAAATTTAAATTTTAAAACAAACCCCAAATCAAATAAGCAAGTTACACAAATAAAAGAAATATCTTCATATAAACAAACTAAGGCTTTGTCTGTACTCTTTCCATTTAAAATGAGAGGCAACCACTGCATTTTAATCATCATCCAAACAAAGATGCTGCATACATGCAGCATGAGCAGTTTTTAATCTAAATTAGATTGTATAAGTTCGAAATTTGAAGCAAAAACAGAATGGTCTGACTTTAGTTTTGTGAAACTATACTACATAAAACAAATCTGAACGAAACAGCAGATGAGCTGAATGAGACGCAGAGTCACTTATGAACAGCAATGATATAGTTTTTACTGTTGTAAACAAAGCAGAGCTGTGCTTATGAACACTACTTTAATATGCATCGTTCAGAGGCAAGATGAAAAGAAAATACCACATAAACGTTCTAAAGACAGTCAGTTCCCCTCAGACATACATTCATATAAACTCATACTCCAATTGTATCACGATTTGTTTGGGATCTCAACCGATTTGAATCGTCACATATTTGAATCGATTTTCAACCGGCTCGCGGTTAATCATTTCATCCCTATAATATACTCATTTAATTATCATTGTTTTATTTAACAAAAAAGTTAAGTATTTTGTTAAGTATTTTTGCTACATTTCTAAACATTAAATAAGGCACAATATTAAACTTAAATTAAATGAGTCTGTTGGATTGCAATTAAAATGTATTTGCAATTGTTTATTATTTTTAAATTAATAAGTTGATAATTAATGATTTCTTCCATAAAATATAAATTATTTACACAAAATATAGTATACATAAAATTATTTATTTCTAAATTTAATTATCATTGTTTTATTTTGTTAAGTGTTTTTGCTACATTTCTAAACATTAAATAAGGTAAAATATTAAATTAAATGCCTGTTTGATTGCAATTAAAATGTATTTGCAATTGTATTTTATTTTTAAATTAATATATTGATAATTGATTTCTTCCATAAAGGTTAAGATAAATTATTCACAGAGAATATATTGTACATAGAATTATTTGAAGATAATTTCCAAATTTATTTATCATTGTTTTTGTTTTTTTACAAAAACACACATTTTTGTTAAATATTTAGATATATTTCTAAACATCAAATACAGTAAAAAAAAAGAAGAAAAAAAATAAATCAATTAAAAAAAAAATTAAAAGTCTGTTTAATCGCAAATAAAATGTACTTGCATTTACAAATTGATAACTGATACAAATTATTGAAAAAGAGTACTGTTTAAATTGGGAAAATAGGTCTTGAAATGATCTTACTCTTATTTCAGACCTGTACCAATGAGGGAAAAAATGCACTGGTCCGGATATATTCTGCATCCTTCCCATCCATGTATTATACATAACGTTGTTACTGAATCTGTTTGATTTGAAAGAGACAAATTTTTGTGCATTTTTTTTTTTTTCAGATTGTAAGACAAGGCCATTCTCGAGCAGTGCTTCTTCATCCAAGCCTAGTTCCTCTTCCTCACTAAGCAGCAAAGAAAATGGAGACACAAATGGCCATAGTCCATCTCCCTTCCCCCTCTCAGGTGAGTGCATGTTAATATTACAGGCCTTGTCACACAATATTCTGTTTTTCAACGCCCAGAGTTGTTTCTCATGTGAAAGCCCGTCATTTTAAACCTCACAAGTGAAGCTCTGGAGCACATAAGAGAACACATGCTGCATCTGTCCAGTGGAGGATGTCCATCTTCTGCTGGTCTCTGCATGCGCAGAGGTCATGTTCTGTCCTGGGGGAGGGTCCATACGGGGGTAGGGATGGAAACCTGTGGTTAAAGAGGGGGGGGGGCGACTCAGCATTTGGTGACATCTGGCTGGAGGCCACACAGTGTTTACCCAACAGTGTTTGGTGAAAGAAAGCAAGTCATTGTCTCATTCTTCCTCACAACACCATTCAGAGAGCCGGGCAGCTGGCAGCAGAGATCGTCCATTAGTGGCGAGAACAGTCTTTTACAATGCACAGAATAGGTTTAGGAGAAGGGCTCATTATTGCAAGACAAATGTAACACATTTTGTGTTTTTCAACTAGTTTAAATGCCATATCTTCTTCATTTCCCATGAAGAGTAAAAAAGTAAAACTGCATTGATAAGAAGTTATTGTTTGATCCACAGACTCGCCTCCTGCCCGCATGCAATCTGGCTCATCCTCAGGGATTTTTGGACCCCCAGAGCTGGGCTTTCTCAAACCATTGAACACACCGACCCACGGGACCAAGACTTTACCGATCGGTACCGGATATTTGTCTCATTTTGAATTTTAAGTAGCATTGATTGCTCATAATACCAAGCTAAAAAGCCATATATCATTTTGTATTAGAGTACAACTTACTTTTGCGTTGAAACGTTCAGTGCAAGCAGTTGTTAAAATGACTTTGAACAATTCAGTGTGCTTGTTAATTAGTGGTGCTTGCTAAAGAAAACATCACCATATTCTATATGCAATATTCAATATATAATATTTCTCATGTTTTGGAGTACAAATTTAAACAAACCACACTGTACATTCAGCCTTAACATTAAGCAGCCAACCAGTTATTATATTTATAGACCATTTTTAATTATCTTTGTTATATTTAATATAAAAAAAAACATTTTTGTTAAATATTTTACTATTTTGTTTTAACATTAAATAGGTTCAAATGTTAAAGTTAAAAGTTTATCAAATTAATTTAAATGTCTATTTAATTGACAGTTTGGATGTTTTTGCATTTTTTAATTAATAAATTGATAATGTTTCTTCCATAAAAGTTAATAAATTGTTTAAATAGAATATAAAATGCATAGAATTATTTGAATATAATTTCCAAATTGAATTATCATTGTTTCATTAAACAAAACACATTTCTGTTAAATATTTTGCTACATTTCTAAACAATAAATAAGATAGAATATTAAAATGAAAATGTATTTGCATTTGTAAAATTAAGATAAATTATTTACGTATAATATACATAATATACATCTTTGAATATAATTTCCCAATTTAATTATCATTGTTTTTTTTTACAAAAAAACAAACAAACAAACATTTTTGCTACATTTTTCAATATTAAGCAAGGTAAAATATTCAAATTAAAATGTATTTGCATTTGTATTGTATTTTTAAAATAATAAATTGTTAACAACCAATTATGGTCAACTTTGTGTTTCAAATGTTGTTCGCTGCTTCATTGTTTGTTTTTCTCCACAGAAGGATAGAATGAATCCCTTCTCTGAAGGTCATTTGTATTGGCTGCTTACACAACCCCTTTTGCAAACACACACACATTAACTCGCTCCAAATCATCAATATAAGACCAGAAACTCTGTATTAAGAGTTTTAATGTCAGCCCATGCTTCAAGTTCCCTGCAATTGATGTTTAACATATAGTTGCTCTATTTATGTGTCAGGAATATTAGATGTAAAAGTGGCCCAGCAGTTCATTATCAATATGCCATCAGTTAAAGGAAATCAATAAACTGTGCTCCACAGGACCCATTCTCCTTCAGAAATGAGCGAGAATGCTTTCCTCCCTATTGAATTTGTGTGTAGGCTGGGGTGTTTGCATAGTGTGTCACCAGAAGAGTGGACGTTAGCCATTAATGTGTCAAACATGACACCCCTCTGGGCACGTCTTGAATAAATTTTAGTCTGAAAAGTTGGTTCACAAATGTATAGGCTAAATATATTTTTAAAAATCAGCATTTTAGAATGATTTCTGAAGGATCGTGTGACTCTGAAGACTGGAGTAATGATGCTGAAAATTCAGCGCTGCATCACAGGAATAAATTACATTTTAAAATATATTCAAATAGAAAACTGTCTTAAATTGTAAAAAATATTTCACAGTATTACTGTTTTTACTGTATTTTTGAGATGAAATAAATGCAGCCTTGATGAGCATAGGAGCCCCCATGTGTATAAATGTTTCTCCACACTGTTTTATTGACTTCTAAACTTATTTTTTGTTGTTCAGTTCCCACTGCCCTGCGAGTAAACAGTCTAACTAATGGTCTGAGTATGGACGGACGGTCCAGTCTACTGAGCCCGCCTCATACAAACCCACTGGCCACACCTACTCATGGCTATAGGGCCACAGAACCAGGAGACAGTCCAGGTAAGCATTAAACCAGCCAATCACAATGCTGCTTGATAGAGCTGCACGATTAATCGTTAAAAGATCGCGATCTTGATTCAAACGATTCGCCGTGTCTATCAAACCTTTGACAAAGTCTTAAAACATTCAAATCTGTGGTCGCTCTGCCGCTGACACACAGAGAGAGCAGTTGGCATGTTTAGGTTTAGGTTTTCAACTACACTGTATTATTTCTGTCTTACAATCATTCATATTATCACAGAAATACTGGGATGAAAGTTTATAGTTTGGATATAAACATTGATGTCTATGGTTGCGATCAAAATAGAGCAAATCCCCTTTTGAAAGTAACTTGCGCTTTAGTCTCAGCCTCAGACGTCACACCCACGCACCGTTGGCTAAACGTCTGATGCATATGGCACACTTATCTGGAAACACTTCAGGAGTGTCGAAGTCCTCATCGGATTGGTTGAATTATACAGGATTTCTGGGAGATGTGTGTGTCGCGTTCTTTAACGTTCCGCCTGGAAACAAAGATGCCGTGACGCCAAACCCCCTCACGAAAGAAGAAAGCTGTCGTGTTTACAAATGTGACGACAAACACTTATCAGGATCATGCTGGATTTTCAAAAGTATGTGAAATATTTAAAGTTCGGTGCATAGAATCTTTAAAATACGTCCAAGAGTTTCACACACTGGTCTGTTATTGTGGCGACATTTCCACGCCCCGAAACATGACGCTGAATGAAATGAACTGTGATTGGTTGTTTGACATGTCGGTCAATGAAAGCTGCCATCTATTCCAGACCTTCAGCCGTCAGTCTAAAGGTCTGGCTACGCGAGACTACTTGTGCTTCAATTAACGCTTGTGTCGATTGCATTGTTTCGCCACTAGGTGACAACAGGTGACTGTTAAAAAAATTTAGGCCTATTTGTCATTGAATCATTCATTCAAGAGATTTGTTCAAAAACATTAATTCATCCAGTAATGACAAAGTGAAGTATTTATGAGTGAGTCATTAAATCATTCAAACCACTTTTTCATAATTTTAATATTAAACATTGGTGTAACTTACTAACTATATTATATTTTAAATACATAAATTAAAATGTTTAATAGTTTTCAAAATAATTCATTCAAAATAATTAAACACTTTTAAATAGACTGCAGCAATTAATATTATGTCAAACATCATTTTGTTTAGTTTAGAATCGTGATCTCTATATGCAGCTCCACTGCCTGATCATGCATATCATTAGTGGTCAAACTCATCAGATGTTTTTAGAAGGCATCATGAAATACACTGTGCATCTTGATGATAACAAGCATGTTCCATCCTGCGCTCTTTCTTGCAGCATCCTCTGCTATGTCATCAGGTCCACCTAAAAAGCGCCACCGCAGCTGGCACCCCACGCCTCTCGTCCCCGTCCCGGCCACGGCCACGGCCGTCCCTGTGCCAGCCATCCACCCGCTGACGTGCAGCTCTGGTGGGTCTGACTTCATCATCCTCAGCCTGATGTTTGTAAATGCTGCTGTCTGTCAGTTCATCCAGGCTGTTTATGCATGGCCCTGAGCGGAAAACAGCCATGAATTTGATTACCTTCCTTATGTTTTTAACAAGTACCAAGGAACATGACATTTTCCATCCACAAGGATGATTTATTCATTGTTTTCATAGAAACAGGGGTGAAGGGTCACGCTAAAGTAGGTCCTGTTTAGCAGCAGATTGGAGGGTTTATGCTTTGGAGATCCATGCACTGTGATCCTGTAGCTTAGTTACCTTTTCCTCACTATTGATTGGAGTGTCATGTTAACAAAGCATGGGACTGAAGAGATCCGTCAATGGCTTGACAGCACATTCTATGTGTTCCAATACAAAAAGTACATACATGTAATGTTTTGCTCCTTTGTTCCAGGTTCTTTATTGTCCCTGTCCAATCAACAGCCTCCATCAGTGTCAGGGGTCATACAACCCCAACCAATCACAGCCGGAGAAACTGTCATCATCCCTGACAACCTTCTGAACTCCTATGGGGTCCGACCAGTCCTTCTCATTGGTCAGTCTTCATAACAGGCTTATGTATTAAAAGCGTATATAGTTATGTATATTGACTTTCATAGTATTTTTTTCAATACTGTGGAGGTCAATGGGGACCAGCAACAGGTTTGGAGTAAATGATTGGGTGAACTATCCCTTTAATTTGATGGAGGAGTCATTGCAACAATTTTTAGAGGCCAATATATATAAATTTCTGAATTAATATCTTGATATTTTTCAAAGTAGTGATCTTTTTTTTTTTTTTAAATGATAAAATATATAATATAATTATATTCCTACAAATAATGTTTTTAACCTTATTAAGCAGGCATGATCCTATAAAGGCAAGTTAACAGGCTAGTGAAATGATAACGTGTAGATTAAAAAGCTAGCAATGTCAGATTAATTTGATTGACAGTATCAGATATATAATAATATTTAACTTATATTTAAGAATTTAAACAGCAAAGAGTGATAATAAGAGAGATTCAAAATAAAGCTCAGCAGAACTAGTCATAAAATGCTCAGCAACATTTTTGTCAATTAAAAAAAATGAATTAAATTAAAACAATATTAAAGAAATATATTATTTTTATATATTTTATATTTTTAACAATATATTAATACATATTTTTAACAAAACAGCTTTTAAAGTACTTAATCTACATATTAAATAGATTTTTTTTGTTTAAATCAAATTGATTTATACATTCTTAGCAATGCATATTACTAATCAAAAAATAAGTTTTAATATATTTACGGTAGGAAATTTACAAAACATCTTCATGGAACATGATCTTTACTTAATATCCTAATTATTTTTGGCGTAAAATAAAAATCGATAATTTTGACCCATACAATGCATTTTTGGCTATTGGTTACAAATATACTCCAGCGACTTAAGACTGTTTTTTGCTCCAGGGTCACTTATGAAGATAGAAAGACAAACATTGAAAAACATTGTTAAGATAGCATAATCTGAAATGCTATTTTAACATCCAGGTCAATTTTACAGAAATAGGTTCATCACAGCACACAATATAACCAGATCTCTCGAGTTACTTCATCTTTAAGTGTTTGGATGTGTGTGTGAACATGTTTGTTTGAATGTTTCTCTCCAGGTCAAGGCACTTTGCCGTACTTCTTTGGAAATGTGGGTGATCTGGTGGTGAGCCCCCTGCTGGTGAGCTGCTATAAGGGTCGAGAGCTCAATGAGAAGACCCTCGCCAGTCTGGGCATGTCAGCAAGCCAGTTACTCACCACAGAGACCATGATACTGCTCACACTGCAGTACCTCGCTCGGCTGGGTAAACAACACTGACAAACAAGACGTTTTAATACATGTCAAATAAGTTTTAATGCATCAGTAACATGAATTGATTTTGGATAAGAGTGCACAGCTTGTTAAAAGTCTACTTTCAAATGCATCTAGAAAGAGCAATGAGTGCTTTCTTTAGAGTGAGGTGACTATTCCTTTTCCTGTGTTCATTGCAGGTACAGAGCAGATCCCGTTACGGGAAGAGTTCGAGCAGATCGTATTGAAGGCCATGCTGTGTGGTCCAACCGGCCCTCCCATGTCCCCCGCCCAGCTGCCCTGGTTAGCTCGAATGGAGGCCAGTGTGTCAGGGGGCTGCGTTCAGGTGCTGGTCAGCCACGGCTCTCTGGGCGAGGGCATCTCTGAGTCGCTGCGCTCGCTGAGTGAGACGCCACCGCAGCAGCAGCAGTGCCTGCCCAACTATGTGCTCATCATCTGCACCTCCAAAAGTGGAGCGAATGAGTTCTGCGTGCTAGTGTTGGGTACGTTCTGCTGCTCTCAAAGACTTAAAAGGGTCATCGGATGCCCATTTTCCACAAGTTGATATGATTCTTTAGGGTCTTAATGAAAATTCTATAACATACTTAGGTTCGAATTTCTCGATGGTAGTGTAAAAAACACCCTTTTAACCTGTCAAAATCAGCTCTTTTCACAGCAACCAGTTTCGGTGCATGTCCCTTTAAATGCTAATGAGCTCTGCTCACCCCGCCCCTCTCTTCTGTGGGGTGACGAGTTCTCTGAGAGACTGTAAACTTTAGCTGCATTTATCATTAAACTTACTAACTAGCACATTATTAGGAAAGGCGATTTGCAAAGATTCATTAAAAAATACGTATACTCTCTTCTTCTGGAGGTGAAGCTGGATCACGAATGATTCGCGCGAACATAAACGCAGATCGGGGGACGCATTCCCTTCAAAAATAAACGTAATCCACTGCGTCTTCAGTGGCTCAGATGTCGGGAGTAAATGACGACTGCTATGTTCATTATTACATCCAACAACAAAACACCTCAGTCGCTTAGGAGACATTCTTGTCTACTCCTGCTCCGGCATCGAAACAATGGCGGACTGATGACAGCTCACTCAGGGCGGGTCTGTGCTAAAACACCAGTGTCAATCAACAATCGTGGGAGGGGCCTGTGCAGAACTACATCACTCTGAGAAAGGGGTTATGATTTATCAGGATTTAAAAAAAACACTGGGTGGATTTTTATCATTATACTGTGGTTGTGTACAAATAGCCGCTGCCAAAGTTTAATTTTATATCCATTTCCATGCTATAAATGCCATTTAAGGAGTCTAAAGCCACACTGTTGGCTTATTAAGAATCAATAAAGCTGAATGTTTTTTGAACAAGGTGTGTCATTGTCTTATATGTGAACCTGTGCTGTTGTTTTTCTCAGGTAAATATCAGTCTCGAGCCTTGGCGGAGAGCATGCTCACTACCAATGAGTTTCTGAAGGAGATCAGCTATGAGCTCATCACCGGGAAAGTTGGTGTGCTCGCCTCGCACTTCCAGAGCACCTCATTAGGTGAGTCTCAGTGCAACAATTTAGTGGATCCATCGGTTTTCATCAGCTTATCATTGTCCTTTATTTAGAAATTAAAGTAAGAATATAGATGTAAGCAGCAGTTTTGGGGCCAAGCATGCAGATGATACACACATTGCAATTAGTGTGGTCATTGTGCCCTCTTTGGTAATTGTAGGACGCAGTTCAAAACCTGAACATAACTGAGATTGTAAATTATTTTTTTGACAATTTATGATTCTAGGCCACACTCAAAATTTGTAAGTTGAAAGGTTTTTGTTGTTGTTATTTTTGTGCAATGAAATGACTGTCTCTATTGTGCATTTATCATTCAAATGTTTGTGGTTGATTCATTTTTTATCAGTGTTTTGAAAGAAGTCTCTTATTCTAACTAATACTGCATTTATTTGATCAAAAAACAGTAATATAGTGAAATATTACAATCTAAACTAATCTGTTTCTGAGAGAAATTCTGAAAGGAATCAAGGAAAAAAGTGTTTCTCGGCAATGTTGTTGTTGTTGTTTTTTGCGCAGTGACATTGACTATATCATTTGTACATTTACTGGTCAAAAGTTGTTGGTTGATTCTTATTATTATTATTTTTAAGTGTTTTGAAAGAAGTCTCTAATGCTCACCAAGGCTGCATTTTTTGATCAAATATACAGTAAAAAAGTAACATTATGAAATATTATTACAATCTAAACTAACTTTTCTATGTTAATATATTTAAAAATATAATTTATTACTCTTATGGCAAAACCAAATGTTCAGCTGCCATTACTCTAGTCACTGTAATATGCTGATTTAATGCTCAGGAAACATTTATTATTATCAGTGTTGAAAACAGTTTAATATTTTTGTGGAAACAGTGATACATTGTTTTTTCAGGATTCTTTGATGAATAGAAAGATCAATTGAACAGAATTAATTTGAAATAAACATTTTTGTAACAATGTATTTACTGTCTTTACTGTTACTTTTGATCAATGTAATGGGACCTTGCTGAATAAATGTATTCCTTTCTTTCAAAGAAACTCAGATTTTTGAACTATAGCATGTGCATGTGTCTCCTTTATTAATTTCTAATTGATTGTGGCACTACAGGTGACAACATGGACAAACAGCTGGTTCGGTACCAGCGTAAGCGCAAAGACCGCGTGGTTCAGCCATTTCAGGGACATCTGACTGAGTACATCCACTCCCAAGAGGCCGCAGCCATGCTACCAGAATCAGGGCCAGGTGAGCCTTTGCTGTCTCCAGACGCCATGATAAAAACATGATAAAACTTTATATTTGGCACTTGAAAATGCTGATTGACTTTCACTGTGTGGCAGATCTTCTGAGTGATGGCTTTCAGATATACCCTCCTCAGCTGAGCGTTGCACGCAGCCTTTTGTCGCAGGTGTGCGCTATCGCCGACTCAGGGAGCCAGAGCTTAGATCTGGGCCGCTTCTGTAAAGTAGACTTCCTGGTTCTGGTGCCGCCGTCACACGTCCTGGTTCACCAAACCGTCCAGCGAATACGACAATCAGGTACGTCACAGCAGAAGAGACGATACTGCCGATTTGAAGGGATATTCAACTTGTTTTCAATGTCAAGCCCACTGTTTTAAGTAACTGACAAGAACATTTTCACAAAAAATTGCCTGGATAGTTCACCAGTGGAAATTCTGTCATCGTTTACTCACCCACATGTTGTTCCAAACCTGCATGAATTTCTTTCTTCTGGTAAACACAAAATATTTTGAAGAATGTAGGTTTATGGTCCCTATTGACTTGCATATCATTTTTTTTCATACTATGGAAGTCAGTGGGGACCAGCAACAGGTTTGGAGTAAATGATTGGGTGAACTATCCCTTTAATTTGATGAAAGAGTCATTGCAACAATTTTTAGGGACCAAGCACTGCTGGTGTGAAGGCACCTCCTGTATCCATTCATTTCCACTCTTGAGTCTATCCACTCTTGAATCTATGGCAGCCCATAGAACCGCTTATGGGAAAGTTAAGAAATTTGTCACATAGATAGATAACAGTCTCAACATCAACCATAGCAAATTTGGAGTCTCTAACTCAAACCATCTAGAGCCACCAACAGCTCAAATTTTCACTCATGTTTGTGCAACTAACTTTTGAACCATGAAGTTTCGATGCAAAATTTGGTAACACTTTATTTGAAGGTGTCCTTGTTACACATATTACATGTACTTACTGTTATAGTAAAAATTAATTATGCATAATTAAATGCAAGTAACCCTAAGCCAAAACCTAATCCTAACCCTAGTTAATTCATATTACTCTGTACTAAAATGTATAATGTTGTGGCAAATAAAAAAATGATATCACTGAATAAGAGACAAACATGTCCAATTGTCTTTAAAGATGGTTTATTTTCTTGCAAGAAAAGGCCAGCAGTCATACAGCCACTCAGAGTTGCTGCATAGTGGAAGGGAGGGCATCCATCCTCTTTTATAGCACATCCATCAGAATGTTATCTCTAGGCTGAATATGATATTTCAATGGTGGTGATCATGTAACCACATTCTTAGACTTAATTCTTAGACTTACTCATCATATTAATCCTTGGATGAAGGCCCTCCTGTCACACACCAGCACCCTTTCAATTCAACCTATTCTAATTTGCTTACATAAAATGTATTAAAGTATTAACAGAATTAAAGAATTCCATTACAATAATTACACTGTAACAAGGACACCTTAAAATAAAGTGTAACCCAAAATTCTTGTTTCCTGTGATTCCTTGGCTCATGCGGAGTGAAATGCACACCAAATTTCTTTACATTTCTAATGGTCAAGATTTTTCACAATTTTGAATTATTTGAAAACAGCGCCACCTTCTGGTCAAAATTTTGATAGATCCCTTGGATGATGCAGAGAATATCAATTTTGCCATATTCAGTCGAACTTGCAGTCTGCCATTTTGAATTTCTTTGAAAACCTACTTTTTCGAGCTCATCCTAGACCGTTCGTCTGATTTTGACCAAAATCGTCTCAGATCATCTTCAGACCATGCCGGCAAAAAGTGATTAAAAAAAGGTTTTCAGTTGACCAAACCGTTCTCGAATAACGCATCCATGAAATAGTTGGCATGATGCCAAGCTGAATCTGAGGCTTCAACTCTGCAACACTTTGGCATATTGACACCATACTTTTTATGTGTCATTTTCATCTCATACTGACCCCACCATAATAATTTGATAACAGCGACACCTATTGACCAAAAGTGATAAGTTGTTAAATTGTATTACTAGTGATTGTATTTATGATTGTTCAGGCATTTTGACTAAAATAAACTAAAAATGTCAATAACCACTCATTGTTGCAGTTGCTCTGATGTTCCCAGCTATGCTGAGCTCCTCAGTTTGCCTCTGTTGTGCTTGACCCCGTAATTGCTGCTTGCAGCTATATTTTATGTTGTTGTCCTCATGTCTTTGCTAGGTGTCCTGATAGATCTGGGTATAGAGGACGCCTCATTAGTGCTGCAGAAGTCTGAGAAGTATGTGGTGCGTCTGGACACGGAGGTCCACACAAAAATGGAGGCCTTCATGAGGAAGGTCAAGCAGAACCCTTATACGCTCTTCGTCCTCATTCACGACAACTCACACGTCGACCTGACCAGGTGAGAAAAACAACGACGAGCGGTTTGTAAAAGCGACTGTCAGAAGCGTCAGTGTTAAGACGTCTTGTCTTTCTTCTCTCTCTCCGTCAGCGCTCTGTCAGGGTCGGTTTGTCACGGGGAGTTGCAGGGATTGGCCGACCGCGTGGTGAACTGTCCGGAGGTTCTGGAAGCAATAAACTTGCTGGTTCTGCAGGTCAGCTGCTTCCCGTTCACCCTGCAGAGCCGTCAGTCACGCATCAGTACCCAGAATGAAGTGCACTGGCCCAACACTGAGAACCTGGTGAGTTTCACTGACCCCGAGAAGAACTGTACAGGAATTTATGGAGGACAGATGAGATGATTGACAAGCATTTTAAGAGTATATGCATACACTACTGCTTAAAATGTATGTTTTTTTTAAGAAATGCATACTTTTATTAAGCAGGCATGCATAAAATTGCTCAAGTGACTTTATAAGACATTTATAATGTTAACAATATTTCTGTTTCAGATAAATGCAGTTCTTTTGAGCTTTCTATTCATTAATAATGCTGAAAAAAGTTTTACAGTTTCCACAAAAATATTAAGCGGCACAATTGTTTTCAACATTGATAATAATCAGAAATGTTTCTTGAGCAGCAAATCAGCATATTAGACTGATTCCTGAAGGATTTCTGGAGTAATGATGCTGAAAATACAGCTTTGCATCACAGGAATAAATTACATTTTAAAATATATTACAATAGAGTAATATTGTTTTTCAAAAGTTTTTCAAAATTGTAATACTGTTTCAGAATATTACTGTTTTTACTGTATTTTTTTAAAGAAATAAATGTGGACTTGGTGAGTGAAATCTTTCCAACCCCAAACGTTTTCTATTGTAGTGTACATAAACACATTTCATGCACTAATTTAGTGACAAACTGTCTAAAGGCAACATTTAACCATGTGAAATTTAATTGAAGATTATCTTGAAGATTTTCCCATGTTCCTGTTATGTAGTTTTATTGTTGGTCTCCTATTTCGAGCAAAGCAGTCTCCAGAGTAATGGTCAATCAGCATTTTTTTGTTGTTGTAAAAAATGATGTTGAAATTTTATGTTTCGTGCCTCATTTTTAAATATGTGGTTACAGCCTTGGTTTTGATGTTAGATTGTTCAAGTTTTTCGGTTTACCATTTTGGGTGTTTTCACAAAGAGTAGTAGCCATTAATGTTTGCTTTTTTCTCTGTAAATAAAGTCTTTCCAGCACATTCTGTGCTTTGTGGTTCAGCTTAGACCCCAGGAAGTTTGTAACTTAAAAAATCTTTACTGCAGCAGTTTCAATCAAAATCCACACAATCGGTTTTGCTCAGAGAAGTAAAATGGATGTTTTTTCTGTTTGCATGTCACAGCAGGCTGAGGCTTCTCCTAAGGACCTGGTCTACTTTGGGCTGAAGGACTACAGCAGCTCCCTGCAGTGGGGAGTAGCGAGTCCAATCCTCCGATGTGACGACGCTTTTGAGCGGATGGTCAAAACCCTGCTGGAGAGGTCAGTCCCAGTCTCATGTTCACTCATGTACTTGTAAAATATGTAACAAAATGAGGATTTAAAGCAAATTACCTTCCTTTTTAACTGCTTTTACATTGTAAATGCATAATTATATCTTTAAGTTCATCTCAGACCACTGTTATTTTGCTATAAATGATATACTGTTTTAGTTTTTATCTGTAGTTTGAATTAGTTTTTATTTTAATATATTTAATTTTTGTTTTTAGTAATTTTCGTATTTTTTATGTCTATATGGTTTTTATTATTTTTTATTTCAGGCTTAGTATTAGTTATTTTCGTACATCAAGTAAAACTAAATAAAATCAAAAAATATTTCTACTAGCACTTTAGATCATGGAACACATTTTTTCCCTCAATAAACTCCTAATTATTTTGGTTATTGGTAGTAAGTTAGGTAGTTGTTGTTGTAGTTAGGTATTGGGTCGAGTTGAGGGATCTAGAATATGGTCATGCATTAATATGTGCTTTATAACTATAATAAACAGCCAATATGTTAGTCATATGCATGTTAATGAGCAACTAGTTAATAGTGAATAGTGTTCCGTAATGTAAACCTTTAACATATTTCCATGAAAACTAGCTGGATTAAAATAAGTTTTGTTGTTGTTGTTAATATTTATTTTATTTCAAGTAACAAAAAACATGTTTTAGTTTTAGTTAACTCTAATAACCCTGAGTTTCAGACTCAGATCCATGTCTAAATTGGCAGCTTTTGTGCATTTCAAACCATATGCACGTGCTGTCTCTTTCCGTTTATATCCCTCATTGTGTTTTTGATTTCAGGCATCCGCATTTGCACAGCATGGTGATCCGCAGCTATCTGTTGATACAGCAGTACACAGAGGCCCTGATGGCCCTCACAGCGGCCCCGTCGCTGCGGGATCACGTGACCCCTCAGACCCTCGCCATGGTGGAGGATCTGCTGAGCGTGCCGGGCCGCAGCAGGCACGGGTGTGGACACATGCTGCTGGTGCGTGTGCCCTCTCTGCAGCTGGCGCGGCTGGCACAGGAGCGGCTGGAGGAGGCCCGGGACAAGCTGGGCTTACAGTACCGCTTCGCTGTGCTGCTGGGAAGCCCTGCTGCCGAGATCAGCCTGCCGGTTCACTTCTGTGCCCGTCTGCGGGTAAGAACCAGATCCCCTCATGAATATGGGCTTGTTAAAATCACCAGAATAAGGCTGGAATAAATCATCTGTGCATTTCAGGCTTGGAGGGGCTGTAAGAATGAAGAATGGGACCCACATACATATGAAGATCTGGAAGGACTTCCGTGCATCATCATCCTCACAGGAAAAGATCCTCTAGGAGAGACCTTCCCAAGGTACTCCATGTGATGTTGTTCTTTATACATATATAAAAATGAATGTTTAACTGAAACACAACTATAACTATAAATCGTAATTTATTAATAATTTATTAAATTCAAGTGGTCTCCTAAGTTTTTGCATATGTATATATATATATATATATATATATATATATATATAGTATATATAGACACACACACACACACACACATACATACATACATTATTTATATATGAAAATATAGCTCAGGAATAAATTACATTTTAAATTGTATTCAAATAGAAAACACTATTACTATTTTTACTGTATTTTTGATCAAATAAATGCAGCCTTGGTGATTTCAACAGTAGAGTATATCATTCTTTTTCTGGGGTTTTTTTTTATTTATTTTTTAATTCTTCATTAAATTGGTGTAAAATGAATGAAAACAAATATTTGTTAACTACAAATATTAATATTTATAATTTTCTTTTAATGTGAAAGTAATATTTATTTTTAGATTTTCTAATAATAATGTATTGTCTTTAATGACAAACCTCTACTTGAAATCATACCTGAAGTTAAACATGAAATCTTCAGGCTTACACTATATTTCAATATAAGACATATGTTAAGTATCTGACATTATATGATGACCTTGATAAATAAAAATGCTGCACAGTGATTTCCAGTCTTTTGGCTTCCTCTTTATTTTTTTAAAAAAGAGCTCCACCTAGTGGTTACTACAGTTGTTACAGCTACAGATCTAAAATCTTCCCCATGTACATATATTGTTTTAACTGTCCAGTAGCATTATTTCAATACAGTTCATGTTTGTCTTTTTGAAAGACTATGCGCCATCAAAAAATCGACTTAAACGAAAATCGACAGTATTTTTGCCTTCTGAAGGGACTCATGAAGAGCATGTTTGCGTGTGATTTTATGCAGGTCGCTGAAGTACTGTGACTTGCGGCTGATCGACTCCAGCTACCTGACGCGTACGGCACTGGAACAAGAAGTGGGTTTGGCCTGCTCGTACGTGACACGCAGGGTAATACCCGAGACAAAAACCGCAGCGGGCAGAGAAGAGAGACCGACAGATGATGAGAGGAGCTCAGGAGAAACAGCAGACCACGACGAGCTCCAGATAGAGCTGGAGAGCCCACCCAGCAATGCCAGCGCTGCCACCAGGACCTCTGGTGAGGGACACTGGACACAAGCTGGGCCTGACTCTGGTCTGGAGTGGTCACATGATCTAATATCATTCATCTTCGTTCTCTTCCAGGCTCCACCACAGAAAACGGCGTCAGTTCTTCAAATGTACTGGACAAACCATCCTCGCACAGCGACCCGTCCAGCAGCAGAAATATAATGGACTCTTGCTCGTCTCCCATTCGCTTCAAACAGGAGTGTGACTCCCAGGCTCCCTCCTCTTCTGCCACGTCCTCGTTCTCCTCTGCCTCCTCATCCTCCTCCTCTTCCTCCTCTCCTGGAGCTCAGCGGCCGAGCCAGTCCACGCAGGCCCCGCGTGAATGCAGCCGGGCGCAGGTCTTCCCCCGGATGGCGGTGCTGTCCCGGGCGGCGTACGCCCTGCTGGCCCCTGAGGCGCTGGGTCAGCCCAGCTCGGCGTCTCTGCTGCCTCACGCGGATGTGGTATGGAGCAGTCCGCTCAGACCGCCGGTTCCTCACGCTCTCGGAGGGGCAGAGCAGTCCCTGTACTACCGCCAGTGGACCACAGCCAGGCAGCAACATGCGGATTACGAAGGGCCGGCTGTGCCCCATCCCAGAAGACTGCTGCTGAGTGGACCACCACAGGTGAGGAGTAGCTTCAAAATTTTTTTTTAAAGATTTTAGATGAATTTCTGTGGTGTTTGCTAAGGCATCATTATTACTGGTACTATGTATATATTGACAATACAGTGATCAAAAATACGTATTTTATATTAAATAGATTAAAACAATATGAAATACACATTTAAAATACACAAAATATACAAAAAATATTTAGAATCATATGCATTTTGTTTTTCAAAAGTGGTTATACAGAATGTGCAGTTAAAATGCAGAAATTATACAAAATTATTTAAAAGATTAAATATATAAAAATAGTTAAAATGTATAATATGCATAGTTTAAATACACAATATAAAAAACGTTACATATTTTACACAGATAAAATACACAAAATATGCTACAATATTTAAAAATTACATTCATAAACATTATGCTCTTAAAACTACATTCCGTGACACAAAACAGTATTATTTTTAAAATTATAGTGGATTTGGGCGTCCGCCATGACACTCGCTGTGAGAAATACAGCAACTTCTGCAAGCGGAGTGATACAAACTGTGAAACGGTTTCTGTTCTGTTGGACTCTAATACTCTTATCAGCCAATCAGATTCGAGGACCAAAAAGAACTGTTATATAAATATATATATATATATATATACAACCCCAAATCAGAAAAAGTTGGGACAGTATGGAAAACGCAAATAAAAAAAGAAAGTAGTGATTTCTAAATTTACTTTGACTTGTATTTCATTGCAGACAATATGAACACCAAATATTTCATGTTTTGTCTGGTCAACTTCATGTCATTTGTAAATATACATCCTTTCCTGTCATTCAGACCTGCAACACATTCCAAAAAAAGTTGGGACAGGAGCAATTTACCACTTTGTAATGTTGCCATTCCTTTTCACAACACTTAAAAGACGTTTAGGGACTGAAGACACCAAGTGATGAAGTGTTTCAGGTGTAATTTTGTCCCATTCTTCCTGCAAACAAGTCTTAAGGTGGGCAACAGTACGGGGTCTTCGTTGTCGCATTTTGCGCTTCAAAATGCGCCACACATTCTCTATTGGAGACAGGTCGGGACTGCAGGCAGGCCAGTCAAGTACCCGTACCCTCTTCCTCCGCAGCCAGGACTTTGTAATGTGTGCAGAATGTGGTTTTGCATTGTCTTGTTGAAATATGCATGGACGTCCCTGGAAAAGATGTCTTCTTGAAGGCAGCATATTGTGTTCCAAAATCTCTATGTACTTTTCAGCATTAATGGTGCCATCACAGAAGTGCAAGTTACCTTTGCCAAGGGCACTGACACAACCCCATACCATGACAGACCCTGGCTTTTGGACTTGTTGCTGGTAACAGTCTGGATGATCCTTTTCTTCTTTGGTCCGGAGCACACGGCGTCCATTCCTCCCAAAAAATACCTGAAATACTGATTCATCTGACCACAGTACACGTTTCCACTGTGTGATGGTCCATCCCAGATGCCTCCGAGCCCAGAGAAGTCGACGGCGCTTCTGGACACTGTTAACATAGGGCTAACGTAGGGCTGGCACAGTACAGTTTTAACTGGCATTTGTGGATGTAACTACGTATTGTGGTACTTGACAAAGGTTTGCCAAAGTAGTCCTGAGCCCATGTGGTGATATCGCTTATAGATGAATGAGGATTCTTGATGCAGTGCCGCCTGAGGGATCGGAGATCACGGTTGTTCAGCTTAGGCTTGCGCCCTTGTCCTTTACGCACTGAAATTCCTCCAGATTCCTTGAATCTTTTAATTATGTTATGCACTGTTGAAGGTGAAATATCCAAATCTCTTCCTATCTTTCTTTGAGGAACATTGTTTTTAAACATTTCAATAATTTTCTCACGTATTTGTTGGCAAACTGGCGATCCTCGGCCCATCTTTGCTCCTAAAGGACTAGACCTTTCTTGGATGCTGCTTTTGTACCAAATCATAATTACAGTCACCTGTTGACATCACCTGTTTCAAATCACATCATTATTTAACCAATTTACCTCATTACTAGCCCTAAATTGCTCCTGTCCCAACTTTTTTTGGAATGTGTTGCAGGTCTGAATGACAGGAAAGGATGTATATTTACAAATGACATGAAGTTGACCAGACAAAACATGAAATATTTTGTGTTCATATAGTCTGCAATGAAATACAAGTCAAAGTAAATTTAGAAATCACTACTTTCTTTTTTTATTTGCGTTTTCCATACTGTCCCAGCTTTTTCTGATTTGGGGTTGTATATACACAATATAAAATGTAACATAAAATATTTATACAATTAAATAAAAGCTGTTAAAATGTACAAAAAACGAATATTCAAAACATATAAACAGATTTTAGCATTCAAAAGTATTTTAAACATTATATTAAGAATCATGCTAATTGGCGTCTTGGCCAAGCATCCAGTGTCTCATTCTCCATTGTGGCTCTGTTTAAGGTTGGAAAAACAGGTGCGTATCTGCAGTTTCTACGAATCCTGTTCCGTATGCTGATTCGCCTGCTGGAGGTGGACGTGTATGATGAAGAAGAGCTGGAGGAGGGTAAGAAAGCATTCTCCACATTCTCTACATCTCCTTCCCTTGACCTTTTATTAATGACCTTCTATTGAAATCTCTAGATGTGCAAGACCAATCAAAGGCTCCCCCTGCCAGTGGACCGCAGTGGCCTGACATCGAGGACATCAACAAACTGCCTTTTGACCTCTACCCCCGTGACCCCAAGTTCAGTTACACGAGTCCAGTGTATGCAGACAGGATGCCAAAGACACTAAACGGTAGTAAACTGCTCTTTTAACATTGAGAACTATGGGTTCTGGAGAATATTTTCAAAAACACTCAAAGACATCTTTTTGGACATGCTTTTAATTAACAATATGGTTGGCTGTTATTGAATTTTGTGGTATTTGTACAGCTGGTATTTAATTTGTTTTGATTTTATTTTTCACAGACTCCTCCTTGTCTGTGAAAGGTGCTATATAAATAAAGTGTACTTACTTTCTTTTATTATGGTGTGCCTCGCTTCAGAGCAACATGAAAATAGCAGGTATTCTTATGTGCTGTTTTGTATCCTCGCATTAAACACAGGGGTTAAAACAGAAAGACTGGAGGAAGAAGGGGAGCTGCCGAAGAGAAACACAGTGTCTGTCAGACTCAGCCTGTTTGCGGCCCACAATGCATTTCACCACTGTGAGCAGTGCCACCATTACAGCGAGCCTGCTCCTGCCACTCAGGTGAGGACATGTGATACATTAACACTTACTGACATATTTTAAAATTATATCATTTCAAAACACCTCAAATCAGTTATAGCATGTCTAGACAGGTATATGTCTGCTGTAAGATGTTCTGTGTGATTCTAGCTGTCCGACTGCACCTTCCATGCCTTCACGTTCTGCTCATCCATGCTGGGAGAGGAAGTCCAGCTGCACTTTATCATTCCTAAAGCCAAAGAGCCTCATTTTGTGTTCAGCCAGCAGGGCAGTCATTTAGAGAGCATGCGGCTCCTGCTGATCTCAGACAAGGTGAGCGACACACTTATTAATAACAAGCACTAAGTGACTTAACTAAACTTTTTTGGAAATTGGTTTTAGTCGCTTTAACCATAACAAAATATGTCATTATTTACTCACCTTTAAGTTGTGTATGCTGTTTTTCCTGTTAAAGCATAAATAGACAAATTTTGACCATGTCTGTGTCATTTATAATTTAAAAAAAGATTTATATTTCAAATAAATACTGTTCTTTTGAACTTTTTATATAGCAAAGAATCCTAAAAAAAAAAATGAATCATCGTTTCTACAAAAAATACTGTATGAAGCAGGACAACAGTTTTCAACATTGATAATTACATTTACATTTACATTTAGTCATTTGGCAGACGCTTTTATCCAAAGCGACTTACAATTGGGGAATACATAAAGCGATTCATCTTGAAGAGGCAATCAGACAGAGGAAGTGCTCGTAACACCAAAGCCCCTTTCACACAGAGATTCCGGAAAATACACGGGTAATGTGTTCCGGCATTTGTTCCCGGATCGTCAGATTTGCTGCATTCACACCGCCAGTGATTTTCCGGAATATGTGCGCGCATTCACACACAACCCGTAAAGATCCCGTAAAGACACGTGACCTTTCATGTGACGTGTATAATGCGCGCTCACCATTTCACTAAACTGGAGAAAGATTTCAGCTTCAGCGCAGATAGTGAGGAGCTCCCTGTTTGCTGCTTCATTCTAGTTTACACATTTTTCGTCATGTGAACGTTGATCTGCCTTCAAAACACCCGGTAAAACTGTCGAACGATAAAGTGCGTCATCACTACCACACACTCGTTACGGCATTGATCCGGCTTTTGTTCACACAGCGCTCGTTCCGGGACTGAACCCGGCAATGTTACTAGGTCCCAACCCGGGATCAATCCCGGAATTAATCCCGGGACCTGTTTGCGTTCACACAGAAGGCACTCCGGCAATTTTCTGGCAATTTTCCGGGACCAACGTGCAGTGTGAATGGAGCTCAAGTCTCAGTCATTGTTCAAATAAGTACGAGCTAGCAAGGGAAGGAGAGAAAGATAAAGGGAAAGATTGTTTTTTTGGGGGTTTTTTTAAGTTTATTATGAAGTCAAGTAGTGCCGAAAGAGATGAGTTTTCAGTTGTTGCTTGAAGATTGACAGGGATCCAGCATTCCGGATAGGGGTGGGAAGATTATTCCACCAGCCAGGAATGGTGAACGAGAATGTTCTGGAGAGTGATTTTGAGCCTCTCTGTGATGGTACCACAAGGCGTCGCTCACTAGCAGATCTCAGACTTCTGGAGGGGATGTAGATTCGTAATAGTGAGTGGAAGTAGGAGGGTGCTGAGCCTGTGGTCGTTCTGTATGCAAGCATCAGTGTCTTGAACTTGATGCGAGCTGCCACTGGTAGCCAGTGCAAGGAGATGAAGAGAGGTGTAACATGGGTTCTTTTGGGCTCGTTGAAGACCAGTCGTGCCGCTGCATTCTGAATCATTTGTAGAGGTTTGATTGTGTTTGATGTAAGTCCAGCCAGAAGAGCATTGCAGTAGTCCAGCCTAGAAACGACAAGGGCCTGGACAAGAAGTTGCACAGCATGCTCTGTCAGAAAGGGCCTGATTTTTCTGATGTTGTGTAGCGCAAACCTGCAAGATCGAGCAGTCTTTGCAATGTGCTCTTTGAAGGTCAGCTGGTCATCAAAGATTACACCAAGATTTCTGACCGAAGTTGATGGGGTAATTATTGATGTGCCTAACTGAATCGAGAAGTCATGCTGTAGAGTCGGAGTGGCAGGGACGACAAGAAGCTCAGTCTTTGCCAGGTTGAGCTGTAGGTGATGTTCTTTCATCCATGCCGAGATGTCCGCCAGGCAGCCTGAGATCCGTGCAGCTACCGTTGGATCATCTGGTTGAAAAGAGAGATAGAGCTGTGTGTCATCGGCGTAGCAATGGTAGGAGAAGCCATGTGCCTGTATGATGGGTCCCAGTGATGTAGTGTATGTGGAGAAGAGGAGGGGTCCAAGAACCGATCCCTGAGGAACCCCAGTGACCAGTTCATGTGCTTTGGATACCTCCCCTCCCTACATAATCAGAACATAATCAGACATAATCAGACATGTTTCTTGAGCATATTAGAATGACTTCCGAAAGATCATGTGACACTGAAGACTGGAGTTTACAGTAATTAGCTACAACAATAATAAAAAAAAGATAACAGTGGACACAAGATGAAACTCAACGACAGAGATTTTTAAAGGGTAGTTACTAAATGCCACTAAATAAACTTATCTTTGGCCACAAACAACTTATTTGTTGTTGTTTTTTGCAAAAACTCTACTTTCAACAGCAATGCAAATTAATATATTGATGCATCTTGATGTCAGGAGCACCTGGATACCTGAGCAATGCAAAATGTCCTGTTGGTTGCTGAGTCACCGCCTGTGTTTTTACATTATGTTTTTCTTTACTGCACAAGTTGTCTTAAAGTGACCGTGTTGCTCTGTTTGTTGACTCAGGAGTCCGGCATGCTGAAAAGTCCCATCTTCACACCCACCACGGGCCGTCAGGAGCATGGCCTGCTCAACATCTACCACGCCATGGAAGGGGCCGAGCACCTGCACATTTTGGTGGTCAAGCAACATGAAATGCCTCTCTACAGGAAATACTGGCCCAACCACATCCTTCTGGTGCTGCCCGCCATGTTCAACAACTCCGGAGTGGGTGAGTAATGATGAAGAAGACTGCGTATTCATTATTGTGACTGATGAAACTCAGCACTAGTCCAATGGTGTTTATGAAAGTTCTTGAGCCGTTACAGTAGGTTTTAAGATGTTCCAAAAATAATAATAGAGATTGTTGCCCAAATTTACATTTAGCCATTTATAGTACTTTTAAAGACTAAATAAAATATTACTTAAATTGTAATTGTAATGATTTATAGACTATTTGAATAATGCACATTTGTTTGTTATCAGCCACTGCATGACAGTAATTGTTGGCATTTCTGTTTTTATTGCATCCATAATGTTTCCGCGATTGAGTTAAAAAAAAAAAAAAAGACTTTTTATTTCACAATTCTATCTTTTTTTCTTGCAATTCGGACTTTTTTTCTCAGAATTGTGTGTGATATAAACTCACAATTGCCTGTAATAAAGTTAGAAGTGCGAGATATGAACTGCAATTGCAGGGAAAGAAAATAATAATTGTGTGATATCAAACTCGCAATTGCAAGTTACAAAGTCAGAACTAACTGCATGATATAAACTCACAATTCTGACTTTTTTCTTGCAATTGGGAATTTATATTTCTGGCATTTTGACTTATTTTCTTAGAATTGAGAAAGATAATCTGGCAATTATAAGAAAATAATATAAGACTTTTTCCTCAGAATCAGACTTTATTACTCAATTGCGTGTCTATATCTAACAATTCTGAGAAAAGAAGTCAGAATTGCAGGATATAAACTCGCAACTGCAAGAAAAAAATCAGAATAGCGAGTTTATATAAAAAAATTGGAATTGTAAGGAAAAAAAAGTTGCAATTATCTTTTTTTTATTATTATTATTCAGTGGTGGAAACAAGCTTCCATAGTTCCTCCTTGTTGTGATTGATTGTATTGATGTGGCGTTTCAGGAGCGGCTCGATTCATGATCAAGGAACTGTCCTACCATAACCTGGAGCTGGAGAGGAACAGACAAGAGGAGCAGGGCATCAAACGACAGGACGTGTGGCCCTTCATCGTTATGATGGACGACTCCTGCGTCCTGTGGAACGCCCATCAGCCTGGACCCGAGGGCAACAGGTATGTAATGATGGCTGGATCTCTGTACGGATTTGTTGGAACATCTTCGTTGTCTAACATCTGTGGATTCTCTGTCTTTCTCTCAGTGAGGCGATGAACGTGTCACTGAAGAGCGTCCTGCAGCACATGGAGGCCACTCCTAAGATCTCTCTGTATGCCATGTGTGGCCTGCGGAAATGGAGCAGTGGTTTGTCTTCTCAAGCTCCCACAAGCACTTTCTCTCGCTGTCACCTCCACGACCTCATCATGCTGAACGTCGACCTCACCCAGAACGTCCAGTATGACCTCAACCGGTGAGAGTTTGCACTTTGAGAGGGAAGATCATCTAGTTTTGTTATGAATGATGTACCAGTAGAGTCTAACAGTATAAATGTTTGTGTAGGTTCACATGTGAAGAAGTGGACTTTAACCTGAGGGCAAACAGCAGCGGTCTTCTGCTCTGTCGGTTCAATCACTTCAGCATCATGAAGAAACACATCCCCATCGGAGGACATAAAGACTTCCTCATCAAGCCCAAACTCATGGTGAGCTTCATAATGTCCCATCAGAGCCGAAAGGCCTGCTTCAAACACTAATATTAGCTTGTTAGCAGAGTTAATGGTGACTGCAGTTATATTATACATTCACTAGTGGGCGCAATGAAACCAGCCATTTTTGATGGTGGCATTTTACACATTTCATGTATTTTAAATGCTAAAATTTACATTCACAATGTATGTCTGCATTTGTGCAATTTCTATAATTAAACATAGATATATAAATCAATATATTAACATTAAGCAGGACTTTGAGCTTATTTCTTGAGCAGTAAATCAGCATATTAGAATGATTTCTGAAGGATCATGTGACACTGAAGACTGGAGTAATGATGCTGAAAATTCAGCTTTGATCACAGGAATAGATTGCATTTTATTATATTATAATAAAATTGAACAATATTACTGTTTTTACTGTGTTTTGTTCAAATAAATGCAGCCTTAGTGAGCATAAGAGACTTTTTAAAATATTTAAAATCTTGCCAACCCCAAACGTTTGGACTGTAGTTGTGTATATTCTATTATTGTTTTATTTTATTATTGTATATTTTATTTATTTTTCACATTTCTGGGACTGTAAAACTATTTGTACGGTTTGTAAAGAAGAGTCTCTTTTGTGCTGCAGAGGATGGAGACCCCGGTGCGTGTGTGTGCGTCTCAGTATGTGTGCGCTCCGGACAGTGAACACACACTGCTGTCTGCGCCGGCTCAGTTCCTGCTGGAGAAGTTTCTGCAGTCCTGTAGCCACCGTCTCTTTCCTCTGGCCCTCTGTAACAGCGCTAACCCCGTGCTGTCCATCGACAGCTACCTCAACCTCGGCCCACAGGTAACAATAAATGACTCTATAGTTCAGCCAAAATCAATGTTTTGATTATTTGCTCATTCAAAACCTAAAATGTGCTATTATGTGTTTTCGTGGAACACACTCTAAAAAATACTGGGTTGTTTCAACCCAACTTTGGGTCAAATATGGTCTTTACTTTAAGTTTTTACATTATATTTTTAACCCAAAAGTTGGGTTAGTCCATATTTGACCCAAAGTTGGGTTGAAACAACCCAGTATTTTTTAGAGTGCACAAAAGGAGAATTTTTGAAGAATGTTCATGCAGCTCTTTTCATAAAACAACAGTTAACTATCAATGAATAAGTATCGACAGTCAGAAAATGAAAACAATTACTCGAGACACAGTATTGACAGTTTATATTCTGCATATTAGTTCAGTCATTTTCTTTGTGTGACAGATTCAGACGTGTTACATGAGCTCTCGGCCGCACTCAGTGAATGTGGATCATCAGGGGGTGATGTTCAGTGGGCTGCTGCTCTACTTGTGTGACTCCTTTGTCATTTCAAGCCTCCTGAAGAAATTCAACTTCCTCAAAGGTGAGGCCAGGTCCTTACAGACGGAATATGAAAAAAAAAAAATATTAAAAAGAAAAATCCAAAATACACTTACACTTTCAAAAAGTCCAAAAGGTTTGGGGTCAGTAAGGTTTTTTTAAAGTCTCTTCTGGTCACCAAACTATTTGATAAAACATACAGTAAAAACTCTAATATTGTGAAATATTATTACAATTTTAAATAACTGTTTTCTATTTGAATATATTTTAAAATGTAATTTATTGCTGTGATGCAAAGCTGTATTTTCAGCATCATTACTCGTCTTCAGAGTCACATGATCCTTCAGAAATCATTCTAATATGCTGATTTAATGTTCTACTGTCACTTTTGATCAGTCAGAATCCTCGCTAAATAAAAGTAATGTATTTCTTTCAAAGAACAATCTTACTGACCTCAAGTCTTTCAAATGTCTATAATTTTAAACACAATCTCAAACACAAAACCTTGCTTTCATAACTAAAATTGCAAATTCTAACTTCAAAATGGTCAGGACACAGTGTAATCTTAATGGTCCAAAATGCCACTCCATATAGATATTAAATATGAAAGTTCATCAGAACAGTAACAGCACACCTCTCTAAGCACACTGTGGTCCTATAAGAAGATTTAAATCATCATCATTTCTATCGCTCGTCTTGCAGGCGCCACGCTGTGCGTGATCTGTCAGGACCGGAGCTCTTTGCGTCAGACTATTGTGCGTTTGGAGCTGGAGGATGAGTGGCAGTTTCGTCTGCGGGACGAGTTTCAGACGGCCAACTGCAGCGAGGACCGTCCCCTCTACTTCCTCACCGGCCGCCATATCTAATCTCCTCATCTCCATTTCCCTGCAGCACATAGAGAAGAGGTTTTCCAGCTTCATTTCAACTCTCCAACACTGCGTCTGAAGAGAATAAGACTTGAGATTCTCATCCGTTCAGCACTACCTCAGACGATGTTTGAGGATAGATACCTTGAAGAAATGACAGATACTGTGCTGGATACAGATTTTGTGTTTCCTTTTTTTATATTTTGGAAAAACTTTGTTTGTTGGTGATTTTGTGTGTCCTAACACGCAAGGACACTGCGAAGGATATGTCCTTCATATGATCTCAGGGTTTTTTGTCAGGAGACAAAAGGACTTTCTCTTTCTTCTTGTCTGCTTTATGTACTGCTCATAATTAACGCTGTCCACCAAAGACTTATAAACTCCTCAATCTGGACGCTCGCACAACAGCTCATGAAGCTTTTAGGTGTGTAGTCTTGGGAGCATTTCATTGGGCAATGTCATCAATGTGAAAAGACAAAGAATCTTCTATAATCTTTCATCTTGCCAAAGATATTACCTGACGTAATCCAAAATACATTCCTTGCTCCTCAGAGTTGTCAGTTACACAAGTTTGGGCGTTGCAATGGTCACAAAGTTCAATTACTGTTGTCAGCATCCGCTAAAGAAAGCCATTTATGATCTTCTTGATTCTGTTCTGAATCAGCCGATGTGTGCAGATGTTCTTTATGATTGTGAATGCTAGTTGGTACATAGCTCAAGTGTTAACCACAGAGTTACAAGGTCATGTTGTTTCAAGTTAGCATCGATTAATCATCAGTGAAACATGACGTGGATGGGGATGTTTTGGAGTTGCACACTGTAAATGCCTTAATAACCCTGACGACGATGACACAATCACAAACTCCACTCCAGAAGAGATGATTCATATCAGTGAAACAGGAAAAACAATAACCATTTCATAAAGAGAGCTAGCTAGTTAGCTCATATGGTATGTTTGAGAAGATGAATATTCTGGATTGGTTTATCTTTTTGGTGTTTAGGGCTTTTTGGATGTTAAAAGAAGCTTTGTTTACATTTTAAGAAATGCCGATATTAATATATATGACAGATTTTTGTCACTTTGAATTCTGGCTAGTTTTACTGAAGAGTCACTTTGAGCCGTATGTGTCACGGATCAAACGCGTCCTTTTATTGTTCCGTGGCACAGAGAATCTACCTAGGACACGTTAGTTTCTGTTTCGGGTGATTTATTTAAAATTAGAAAAATAAATCCCTTTTTTGAGGGATTGTTTTATTTATTGAAAAAGCTTCTTGGACTGTGATAATCATTGAAATATCAGGAACGCTTTGCTAGGTCAAGTCCTTGAATTCATCACCAAAAGCTTTGCACACTTGAAACTATGTACAGATGATGTATTAGAAATGAACGAATGTAAAGCCTAACAAATATATGGTTTACATTATTATGAACCAACTGGAGCGTTTAGAATAAAATGCATCAGTTCCTGTAATGATACTGATTGTAATGATGAAGAAAGCCAAATACCCACTGGACAACCTTTTGAATGTGTCTCATTTGTAGATAATTTGATGTGCACATAAATTATGCAATTTGCTTCTCACAATCTTTGCATGTTTCCTGTCAGCTGTGAATATTCTGAACATATGTAGCACCGAACATTTGAAATCATCTACCTCGTGATCTACTGGCCGGCTTTGGTTTAGTAAATATTTGATTTCAGAAAAATGTTCTTATTGCTGTTGAGATAAATGAATGTAATAAAGTGTTATCAACAACCTTATAGCGTTTATGTGAAACTTTCTGATGTTAAAAATGTAGAAAGCTCAGCTAAACACATGACCTTCTTTTATTAATATTGTTAATTGTCATGTGCAGCTTAAAGCTAATTGTAGCTATAATTTCTCTGTTACCCATATACAATATATTTCATGATGTATTTTATCAGAAGAAATCACACAAGTTCATAAGAAAATGTTTAGTTTCTAAAAAGATTTTACACAATTTATATCTGTATCAGAGCAAGTCGTGTATTGCCACAACTTCAGTGTTCAGATCATCTTTTCTCCTGACAAAATCAATGTAATGGCAATATTTCCATCCGCTGACTGTAAGCTTTTCCATATTCCAAGCTTGTGGAGGTGACTGGTGACTTCATGTGCGACTGAAAATTATGAAAATAAATCTAGGACTATTGGACTTCAAATCAGTGTGGGTTGAGGCATAAAAAGGAACTAAGTAACGAGCTGTTTCATGGATGGTAACTAATATTATTACTGAAAACTTATTAGTAATTAGTTACACTACTAGTTACTGCAAAAGGTAATATTACTGTAACTAGTTAACACTGTATATTATGATACCTTACTGTGTTTTACCTGTTGATGAGAAGCTGTTCTGACACATTTATAATGCTCTGTTTCCGTGACACACTCTCATATGTTTACTGTGTTTATTTGCTGAGTCAAATCATCAATCATCAACCGATAATGAACCTTGTATACAGTCACCTCTGTCCTCAATATTGTGGGACTCTGTATAAAATCATACCACGGTTCAACCCAAGAGAAGTAATGAACTTTAACCCTGTTAAAGCAGTGTGACACATTATCAGTCCTCTCAGTTTGTCAAGATATCCTCCTGATGACTGCCAGAGGTGAACGCCTGTGGGTGGTTTCATGTGTTTTTTGAGAGAGGCGCTCGGGTGAAGTGTAAACCACAGAGTCCAAAATAAATCTGCCAAGCGCTGTTTTGATGCTTTGGTACATCCTGTTATAGTCAGAAGAGCCCAGATGCCCTACTTACATGCCCAAACACACACAAATTCACACCGTTTCCTCACTTAGGTACATCTGAGACGCAGACATATGCTCTGCTAGAAACAGACATTCTGGCTAATAATAAAAGACTGAATATATGCAGTAAATGTATCCTGCAGAAGCAAAAAGCACAATGACAGTACCATGCTAAAGTAATGGCTTCAGATGGTAATACCATAGTACTTTGCTTTATTCATGTACCATATTTTATGTGTCCATAAAACCTTGTATTTCCACTTATTTTCTTTCAGTGAAACATTATGTTGTACATAGACACTCTGAGGAAAACATATATTTTGATAATGTTAATGTCACACTCATTATAGTTACTATACTTCTCCATCTGGCTAGATGTTTAAATTGAGATTATAATTAGTCTATAGCAGACTGCTAGATATGCTATACATTTATAAACTGAGCAGTCTTCCTTCTAGTCAAGTCAAGTCAAGTCACCTTTATTTATATAGCGCTTTTAACAATACAAATTGTGTCAAAGCAACTGCACAATATCAAAATGGGAAAATAGTGTCAATAATGTAAAATGACAAGATTAAACACTCAATTTTCAGTTAAAGGCATTTCATTATTGAATTCAGTGATGGCATCGTCCAGCTCAGTTCAGTTCAAAAAGTTTCTGTTCAATCAAGTCGACGATATCGCTGGAAATGAAGTGTCCAAATGAGCAATCAAATATTTTACTATAAATCATGTTCAGAAATAACTAAAAAGCAATCTCAAACTAACTATTCTCTACTGAGTCGCAGATTAATTTAGAAAAATATCAACCGTTACTCTTTTTTGAATTTATAGTCTAGGATTTTATTAACATGTTTATTTAGTTTTAAAGGTGATTCAATGTTTGTAGCTGGAAAATAATAAATCACATAAATCAGGATTTTAGGTTGTAGACGTGTCCCAAATTGGGGTAAAAGAGTTAACATTATGCAACTTTATTTAATAAATAAATAAAAACAATATAACATTTAGTTTGAATTTTTTTCCTATCTGTTAAAAAAGAATAAAAATGGATCTGCAAGGTCTATTTTATACTGTATTCATGGAAAATGCATTTTATTATTTGACATTTGACTGAGATTCAGAATACAACAGGGGCATAATTAAATCATTGCCACATCACTAATATATTTACAAAAAAAATACAAAAAAACTGTACGGTTGAATTCCATAATTTATTTAAGACCACAAATGCACTTATAATCCATACAAGTACATGTGCATATATTTATTCTACATAGACACAGATCTTGTATTAAAATCTTATTGCTGCACAATCCTTTTATAAATCATGAAAAATATGTCTGTTGTGCTACAGGTTATGTGAAGCATGTTACAGTTACTCAAGACTCTCAGAACAGAGACACATGCTCAGAAACAGGATGGACGGGAAGCAGAGAGGAAAGTGTTTTTAAAGTCCACAGGAGCAGATGAAGCACTGACAGAAGCACAATATGAAGCAGCACCTTCATAAGAACAGACAAAGGTCAATATACAACACATGGCTGGGCGGTTTCATAGGTTTCAATAACTAACATCTAGTTCTGGACATCATGTCATTCCTCCATGAAAATCCCTACGTACAATTATATTGGGGAATAGATAGTTACATCATTTATAAAGAGCTTCCTCGTAAAACCACTGCCATGGCAGACATACATCCTTCATGTTGGACTGAACTATTCCTATCATTCTCACACAACTATTGACTGCTCCTGTGTTTGTTTTTTCTCATTTTTTATATTATTTAAGGAGCAATTTGAGCCTGAAGTCAATTCAAAGCAAGCTTATTTTAGTTCAGACAAACAGTAGCTCAAGTCATTTTCACATTCACAGAATCCTTGAAGCCACGTCTGTGCTGTCGTCTCAACAGAACACACTTTACTTACAGGGCTACACAGGTTAAGTGCTTCAACTACAATTAGTGCAATTGTCACATTCCTAGTCAAAAAATATGATTCATTTACAAGGTTGAACTAGTCAATGTCAATATAACAGTAATGAATGAGAAAAAAGTGCATGCGGTACATTCTTATGAAAAATAAAAACTGATATGATACAATCTTTTCTTGTCCTAAAAACACAAACGAGAAACACAAAGAAAGAAGGGTTAGTTCCTGAGGGCTACAAAGCTACAGACATTTAAGATTCTTAAACACCAAGTTAGTGAAGAATTGGAAAGACATGACGAGTCTCTATTGGCTTTACACACTTCAGTGATACTTCAGTTGATACTGTCGACAATAATAGTGAAATCTTCCTTTCTTAACACTATAAGGGACTGGCCTGGATGCAGCACATCAGTTGCTGAAGATAACTGGTCATGGACATGTTTTAGGTTGAAATGGTAATCAATGGAGAAAGTGTTGCTGGACTGTGACCTCTTTGCTTGGACGTGGTTTTACGGCATCTTGCATCATTATTAGAAGTTTAGGTAAAGTCTCTGTAACACATTTTCAGACGCCCTTTAACATTCTTGGCTACAACCATTTCTACAGTAGTGCAATTTGACAAAATCTCATCAAACATCTCCAGGTCTTTTGCATAAAGAAACTAACCTTTTTTGCATTATTTCCATGACAGGTTTTGAGTGAAAAACGTTCATTCAAACTTATTCACCTCCAAAAAAAGAAAGAAAAAAAGAAAAAGAGGTGCATAAGCTCAGATCAATGATGCCTATAATCAATCGGTTCCAAACATAAATGCAAAAACTGTACTGACTGAAAGAAAACAAGATGATAAAAAGACTGAATCCAATATTTGGCAACAACATAGCATAACAAGATATTTATAAGCAATTTTTGCAGGCAGGTCATTTTTGACCAAGAACACCACAAGTGGGGGGGGGGGTTATTATTATCCTGTGTGAGCAAAGTCAGCAAGTTTTAGTCCAACGTGATAACATTATCTAACTTTTAAAATGAACAACCTTTCAGGAAAAAGAATCCGGGTCAAAATGACTGGAACACATCATTTAAGCAAACTCTCATCTATTTTCAGTAGCCTTGTGAGGAGGTTCACAGTCTTAAAACAAAAATGGCCTAAAATATTTATCTACCCACTGAAACATGAAAGTAATGCTGATTTTTCACTTTTTTTTTTTTTGGGTAAAAGCAAAAATTATTTTATTTAATTTGTAATGTGCATTTGCAAAGTACTATT
Source organism: Schizothorax lantsangensis (assembly GCA_027422415.1). Classification (NCBI taxonomy): domain Eukaryota; kingdom Metazoa; phylum Chordata; class Actinopteri; order Cypriniformes; family Cyprinidae; genus Schizothorax; species Schizothorax lantsangensis. The sequence goes on from CM049845.1 coordinate 5,897,593, forward strand.
ATAAGTATAAATCATTGTACTATTTGAAATTAATTCATGGTGATTTAATAATACATTATATACAAAAAGGATGAGGGGAAATGTACTTAATTGTCATGAGAATAATGTTAAAATTAAAAATGATTTGGTGTTTCTAAATTAAGCTTTATTTTCTTTATGCAAACACGTATTCTTTTTTTTTTTTATTTTGATTTAGTGGTGAACCTGGACATTGTCCCAATAGGTTTCAAGGCTTGTTGTTTTTCTGCACAATCTCATCTTCATGTGGATTCATGTTGAGTAACATGATTCAGTGGTCCAGGTGGATGTTCACTTAAATCACATTTAGAAATACTTAATTAAGCGAGTCATACGCAGACATGCAATTAAGAAACAAATAAGTGCATCAAAGGATGGACGGATGGAACGTGCGAGAATTTCTCTTCCATGAATGCAAATAAAAGAGATGTGCTTAAAACTACTAAAATAAATAAATAAATAAATGAACAGACTAAAAAATTAAAAGAATCCTGGCCCTCAAGTGAACCTGTGCACTTGATTTTGGAAATGTATCCAGATTTTTTTGCTCATGGCTGTAGAGGGAATGGAAAGAGAAGGTCAGTGGAGATCCAGAGATCCGTTCTCAAACACGGCATTGGTGAACTGGCGAAAGACTCGGTCCATGTAGGTGCTCTGCCGTGGCCACAGACCCTCCAGGAAGCCAATGTGGCCGCCGTGACAGGTGATGAGCAGGGCCACATTGGGGTTCTGCTTCACTGCCTCCACCGGAAAGGCTGGAGAGGAAAGACATGGATGGGATAAAGTCATGACCTTTTCAACTGGCTGGACCAAATTGTAGTTTCTTTCACTTCAGCCCTAAACCAGAATGTCACATTTTCTTAAAAATAAGGAAATAATGGGCTGTAATCTCTCACACAACCCGACTCACCATGATTGGGGGAAAAGACATCGTCCGCTGCGTTGAGGCACAGCATTGGCACCTGCACAGACTTCACATTGTGAATGGGGCTCGCGTCTCGGTAGTAGTCGTCATTGGATGGATAACCGAACATGATGGATGTGAAACGTTCATCAAACTCTCGAATTGTTTTAGCCTGCGGAATACAAGCAATAATACTAAATATTACATTAACAGCATGTGACAAATGAGACACAATATTGTATAAGTCAGAATGACTCACCTTCATCACATGGTCTATGTCGTATTTTTTTTCAAGAATGGTTCTGTGACTGCAAAAAGAAAAGAGGAAAACGTCAGGTTTTGGAGGTTTGGGATAATCTTTATGTAAACGAGAAGTATTTATTACAGTGGCATGCTTTATAATTAAAGGAATAGTTCACCCAAAAATGAAAATTTGCTGAAAATGTACTCTCCCCCAGACCATCCAAGATGTAGAGGAGTTTGTTTCTTTATGGGAACAGATTTGGAGAAATGTAGCATTACATCACTTGCTCTCTAAATTTCTAAATTCTTTACAAGAATCACAGTGCAAGTTTAATTCTGCAAGCTGTTATCCCTGACAAATTTATTTAGTGCTTTTAATTTAATTTTGTGTAAAAATGTGGCAACTTTTAGCTGCCCAATTAATTGAAAGATATGTCAGATTTGTTATTGATATTAATTCTGGCTGATCCATAACACTGCAAATGGCAGGTCAAGTTGATCGCAGAGCATTGTGGGATAGCGTACCTAGTGTAGTGTGCTTTGTTGCAAACACAGAAGGTCATTTGGTCAGGTCTCGCAAAATTTCAAAATCCCTGGTACCCTTCGGGCAGGTACTCTTCAGATTTTGGTAACCCGAAAATTAATTTAACTAGCCCAAATAAAAAAAAAGACCTTTTTAAAAAGAAATGTATATATATAGAGATAATCAGATAGGAGTTTAAATGTCAATCAAAAATATTTTCAATACACAAATATCAACAAATATGAAGGAAGGAATTTTATTTCACTATTTACAGGGTATCTGCAGAATTTTTTTAAATAAATGTAAGGCAATTTATGACCCATTTTAAGAGCTGCACAAGTAAAATGAACACAGTTGCCGATAAGCTGATTAAGAGTTAATTAAAGTAGAATAAGCCCCATATGTGCAAAGTTTAATTTCCATGTCCTGTTCTGAAACTTGGTGTACTTCAGCAAAATACGTAACAAATTCCTTTTAATCTTATTTGGCACATTCGGTAACACTCAAAAAGAGATCAAACCCAAAAAGGGGGGCAGTCGAGGACAATGTCCTCTGTGGGGCAACACACACGCACACACGCAAGTGCGCACACACACACACACACACACACACACACACGCACGCGCGCGCACACACACACACACACACATACATACACATACACGACCGTGGTGAATTAAGCTGGGTTTATCCCCCTCTGACCCCACTGACCGGTCCACGGATGCCTGCAGGCAGCTGGTGAGGTAGGAGTTGAAGAGGAAGCGGTCCAGGGGTTTTTCCAGTGAAGCCGTGCACTCAAACACATCCCAGCCTGCCGAGAAAACCACCACTCCCTTCAGACGCACCTCCGAGCCCTTCCGACCCAGATAGTTCGCCAGCATCATCCTGCAGGGTGACAAGATATGAGATTTACTACAGCAGCTACAACATATAGCATCTAACATATCCAAGAACACACACACATTATATATGTATGGCTGCTAGTTTTTTGTACGTAAGCTGTGTGAAGCTGACCCTTTTCTTTCTGAAAGACGGAGTGGATTACAGCGCTGTGTTGCCGACTCAGCTTTTACTTAGAACCAGGTATAAATTTAGGGTGAAATGACGCTGTGAGGATCTGGGAAATTAAATGTCATCTGCATCACATGACGGGGAAATAAATGCATAAATCGGGGACACTTTATAATACATGTCAGGAATGAACATTATTATATAATGCTTTTTATGCAAACAGCAATGTTTCAGTTGTGTATGGGTTTGTTTCCTTTTTGCACATTTGTAATAGATGATGTATTAATGAAGTACAGTATGTGTGGTGTGGTACTCGTTCACGTAGATACATGGAGGCTTCATATTTCAATAACAGTCTTTGATTTCTGAAGGATCATGTGACACTGAAGACTAGAGTAATGATGCTGAAAATTCAGCTTTGAATCAAATAAATAAATTACATTTTATTCACATATATTCAACTACAAAACACTTATTTTAAATTGTAAACATTTTTTTACAATATTACTGTTTCACTGTATTTTGTAAGATATAAATGCAGCCTTGGTGAGCAGAAGAAACCCCAAACTTTTGAATGGTGGAGTACTTCACACAAGCAACTGCATGCTGACTCTCTTAATTAAAGGCACTGTACAGTTCTGATCAGTGGAAAAAACACTGTGTGCTGGTATGTGATGTGTGATCATAGCAGCTGAATTCCCATTTAAGGGCAGGATAAACCCCTGTGTGTGTGTGTGTGTGTGTGTGTGTGTGTGTGTGTGTGTGTGTGTGTGTGTGCGTGTGCATGTGCGTGTGCGTGTTAAACTCACCCGCCCATTGAAACCCCAGCTGCCATGAGCGGAGCTTTGTCGATGGTCCGCTGGACATGTTCAATGACCTCCTCCAGATCCTCTGTGTTCGCTGCACAGTACGTCCTAGGCGTCTAGAGCACAGTGAACAGAGAATATAAGAGAACCACAGACACACAAACACACACCAGAGATCTATATTCATACTCAGGGAATCTTACAACCTCATGTGAATTTGACCATAAACCACTGACCACAAGGATCAAGCATGTTCATGAGATTTACTGATTGTTTAAAGTCTCTTATTTCAACTGAATAAAAACATTTCTTGTACTTTAAGTACTAAAACATTACTAAATATTATGTATTTTTCTTACAATTACATATATTTCTATGGGACAATATTATGCCTCTGCAAAGGTTTTTATGAACACATTTCAACTTCTTCAAACAGCTCTCTGACACGAGTATCACTGCAGGGATTTTAAGCCTCTTCCGTTGGATGGAAAACATTATCATCTGAATTCTAACAAAGTTCATGAGTCAGAGGAAAGGATTTATCGACAGGCTCTTGTATACAAAGCTTGTTTGCACAACAAATATTACATAACTTCAATTTGAATGACTTAAGCTCCATATGTATGTTTGGTAATATATTCAAGCTGACAGAAGTGTGTTGCTTGTGCCAAAGCTTAATGTGACAACATAGTGGCTTAAGTTACTGAACAAAACAGAGATAAACGGTTCTCCTTACCAGTAACTTTTCACCCGATACTCCTCTGTTATTGAACACCACACATCTGAAAAACACAAGAAAGGATTCACAAAAATTCTTGATTCTGATTGGCTGACATGTTCTGAAGGCATTTATATAAAGTATAAAGTACTTCCAGTTTTGTTGACTACATTACAGTTGTATATCACAACACCACAATACTGACAAGTTTGAAAAAATAGAAATGGTCTATATTTCTAAACAAGATATTTCATTAGTGGTTTAAGGAAGTACGTCCCTCATTTGTAAGTCATTTTGGATAAAAGCGACTAATAAAGTGATCTGCTAAATGAATAAATGTAAAAATGTAAGTAGTTCTTACATTTACACAAGTGTTTTAGGGATCACAACTTGAGATAAGCACATTAAATAGACATATGGCAAACAGATTAATTTACTTGTATTAATGCCCATCAATAATTCAGCAGTTCAGAGTCAATTCTTTCTAGCTGAGCATAATTACAAAACTGTATATTTTGAACTATAGAACTTTTAATATTTGAAAAATTCCCCATTACTTTTCTAGCCCTGGAAATCATCATTTTAAAATGTTCTGATAGCATGGGAAGTCTGCTAATAACAAAAAAAAATCAATTTAAATAATTTCTGTCCTGTAATGAACAAACAAACCCTAAAAACTAGTGTCACTTTATCCGAAATTACTTATCGTGAGCGTTTCCCTTTAAGTGTTATCATGTTCTATGCCAGTCTCCGATTGCTCTTGAGAGAAGAGCTGTGTGATGTTTGAAAGCAGGTTTGTTTGTTTCTAGTTCTGTTGACCTCGAGTCCACCACAGCATTTCCATCGGGTCAGTGTGTTTGGAGGTCTGGTCATGCCACCGGGTCAGCTTCTGTCCGATCGTGCCCTGAGTCTCGATACTTCCACCAGTGGTGGTTTTTACACATTGTTACAAGTGTTGTACATTGTTACTAGGTGAAAATCTGATCAGAAATGTAGAAACACACCTCACCTAAACAAGCTGCCTGATTATATCACAAATCTGCAGCAAAAGAGGTGCGTTGATGTGGCAAAGAATTAGAGGCTTGTTCAAGTACAAATAATAGTAATAGTGATGCTTGCCTTATCATCCTCTGTATTCACACACAGTGACAGTGTTTGTCATTAGATTCTACTGAATCTCAAAGTCATGTCCTTGACCAAATTATATTAATTGTTTATGTGTATAACTGTTGTGAACTCAATCATTTCCTAGCACAAGAGAGCTTTGAAGTGCTTTCCTGTAGCTCAAATGGTAGAGCATGACGCTAGCAACGCCAAGATCATGGGTTCGATTCCCAGGGAAAGCAAGAGCTGATCAAATGTAAAACTGTAACTTGAATGCAATGCAAGTCGCTTTGGATAAAAGCGTCAGCTAAATGCATAAATGTAAATGTAAATGTAAATGTTGAAGAGGGCAATAACCCCCCAGTTCCACTGCCTGTTTATCACACACAGCACATGTATGTAGTTGATAAGAGCAAAACCAGAGTTATCTGATATAACATGAAACATGTAACCCTGTACAGTCAAACTACATTCCTCCAGGGCCAGTATCCTGCAGGCCTTATCTGACTACCTCTAGGAGCTTTTCTGCTCTCGTCCTTCAAACAGGTTTTATATCGCTCTTCCATTTAAGCTACTTTCTTTCTCTACATTTCATTCTCTATTTCTTGGGTTCTACTCCACAAGAGAACATTTTACAGCAGGTGCATTGTGTCTTCCTTGTTTGATTGCTTCCTTATTTGTATTCAGAAAGTACCTTGTGTTTGTTGCCCACACCTATTCAGGTACTTGCATTTTAAGCTTGAATATTTCTGACTAGTTGACAAAGAAGGAGATATTTAAACCCATGTTTACACATGTTTAGAGAGCGCTGTGGCAGTATGCTGTCATTTTGTTCTTGTTTAGTAGGTAACATTTACCCTGTTAATATAGTATTAGTAGATATTTGTTCAGTGTCCATTTTTAATTAGCTTGAGAGTTATTTTAGTATCACTGATTACTATGTTACTATATCACTGAATATTATAGTTTTTGATAATATTTTAAATGAAATTTTAGTTTTGTGTTTCTGTTTTAACTTTAATTATAGTTAAAGTTCTAGTAATTCTGATGTGTTTTTGTAATTTTAATAGTTTTTTTAATTGTTTTTTAATGTCTATACAGTATTTATAATTTTTTAATTATTAGTTTTGAGTTTAGTTTTTGTTATTTTAGTACTTCTAATTTAAAAAAATAAATAACAAAGGTTGCTTTGGCAAATAGCTGAAATAAAATATGTTTTAGTTTTTAAAATATACAGTATATTTTAAATATAAATATATTTTAAATATATTTTAAATTTAAATATAAAGTATACTTTTTTGTTGAGTAACTAAAATGTTTTTGTTTTGTTTTTTATGGTTTTGGTTTTAGTTAGACCTTGTACACAAGGATTGTAATAAATGGCAAAAACTGTCAACCCTCTTACCTTTCTAAAGGCATCCCAGGACATATTATTACACAGATGTGTGGAATACTTGATTTTGATTGGTCGATCATGGCATTCAGGGGTCAAATATTTTTATGCAATGACTGCTAAACTGTTTAACAGACCACCGTCTCTGTGGTACACTAGTTTTACATCTCTCATATCCCTCCACTGTCTCTTTCTTCTCAAATTATTAAAAAAATCATGTTAATTTATATATTTATTGGTAATTTATTGTGCAATAAGTGCTGCATTTCATCTGCATTGATTTTGACTGCACATTATCACTTCATTTAACTTAAGATGCCACAACATAATTTACAAACTATACTGTAAGCTTTTTGAAATGAAAAAGACCAATTTCAACATCTAAACAGAGGAAATCCCGACATCCATCAGTCAGTACACAAATGACTTTGAAACTTCAAGAGGTTAAAATAAAACGCTTACATGCTCAGCTGCAAAACAAAGTTTAGATCTATAGCACACGTCACTGCTTATGTGTTAGTGAACCTTCAGCGGCTGGTGGGCTGATTTCTGCTGCGGCATGGAAAGTTGCTCTTAGCTAAGCTGCAAAGCTGGTCAAAGCTGCAATTCATTAAGTAGAGAACAAGCCAAAGAAAGATGCTGAGTGAGCTGCTGTAGCCCCCACGGCCTCACGCCTCTCGAGGTTTACAAGAATGAGCTCCTGACAGATGCCCAAAAGGAGAAAATGCCCGTCTCTGCATTCCTGAAGGCTTTAATACAGAGCTCAGCTGTTTGTTGACTCTCTCTCTCTCTCTCTCTCTCTCTCTCTCTCTCTCTATGGAGTGGCAGCTTCAGAAGTGGAGTCTGACAAAGATGTTACAGGAGTATTGTAAGCACGCATTGATCTACACCACAGCTACACATGTTCTGGCGCAGGTGTGGCATAAACCTTACAAAAGCATCCGTTCAAGCCTTTCTGAATCTCGCGGTACAAAATATGCACAGCTAATAGAAATTATGTTGCTACTGAAGTACACTACAGTTGCAGTTAGAATTCAAGTTGAAGGTGAAGGAGAACACAGTTGTGCATTAAAAAACTGAGAAATTGTGATGGGCTGAAGCCTTTGTAAAATGTCCGATTTAAGCATACCTGTAACCGCACATTAATTTATCTATATTAATGTGCTTTAAAGAACTGAAAATTCACAAAAATTATGTGCAAGTCATAAAAAGGATGCAAGAGCACCATACAAATATCACAAGTATAATAAAAGTAGTCTGTTCAACTTGCTTCTAAAGTCAGTGAGTCATTGTGCCAGTAAGTTGCATTTGACAGCTAAATTAAGGTTTTGTTTTGGGCGCGGGCGGTGGGTGGGTGGGGGGTTGTGGTTTGGGTTCACTGAATGATTCAGTTTTTGAAAATTAGAACGTGATTAAAAAAAAAACTCAAAATTTAAAATTTAGAAATAGGTCGGATTTCCAATTGAGCATATAACTTGTTCCACACTGTTTGTCATGAATGATATCTTGCAGTCTGACTTGTTGAGGAAAGATGTGCTCAGGGTTGCCAAGGTGGCAGTTTTCCCTTGGATTTAAAAAAAAATAAAAATCAAAGTGACAGTTCACCCAAAACTGAAACTTCTGCCATGAAATGCTCACCCTCAAGTTGATCCAAACCTATTTGACTTTCTTTCTTCTGTTGAGCACAAAAGAAAAATGTTGGTAACCAAACAACTGCTGGTAGCCACTGACTTCCATAATATGGGGGAAAATACCATGGAAGCCAATGGCTACCAGCAAATGTTTGGTTGCCAACATTCTTCAAAACATCTGCTTTTGTGTTCAACAGAAGAAAGAAACAAAGAAGGTATTATATGTGCACATCCAAAAACTTTAGGCAGGTGCTCGATCACATGAACACTTCACTGTCAATAAACAAAAATCGAATACCTTAGGGTTAAAACATTTTTAATAAGCTTATTTTTGAGAGCAGTAGTGGCAGTGTGACGATTTTTGTTTATTGACAGCAACAGAAGAAAGAAACTCATACAGATCTGAACCCACTTTAGGGTGAGTAAATTATGACAGAGTTTTTGGGTGATCTGTCATAGTTTTGGGCTATTTGGGCTAGTTTTATTCGCAGACCTGGCAACCCTTGATGTGCTATGATTTTTCACAGTGACTGGACTGGAAATTGCTTGATTGTGATGTGTAAATATGGATTTTTGAGTTCTAAAAATCACATTATGTTTCTATACTATAACAAGCATTCTTTGTCAAGAGAACAAGTACATTGTGATTCCTCATGACCCTTTTCTAAATTAAAGGCTGTGATCCAGGCTGCTCACCTGTAGCCCAGATCCCGGCTTTGCTGTACCATATGCAGAATGTAGGATTCACGGCTTGTGCCCGTCAGTCCCGGGAGCAGCAGCACAGTGGGGCGGGTGGACTGGTCCGGGTGGGACGCGCTGTCATCATTGTCAAACCAATCCAGAGAGATCTGGCCTCCATCTGGTGCTCTAATGAGCTCACTGCCGGACACACAGAACAGCTTAATTTAGCCAGAGGAACATTCAGTGAAACTGTGGAATTGTGTGTTAATACTAGCTTAAGTGCTCATAAATAGTACAAAGAGAGAAACTGTTACAGGAATTACTCAGCTAACAAAAGTACCATAAAGTACCATGGTAGTACAATGGTTGTATGTATCACACCACAGCGGCCTCTTAAGCCACTAAAAATGTACAGTATGAATGTTATTGGATTGAATTGCAAACAAAATAATGTTCTTTGTTCTTATGTGCAAATGCCTTTTAAACAGTTTGTGCTTTTATAATTCAAACTAACTTTAATGCATAAGCATGTAAAATGTAAAAGTGATTGAGATCCTGATTGAAACGATCTAAAAACTATCAAACTAATCTACTTGCAGCTGACTGAGAGCATAAAATGTATTCTCTCTCGCTCTCTCTCTCTCTCTCTCTCTCTATATATATATATATATACATACAAATATATCAGTAAAATATATGCATAACTACTTAAAAGGATGTTTGATTAAAAATAATGAATAAATGGAAATTCAAAATTTTAACACGTCAGCATTATTGTAAATCACTCCATTTTGATTACACATGTTAAAGGTAGGGTAGGTGATTTCGGAGAAGCTAGCAAAAGCAAACTAGCTTTGAAAGCATAAGATCCCACCCTCCCTGCAAAATCAGTCTCCAAAGCCAAAAAGAGAAAACATTATAGTACAAAGCGCATAATATTATAATAGTAATGCCTTTCATTTTTGCTCGGTCTGCAATAGTGTAATCCTCGGACCAATATGACTGGACAAACATTTTATTGTCCTAAGCCTTCCACAGACGATATAAATATATACAAATACATTTAGCCCACTTACTGATTGCTATCGGGATGTGAAGAGACTTTCAACCAGCATAACAAAAAATGTTTCTGAATCAAATCACCTACCCTGCCTTTAAATGTGATAGTTTGAGCAATGTTAATTTCAATTGGTACACTAAAATAATTGTGCATGAAACATAGTATAAAAATGACTATAGCACAATGACTACAAACTGAAAAGAAATGAAGTTGTAAATAAAACATTTTTGAAGTATGTTTTGCAAGAAACTACTATTTCAGTCTTTATACTTCACATTTACATTCCCACTTAATTTAATGTATGACTTGCTGATTTTTTTGTGGTTTCCTACAACAAAATAGTAACGAGTATTTTATAAGACAGGAAACAAATAGACAGCTGGATGAGGTAGATATTTACATACAATCCACTGAAAGAAACAAAACGTCCAAATGGCTTTTTTTATCATCATTATATCATCATAATTTTCATCATATCATTATTAGCTCTTTATTGCATGAACAGCTTGTAAATGAATCTGTGCTGCAGGTAAAGATGATTCATATCCATTTATATCCAAAACATTACTAAAAACAAGAGTTTCAAAATATAGGCACACTTTTTTGATGGGGGTCCTGTGCCCTAGTAGTGAAACCAGATCCCCCCCCACCCCCTAAAAATCCAGAAATAAAATATATGACATTTTCCACAAAAATATGAAGCAGCACAGTACGACTCTTTTCAACATTGATAATGATAAGAAATGTTTCTTGAGCAAATAATCAGCATAATAGAATTCACATTATTCTTAAGGATCATGTGACACCGGAGTAATGATGCTGAAAATTCAACTTTTTCAATGCAGAAATAAATGGTTTTAAAATAAATTCAAATAGAAAATAACTATTTAATTTTTTTTATAAAATTCACAATATAACTACTTATTACTGTTTTTTTATAAACTAAAAGGCTTTTGGTGAACATTAAAGGCTTTTTTTTCAAAAAACATTTTGAAAGATTGTAGACCTCAAACTTTTATTTAATCGTAGTATACACTCTTAAAAATAAAGGTGCTTCACGATGCCATAGAAGAACCTTTTTGTCTAAATAGTTCCATAAAGAACCTTTAACATCTGAAGAACCTTTCTGTTTCACAAAAGGTTCTTTGTGGTGAAAGAAGGTTCTTCAGATTATAAAAAGGTAAGGAAGAGATGGTTCTTTAAAGAACCTTTGACTGAATGGTTCTTTGTGGAACCAAAAATGGTTCTTCTATGGCATCGCTTGAAGAACCTTTTGAAGCACCTTTATTTTTAGGAGTGTATGAGAAATTGATTGTTAAACAAACACTATAAAGGTCATTGCACACTGAGTCCGAAATATTCGTCTGAAATTTTCGCACGTTAAAAATAAATACGACCTCACATTGTGTCAATCACCTTTACACACTGCCTCCGAAACTTTCGTCCGTCATAAAAAAATTCAGATCAGGTTCGATTTTCTGCGTTTTCGCATCCGTAGCATGTATTTTGATAGGAAAGGATCCTTTTTCGGAAAATTTCGGACTCAGTGTGCAATGACCTTTATCTGACAAACTATTTACTAAAAATTATTTGAAATAGAAATGTTCTCAATGATGGTCAGCCAGTAGGTATATATTCACAAAATCTCCTAAATTCGCCTGATATTGCTGACTGATGTATTTACAGTGTTGTTTTATATGGCCTGATCATGACTCTGCTGGAAGTGTCTGACTCCTCCAGAGACGCTGTGGAGAGAATCTGTGTCAAAGGGCTCTCGTGTTGTTTTAAAGCTAGCTTTCTCAGAGACCAGACGTCATGTAGAGCTACATGTGTGCGATGTAATTTCAGAGCCAACATTAAATATGCACTCTAGACCAAGTCTGTCTTCAGTCACTGCCGTCAGGAACGCACTCTGAATGTGGGAAAGTTTTTTTATAGATGTGTAAATTCCACCTTTCAAAATGCCAGACAGTGAGAGACCAATCTGTCACAGAGCTTAGCAATGACAATCTACTGACTTTCAGTAATATTTCTGCAGAAGAATAAATGCTGAACAAAATTGAATTCAACATATGTTGACACTATGGCCAAAATACTGACACTTGGGCTGCAGAAATTTTGGGGGGAAATCAAATTGCAATTTTTCTGATATAAATTGTGACTGCAATTAAAAATGCTATTAAAATAGCTTTAGTTTTGCTATACTTTTTTTGTAGGTCTTCACAATTTGGCCAAAAATGTGGTGATTATGTATCAAGATGATGATGATGATGATAATAATAATAATAATAATAGAAGAAGAAGAATCATCATTTGTTATGTTTATTATTAATAAATGAAAATATGAAAGAAAATAAGAAATATTACTATTACAATAATACTATTTCACTATAAAATAAAACATTGTGTATGTAAGAAAAATAACATTAATGATCACTTTAGTTTACAGCACAACTGTAAAATTACAGTACTAATATTTGTTTTGTTTTCTTTAATTTCAATTAAATTTGTTACATAATTTAAGCATTTTGCCACATTAATGTTTATTATTGCAAAGCTGCTTTTAAACAAACTAATGAATAAAGCACTAAATAAATGTATGTGATTTAACTTTGAAAATACTTCAGAAAAAGTGTGAGTTTTAGTGTTTATCAAAGCCTTGCCCTATAGACTTCTATTGCAAGTGCTGTACTGCAAACACAAATCAAACTACTTTGATTATTTAGTAAAACTACTGTCTGTGACATTCAACCACCTAGATTCATTTGGTAAAAAGATTTTAGACACTAAACCTGAACAGAAAGCTCAAACATTGCTGGTATTTGATGTTGCTCTATCCCGTTAGGATCTGTATTCCCAGGACATTCGGTTTACAAAACAGAAGCTCCAATTTCACACCTGACCACATGCCACTGAAGCTCGACAGCGGTGTCAGAGACAGATGACATCACACACGAGAGCATTCAGTGCATCCCAGCATGCATCACACCCTTCCTTCCTAACGGGAATGCGCAGCTGCCGGGACGGTCAAACTCAGATGCCCTTGACTTCAAACACTGTCCTCGATCGTTCCACACAAACAGCAGGATCCGTAAGCAGATTTGCTAGCTCAGACACATGTGCGTCTCTCACGCCGGCTGCATATTGAGACGGAGGAAACGGATTAGCTATTGATTCCAATCCCGTTAAAAGCATGCAGGTGACGAGTCGAACAGAACGGCGGATGATACTGTTTTTGCATGCATGCATCTTCTCTGATCGCTGAGCAGAAACACACAGCGGCCGATTTAGCCTCTAAACTGATTTAGTGAGAGATGCACTGCAGCACTAGTCTCGCGTAGACTGACAGCTGAAGGTCTGGGAACTTTGGCCGCTTTGAATGGCCCAGGCATTTTGTCACTTTTGATTATGGGCTGAAATATGACCCTCTATACTTCCTTGCTTTACTTGCATCAGTGTATTGATTCCCATAACATGCGATCATCAGAACAGGAAAACTGATATAAGCTACACTCTCTCTTTCTCTCTTTATATTGCTGAGAACAGGAGTCCTCTGAACATGAGCTTCTCTCTTATTGCATCAGACAATCAATGAAATGAATGCTGAAAGAAGCTCTCTGATCATCTACCAAGGGCACTTTTATATGTTAAAGAAGGCAAAACATATCCTCAAGAGGAGAAACAGTGGCAACATCAGTGTAAATGTGAAACCTGCTTTGATTTTGAATGCTCTTACAGCATAAGGAGACTCAGCTTTTAGCAAAATTACCTTCAGACTGCTATTCTTGCTTAATCTTTCTTATACCTGAAGACTGTTAATGGACCCCAACGGCAAATTAAATATAGGAGCTAACTTACATACAATGTATATTCACCAACATTCAGAGAAAATGTTCATTTCCTGCCTAAAGCAAACCTGGCACTGTGATCAACCACTTCCTCTGACATTAAGTCTTTGAAATGGTTTGATTTTGAAAGATGCCAGAGCATTTATTGGCTTTGTGGAGTTCAGCAGTCGTCCTGCCACATTCTAACTGTGAGGGAAATGTGCTCACTTTCTGTAGTTGACCCAGGGCTTGGCGGTCACGAAGGGTCTGAGCAGCGTTTGCACCCGGCTCTCCCAGCACCAGAACGTGGGGTAGTACGTCTCTGAGACCACGGGGCATTTGTCATTCAGGAACTGATGAAACTTCTTCCCTCCAGCTATCAGTAAGGGTTTCTGCAAAACAAAGAGCAAAGGGACTGGTGGTTATCTCAGAAAGCAAAACTAGAACAGTTAAAATCTATGTGAAATAGAAAAATAGCCATACTATTCATTCCTTTAACCCCCCCCCCCCCCCCCATTTTATTCATACACTCATTCATCCATTCATTCATACATACATACACTCATTCATTCATTCATTCATTCATACATACATACACTCATTCATTCATTCATTCATACACTCATTCATTCATTCATACATACACTCATTCATTAATTCATACATTCATTCATTCATTCATACACTCATTCATACATACACTCATTCATTCATTCATTGAATGAATGAATTCAATGTATCATTCATTCATACATACACTAATTCATTCATTCATTCATCCCTTCATTCATACATTCGTTCATTCATTCATTCGTCCATTCATTCATACATACACTCATTCATTCATTCATTCATTCATTCATACATACACTCATTCATTCATTCATTCATACATACACTCATTCATTCATTCATTCATTCATCCACTCATTCATTCATTCATTCGTCCATTCATTCATTCATTCATTCATTCATTCATTCGTCCATTCATTCATACATATACTCATTCATTCATTCATTCATTTATTCATTCATTCATACATACACTTATTCATTCATTCATTCATACATACACTCATTCATTCATTCATTCATTCATTCATTCATACATACACTCATTCATTCATTCATTCATTCATTCGTCCATTCATTCATTCATTCATTCATACATACATACTCTCATTCATTCATTCATTCATACATACATACATACACTCATTCGTCCATTCATTCATACATACACTCATTCATTCATTCATTCATTCATACATACATACACACACTCATTCATTCATTCATTCATACACTCATTCATTCATTCATACATACATTAATTCATTCATTCATACACTCATTCATTAATTCATTCATCCATTCATTCATACAGTCATTCATTCATTCATTCATTCATTCATACATTCATTCATTCATTCATTCATTCATACATACATTCATTCATTCATTCATACACTCATTCATTCATTCATTCATCCATTCATACATACAGTCATTCATTCATTCATTCATTCACACATTCATTCATACATGTATTCATTCATACATACATTCATTCATTCATTCATACATTCATTCATTCATACATACACTCATTCATTTATTCATACATTCATCATTCATTACATTCATTCATTCATTCATTCATTCATTCATATTCATACACTCATTCATTCATTCATCATACATTCATTCATTCATACATCATATTCATCATTCATTCATTCATTCATTCATTCATTCATCCATTCATTCATTCATACATACACTCATTCATCCATTCATTCATTCATACATACATTCATTCATTCATTCATTCATACATTCGTCCATTCATTCATACATACACTCATTCATTCATTCATTCATACATTCGTCCATTCATTCATACATACACATTCATTCATTCATTCATACATTCGTCCATTCATTCATACATACACTCATTCATTCATTCATTCATTCATCAAAATAAACTTTTAAGCCTAAAGAAACTTCAGTATCTTAAGTCCCGAGTGACTTCATGAATATCCTATGAATAAGTTTTCATAATAATTTTAATAGTTTGCTAAATAATTTATATTTGTGTAGTTTTATATTTCTGTGTGTGCCATTCTGATATTTTTGATTACTGTTACAAATTGTGACAAAAAAGCTTTGACTACAATCACCCAAGCTTTATCTTGGTGAAAAATGGACATTTTTGTACTTCTAAAAGTTTATTATCCATTAATATTTAACAATAAATCAGTGTTTTGTTCAGTGTGATGGAAATTAGAACACTAGTAAATTATAATACAAATACAATTTATTTCCCCGTCTAAGCTGTAAAAATGGGGAAATATGCTTTTATGGCACTATTTTTACGTGTATATGTTTCAAAATGCGGCAAGAGAGAAGAACAAGACTTCTTTTGACAAATGAAAGCTTTAATGCATATTTTAAGGCGCATTATGACATTATTATCCGCTCTGCGCGCGTGTGGCACTGAGTGAAAAGAACGAGACTGACAGCACTACAATGACGTAACACTGCCTCTTGCATTATGACATCATTAGCCGGCAGTCCTCGCGTGCACGAGCATCCGAATCGCGCCATTCAGTTGTACATGAACGTGAACGGACGGACAGACAGACAGTCACCTTACCTTGGCCACAGAGAGCAGGTAGTAGCAGGCATAAGCCGCGCTGAATCCGAGCACCACGGAGAGTCCCACCCCAGAGCCGAAGAGTCCGACCTTAACTTGGTTTTTGAGGTAATGTGAAAGGTCATTCGTAAATAAATTAAAATTAAGCTCCAGTGAGATCATTGCCCTATAATGCCCACGGTTCCGGCCACTGAGACGCTCGAGCAGCTGCAGCTGGATGAAGGATGCGCGTCCGACTGCAGAGGTGAACGGAGACAGGAGTTATAGACGGGAAGATGGGGGGCGCTCTGCGAGGAGAGTCAGTGCTGCCTAGAGAAATGCAACCCGGCAGAACGGAAACAGAAGGAAGTCGGAGGGGGCGGGGCTTGCGACTCGGCGCTTCTTATTCGTTGTTTGATTGGATTGCGTCAATGTCCATTTAAAGTCACACAGTAGATGTAAAGCAGCAGAAGAACGACACCTGCACATGAAACGTTGTTAATTGTTTTGTTTTTTTCTAAGTATTCTTAATATATATATATATATGTGTGTGTTTTAAAATGTTTAAAAACGAGTTTCAAATGCGGCTCAGAGGTCTATGTATGAACCTTACTATGCTGCGGTCTGGGTCATGAATATTAATTAAGGTATGTGAGTGGACACTCAAGGAAGGTTACTAAGCAACGTCAGTTCAACCTATTTAATATTCACGAGTGTCGTCTCTTGTGTGTAATCCAGTTTCTGACCTTATACCAGTACTATTCATTAGCAATAGCCCCTCCAATCATTTTAGCTTGTTATCTTTGTGGAGTACCAGTGGATTACTTTGTAATTTGCCTGCAAGCATTTAAAGGGATAGTTCACTTTGAAATTAAAATTTGGTATCTATCAGCTTACCCCAAGGGCATCCAAGATGTAGGTGTCTTTTTTTCTTCAGTAGATCCAATTTTGATGTTTTTAGGTCAAACCGTTCTAGTCTGTCAGTCATATAATGGCAGGTATAGGTCACTGTCTCTATAAGAGGGAAAAAGAACATGCACAGAGAAATCCAAATTAAACAATTCCCCATCGTAACTACACATTGATGGCCTAAGACACGAAACGAGCGGTTTGTGTGAGAAAACAAACAGTATTTATATCGTTTTTTACCTCTTGTACACAACCATGTCCAAGTGATCTGAGTGCACACACGCATCTGGTGTGTGACGTGTGAACGCGCGCTCTGGCAATGAGTGACGTATACGCGCGAGAGATCACTTCCGGCGCTTTCCGGCGCTTGCGCAGACTAACGCCCCATTCACATGGGGCGTCGGCGTCAACGCCTCTCGTTGACTTTGAATGGAGTGATGTCAAGCGTTGCCGAACTGAATTGTGGGTCCGTCGCATCACTTCACTGGCACTGCTCGCAGCAGAAGTTGAAAACTTTTCAACTTTTCAAGCGCCAACGGAGGTGTCAGCCAATCAGATCGCCTCATGCAAATACCCAATCCCGTTCATGCAACACCAGAGATGTATGTGATTGGTTGTTGTAACTATGACGGCGCGTCAGCACCACGCTTCAGACACGCCCTCCGTCAAGCGTTGACGCCCCGTGTGAATGCAGCGTGAGCCAGAGCGCGCACACACACGTCACACACCGGATGCGTGTGCGCACTCAGATCACTTGGACATGGTTGTGTACAAGAGGTAAAAAACGATATAAATACTGTTCGTTTTCTCACACAAACCGCTCGTTTTGTGTCTTAGGCCAACAATGTGTAGTTACGATGGGGAATTGTTTAATTTGGATTTCTCTGTGCATGTTCTTTTTCCCTCTTATAGAGACAGTGACCTATACCTGCCATTATATGACTGACAGACTAGAACGGTTTGACCTAAAAACATCAAAATTGGATCTACTGAAGAAAAAAAAGACACCTACATCTTGGATGCCCTTGGGGTAAGCTGATAGATACCAAATTTTAATTTCAAAGTGAACTATCCCTTTAAGTTTCTGTGTCTATATAAGCAGACCTAACATCTGGCTTACTCGGAGCACTGGAAAGCAGCATATAAAATGCGATTGTCACTTTATTAATAATAGTATAAAATAAGTAGCTTATGGCAGATTTATAAGAGAGTTTGTAAATAGACAGAAAAGCTGCAGGATAGCGCCCTCTACTGAAGACAGGATCCAATCGAAGCAGTCTCTTTTGTTAATGCAGTACAGCTTAACTTCAGTTAGTTGTCTTTCTCGTCTGTTGTATTTTATTAGTTTTTTTATTATTTTATTATTATTTTTATTTTTTTGTTCTGCTGAACTGAAACGTCTGTCACATTGAGCAGTATTCGTTTCTTGGCGCCTGTCTTCTTCTTCTAACCGTTATTTTACCAGAAAAACACACTGAGATTAAAAATCTCTAACAAAGAGAGTCTAATAAATAAGATCCACCCTTAACACACAATCAGATCAAATGAAATAACAAATAATAAGAAAGGGAATCAATACATAACTAAATCAGACAAAGCATGTACAACCAGATGTTTCTGTCTCCAAATCATTTAAAATCACTTTAAATCATCTAATGAGACCAGCTAAGTGTCAACATTTAATAAAATGTTACAAATAAAAGCTATGATGAAACATAAAAATAAAAAACAACAAAATGTAAACATTGTGCTTTGAAGAAAATCAGAAAATGACAAAGGTTAAATTTTTTTATAGAAATAAATAAATAATATAAAAAGGTAGTTGTAACATAAAAGTCTCTCAAATAATCAGAGATTGTTTATGTTTAAACATCTGTTCTTTCCCAGTAAATCATAGGCTACGTCAGCACAATCTGTCATATGCACACCTAAAGACAACCGTTTAAACACACATGATGTTGGAAAAATATTATTATCATATTTATTTTTGGTATATTTTTATATATTTATTTTGTATATTTACTCTTTTTTTTAAAGTACATGATAATAGAAAATTACCATGTAGTGTATAGTTTAAATATTTTCATAATTAACTTAATTAAAATGTGTTTCCATGACTACTGTGTTTCTTCTCTTTTAGGGCAGTATAGCCTGCAACATTTTTCTTCTTCCAATAATAAAGGTGCTATAACAGTTCACAAGTGTAAATATCCATTTTATACCAGGCTTTTTGATGTAAATATTTTTTTTATGGCTGTCATTTATTTTGTTATGGTTTTTTATATATATTACTGTTGTGCTGTGATGAAATGTTCTGGGCTTTAAATAATGAAATATTATTTAAAAAAAATCTGATTCTAGAATATTGTAAAATAATGTTTATTAAACATGCATTATATTTAAAAGCTCCATAACTAGAAAAAAAAACATTTAAAATATTTTAGAAACATAGTAAATGTAATTTATTTATCTCTATATTCTATATGTGTGTGTGTGTAGTTGTGGGTTTATTTTCCTACGGCTGGTTAGAACGTTGTTTTGGGGTTGTGTCTCAAAACCTAGTGAGCTGCCTACCTAGACAGCGTTTTAGAGCATTAAATGGCGCGTTCAGAGTCATCAGAAGAACGTGCGTGTGATAACGCAGGATTCTCTTCACTCAGAAAGTTCTGATCCTCACTATAAAGTAGCGGATCGCGTTCCAGTGCTCGCCAGTGATGTCTAGCTAGGAGTGTCACTAGGCTTTGAGACGCGGCCATTGCGTTGAGCTCTGTCAGGAATCTTCGCTGTTCTCTTCTTCCGAGTCTGATTTCTAGGGAGGAGCTGTGACACTCGGGAGATCTACAGACTTTGGCTGAGGACAACAGCAGGTAGAGAGTCTTTGGACTTATTAAATGTGTTCCAGGTACTTCTTCATGCAGCGAGAGTTTATTGAGCGTTCAGAGAGTGATGTGTGTTAGCATCAGGCTAGCTGATCTCCTGCTTCATCATGTGTGTGTGATTAAAGGTTGTGGTCTTGATGTTGTTGATCAGTGATGTAGTATGGCTGTGATGGAGCAGTTCAGTGTATCTTTATTGGCTGGATGCGTGTATTTTGAGGAGGTTTTGTTCGCTCTGGCTAACAGGATTAAAAGCGCTAGTGATCTGAGCCTCATAAAGCTGACAAAACAAAACGATGCGCTCAGTCTGACAGGCTTTGAAGAGCTGAGTCATGTACAAACATATACACTGCTTTATTCAATCTTAAAAGCTACAATGAAGTGTACTTAGAGTTGTAGTACAGCAAGTTTTGTCATTATTATTGTATCACTTAGCATTTATTATGATCAGTTTAGCACTTGGTACAGAACAAGTACAAACGTGATTGTATGTAATACCATGGTGTGTGTGTGTGTGTGTGTGTGTGTGTGTGTATAACTTTAGTGTATAACACCTGTACATAAGTAAATATTTCAAGTTAGATATTTATTTATTTTTATATATTTATTTTTAAAATGAAAAATAATATAAATAATATATATATATATATATATATATATATATAGTTATATATCACTTTTACATATGAAAAATAAAAACAACATTTTTGGTAGACTTTTTTTGGTCTGTTTGAATTTTTGCAGTGTGCGGACAAATTCAGCTACCTATTGGACTATATATTTATTTTAAAATTGTATATTTAAAGATATATATTTATTTATATATATTATTTTTTAATTTTAAGTTAATGCATATTTTTGTTATACACACACACACGCAAATATTAAAAGTAAATATTTATTTATTTAAACTTTATATTTCTTTATTATATAATATATTATTGTATATAAACATACATATTTTACATTTAATATTCATATATATATATAGTTGTTTGTGTGCATAAAACTATACATATCTAAGTAAATATTTCAAGATAGATTTATTTTATTTATTTATAATTTTATTTGTTATACACACATATACATAAAATAACAGTAAATACTTATGTATTTATTATCCTTAATTGTTTATTATATCCTATAGTACTGTATATAATTATACATATTTAAATGTTATATTTAATATTTATGTCATGTGTGTTTATAAATAAACTATGCATATCCAAGTAAATGTTTAAAGATGTAGGTTTATATTTTATATATATTCATATTTTTAATAATGTATATATTTTATTATATTAATATTGGCTAATGTGTGTGTATATGATGTTTTTAATGGGGTCATTTATTTTTACAGTCTTACAGCACAAAACAAAATGCATGCATGTCTGCTAACAGTGTTGATGTCCTGTGCTCAGAGTGTAATGTTGACCGCTGTGGTCTGTCTGTAGGACTGAAGGACTGTTAAATATGGATCCAGCATCTCTTCCAGAGCAGCTGTCAGTTGTTAATGAACAGGTGCTGAACTCATCGGACAGATCGGTGACTGCAGCTGTAAGTCTGCGCCGCTTCCTCTGCTACGGCTCTGAGAGCGCCACCTACAGCACCAGAGAGTGTGCTCTGGGCATAGAGAGCGCCCTGGCCCTGATGCAGCTCATCGAGGGAGGACGGGGCTGTGAGGTGGTGGAGGAGATCAGACGCTCCAATCTGGAGGGCCGCGCTGTCCGTGCCAACCCCAGCCTCTTCGCCCTGGCTGTCTGCTCGCAGCACGCCGACTGCAAGACCAGGCAGGCCGCCTTACGGGCGCTGAAGGACCTGTGTCAGACGCCCGCGCAGCTCTTCACGTTTGTGCAGTATAAGAAAGAGCTGAGACAGGGCTCTGGGTTGTGGGGCCGGGCTCTGCGGAGGGCCGTGACGAAGTGGTACAACAGCCAGGACGGGATGAGCCTGGCGCGGACCGTGACCAAGTGCAAGCACAGAGCGGGCTGGTCCCACCAGGACCTCCTCAGGCTGTCCCACATGAAGCCGACCAGTGACAGTGAGTGTTTGCTGTGGATGGTAACCTGCCATAGGCTTATCCTGTAAATAGTAGAATTTTCAAAAAATACTATAAAAATATTATATATATAATTAATAAATACATGTAAATGTAATGCATTCATTTTCAACATATCATGTAATTAGAAAAAAAAATTCTGAGCCCTCTTATTAATATTTATTATCAAAATTGTTCTTTAGTATTATGCAAATAAAAAACTACATCATTATTCTTTATTTAAAAAATATGAATAAAAAAAAGGATAAAAATGCAATGGGTAATTTCCTGCATATCATGTAATCAGATTACAAGCCCTCTTATTGGTAAACAATAATTAATATTGTTGATTTCTAATGGCACTTTTTGTAACGTCTAATCATTTCGACATGCCACAATGCATATATTATAAATATAATATAAATAATGGAATTGTCAAAATAATTATAAAGAAGTGTATATTAATAATTGTTAATATTATGATTATATTTATATATTTTAAATATATATATATTTATGGATATAAATTCTAAAAATGCAATGCAGTAATTTTCAGCACACCGTGTAATTGCATTAAAACATTTGAATTATTTCTGAGCTCTCTTATTAATATTTATTATTAAAATGATCTTACCAAGGAATATTGTTTGTTAGTATTATGTAAAAAACTGTAATCAGTTTAAACTACAGCCTTTGTCAGCTTTTATTTTTACATCAGCAGCCAAAACAGTTCATCTGTATTCAGAACTAAATGCTTTAGAACTAAATGTAATGTAAATGTAAATGTAGAGTAAACCTCGCAGAGGTTGTGTCAGAAGTCAGATGATGAAAGCTGAGCGTGTGTTCTTGTTCTTTCCAGCTGTTGAAGTTGTTTGTAAATACATCACGAAAGGCTGGAAAGGGGTTCAGGAAGCGTATGGTGATAAAGAGAACTCCGAGGATGTGCAGAAGGTTTTTGTGTATCTGGAGGCTGTGGAGAAAGCCAAGCACTGCACTGATGAACAGGAGCTCATTCATCTCATTGAGGAGCAGAGGCTGGAGAAAGAGCAGATCCTGACCAACCACCTCAGGTCCAAAGAGGTCTGAACCACATTTAACTTGAATAAACAGTTTAATCGAGGTTTAATCATGTATTTTCAGTAGATGCTATTATATACTGCTGTGGTAATAAAATCAGTATGAAGTGTTGCTTCTCCATTCCTAGAGGCCGAAAGCATTTCCAGATTTTTGTCTTAATGTGATGACAGTTTACTTATTGGTCCTTTTTTAGGTATGGAAAGCATTGCTGCAAGAGATGCCCATTGCTGTTTTATTGAAGCATTTGGGGAGGCTGACAGCAAACAAGGTTCTGGCAGCAGGAAGTGCAGATGTTGCAGCTGTTTGTGAGAGGATTCAGGATGAGACGGCTCTGAAAAAGGTCGGGTTACAACAACATCATTGTAAGACAATGGTAGCATCCATCAATGCTTCTTGCTTCAGTTATTCTGAACTCTTCTTATTTATCCTATTTCTATTACATGTTATTATTAGTTTTATAAATAGCATTTGGATACTTAAATACATGAATGTCATTGCATTAGATAACATACGGTGTCTTCAAACGATTGACACGAGAGCTTTTATCAGAACTTTTCAATCAATGTTTAGTGGATGTATGAAGTCAGTTCTCCTCAGGTTCACACATGTGCCCGAACACAGAATCACATACCTATCAACAGTATAGTAATAGTATATTTACTGCATTATAATTATAAATCTAATTACATTTTTAAAGTAAACAATGCTTGTTTTTGTTATTTTGAAAACCTTTTCTAATTTAGTGGCATTCATACATTACATTTAGAATATGCTTGAATATAGAAATATTTAATGTTTTATAGTTACAAACCTAAAAACTTAAAAAAGCGGGGAAAGTGTTACATTTCTTTAATATAAATTATACTTGATTTGTTATTTTGTAGTAGTAATAATAATATTAAACAAAATGTTTTCTATTTTAATGGCATTCATACATTAAGTAAATTTTTAAATGTCCAAATACTTGAATACAAATATGTATTGTTTTATAATTGCAAACCTAAAAACTTTTTTTGTAATGGTTTCCAGATAATTGCTATATTAATAAAAGATAAATGATGTTCGGTTTGTTTTGTAGTGGTAATAATATTCACAAATAAAATGTTTTCTAATTTAATGGCATTCATACATTTTAATGACTACAATTTAAAATGTCCAAATATTTAGACCCACAAATACACAAACCAAAAAACTTTTTAAAATGGCTTGCTGTGTGCAAAGTGTTATATTTCTTTAAGATAAATAATGCTTGGTTTGTTATTTTATTGTAGTAATAACATTATTATTAAGTAAAATGCGTCTTTTTTTCTAATTTTGTGGCATTTGTAAATTTTAAGAGAAATTTAAAATTGAATAGAACATTTAAAAACTAATTTAAATGTTTTTTTTTTTGAAAATCCAAATACTTGAATATACATTTTGACTTTCAAATCAACTACTTCAGGCAAAAACACACCCGTTCAACATTCTTGTGGTGTCTGAAAACTATAAGAGAGGTCATGGGAAGCGTAGCAAACTGAAATGGGATCCGGACAGAGACATTGTTCAAGCCCTGGACTGTGCCTTCAGCAAAAGTATTTCCGTGAGTGCCGTCGTGAAATAAGCTATAGAACACATTGTTCTTCATTGACTGCAGAAGTCATATTGTGATGTTAAGCTGTGACTCTTTGTGTCTCCAGACTGTGGAGGCCACAGGCAAGCGGTTTCTGGTGGCAGTGGATGTAAGTTCTTCTCTGAGCAGCGTGACTCACGGCAGCTCCATCAGCACTGTGGCAGTGGCAGCGGCCATGTGTTTGGTAAGACGCACCACTGCAAACTTACTCCAATACTGTTATGCAGCACAATGAAGTCTGTGAAGAGACTGAAGTCATATTTGAAGCTAATATTTTGTCCTTGGAGGAAGTGTGTGTGACTGTCGGGGTCCGCACCGCACATATTTCACATTCCTTGCATATTCCTTTCCTGATGGGACGCTCTGGTCCTGTAAACATCGATGAATGGCCTCTCCAGAGCACTCCTCTCGAATGTGACTCATGTAAAGACTTTTCAGACACTTTAAGAAAAGTGAAATGTTGATTAGAACCAACCAAGAATGTACAAACTGATGTGCGGGACTAGTCGTAAACGGTACAGCTCCTACTAGTCGACACTGAAAACAATAGTCGACTACTGATTTTATCATTCAAATTACCATCATTTTGTTACATTTAAAACATTTGAAAGAACAGTTAAAATAAAACTTTTGAAAAATAATTCATATCAAAATATTTAAATATATAAATATTTTTAAAAGCGTATCTGGGCGGAAACTATAATTTTACCTCACATGCGTTTTCTTCATGTCAGTTGCGGCAAGCTCCACGTGAAAGACCAGCAAGGTCTTTGAATTAGAAGGAAATGGAAAGGTTTTGTGTAAACTGTGTAATGTCAAATTGGCTTACAATAACTTTACTGGAGCTATGCGTAATCATATTCAATACAGGCATGTATGCGTTAGCTTGGAGGCTAGCCAAAGCCAAATGTCAATCATGTCATACACTACAACCTGCCGCTGCGGTCCGCGATCCTAGCAGTGGTTCTCAACCTTTTTTTCCACCGGGCCGCACTATGGTCCAAGTGGAAGTCTGCACGCATGTCATTTACATATTATGTCAACAATTCAAACCAACCAGATTTATAATATTATTTATAGCCTAAATATTATGATATCTAAATGATTACATTTATTGAAATAAATAAATAATTCTACTCACCATTAATAAAACACCTGACGCTGTCAGGAGCTGACCAATTTTGTGAAATTCTGTTCGAAAGGAGTAACAGCACAATGAAGTTGTGATTGTAAGTTGCAGAAGACGCGCACCGTGACTTGACGCGCGACATTGCAGAAAGTGTGCATTCACAAATGTAGCCTATGTTGATCCAAATATGGAAAGCATTTTCGAATTTAATAATCTGAGGTTCTCTCCAGAGATGTTTTGCCACATTTCTGTAATTAAGGATGATTGCTGCGTAGTAGCCTATGGGTGCACCTGAACATCTTCAATGTCCAGCACTCTCTTCACTGCTGATGCTGCGACGATCTTGTTTGAATGCGTTCCTTCGCTGGCTTCCTTCATTTTATTTCGTTTTCCCCCTTAACAAATTTGTCCATTCTGATGCTCATGAACTAAATGACTATTTGAATTGAATTCTGCCAAAGTGCGCGCAGTGTTCGTTAAATGCGTAACTACGTGAGTACATAGGTCTGCTCATGTCTGAAAATAATATATTAAAAACAAAATTATTTTACATAAAAAAATTATAGCTTATATTTATTTAGTAATTTTTTTTTAATGTAAAACCTAAAATGAATTGTAAAACTGAAAGTTATTTTTTAATTGTGTTCAAACTGTAATTCAGCACAGCATGGTGGGCCGCATTTGGATTCGTGACAGGCCGTTGAGAACCACTGAACGAAGACCCACTTCGGTGGTGGTGCGGGTCCAGGCTCTTTTCAAACTGTCTGCTTGCTTGTAGTTATCTCTCTGTGTGCCTGTGACTTCAGTGCCGAGCAGGAGGAACTGAAGTTCCTCCTGCAAGTGCAGAATCACCTCTATCCAGACCACGTTAACAAAATTCTCTGAACAAATGCGCACCTGAGTAAGTAAAACGAGCATGGTTTTGTTTTTAGACAATATAGCCAACATGAAGTACATTTTTAAAAGCCATTTTAATGCTATTCCTTGATAAACCTATTGTTTTTTACTTTTGTTTTAATATGTGTTTTAATATGTTGGCTAACGTTATATGAAAATGAAGAATTCTGTCAGTCTATTGATTGTTTTCCATTTCTGCATTGCTATCTGAATAAATAAGCTATGCACTGGTTTATGAAGAGTGTATTTCTGTTTAACGACTGCCTAAAATTAATTGATGATAGTAAAGACTATTTTTAGCAGAATTCACTCAAAGATTAAGTATTTCAACTGTAGTTATATAGACAAAGTGCCATAGCTTTTAGATTAGTCGGATACAAAAAAACGACTGTTTAGTCGTAGCGCACAAGTACAAACCCCATGAGATCAAGACTTTTGTGACTTTTGGTTGATTTGTGTTAGCTTTAATGCTGTTTGCATGCTAGTTCATGTTTTAAAAATGTAGCTGATATACATCTCTGACCCTTTAAAGCATAACATGTATATGTTTTAGTCAGATTTAGTCCAAATCTGTCAGTAGGTTAGTTGTGTATAGGTTTATAGTGTTGTATGTCTGTATTTATGTATCACCGTGGTCCTGTGAGGCACGACATCTCGTTCCACTGTATGTCCCCACATGTAGCGGAGTGACAATAAAGCTCAACTTGACTTGAATTGATATAAATAACATATAAAATAATAGTCAGAAGAATCTTGTTTTTTTATTATTATTTTTTAAATGGAAGTTTTTTTACAAGACAAAACATAAACAGAAATCTGAAAAAGTTTGCACATGTTTGTTAAATATCGTATTTGATAGACCAGGCTTTTATAGCTCATATTTTATGATATAGTGAGAATTTTTAAAAAACAGCTCTATTTTATTTAGTGGCCCAACTTGAGGAAAATTTGGTGCATTTGCTGATATTTAAAGTGAGATGAATTTCTGATAGCTTGTAATGTAAATCAATCAAGTCTTTATAGTAAATTAGTTGCATAAAATACATATAAAAACCAGGTGGCACTCTATATCCCCCAGTAATATGATGTTTATATAATATGATATTTCAATTCCTAGTTTTATGATCAAAACTCTATAGTTTTTATTGTGGGGGCAAAACGTAGAGTATAAATCATTGCAGTACAATGATGCACAAATAAATGTTTCTCAAAAATCTGATAGATCATATTTGATACATTTAAAAAAAAAAAATTAAATAGTGGCTAATCAAGTTGTTTTATTACTGAGAATATAAAAAAAATATTCTGTTTAGTTTATGAAAATCAGTAAAGATTTCACAGCAAAACACATTTAATTATTTGGTTAAAAAGGTATAAACTATTAGTCAGATAAAAAAAGGCATGTAGTAGATCGTGTACAACAGCTTTTAGTGTTTTATTTTATGGTAGCTCCTACATATTTTAAAGAAAAAAAACAGATGAGATAAAGTGAAGCCTCAAATTAATTTTCAAAGTGAACTTTGGAAGATATTCAGTGATTGTTTATTTTATTGGCAGGTGATTGCACAGACGGAGCCAGACACACAGATTGTGGTTTTCTCTGAAGGAAGTGTTCGTCCCTGTGCTGTCTCTTCTGAGATGACATCTATGCAGGTAGCAGCACAGCTCATCCAGGTAAGACTTGTGCTATAAACATTTTACTCTCATGTTCTTCTGAAAATGTAGAGAACACTTGCTTGCTGTTAATGCTGCAAGACCACAACATAATCACAGAATCCTAAATGTATTCAAACAGTAAAAAAAATCATCAAACCCCCTTGTGAATGATTAGATCTAGTTTATAATAATTCATGTGACTTCTCTCTAGACACCTGGTGGCAGCACAGACTGTGCCTTACCCATCACCTGGGCCTCAGAGAATGATAAATCTGTGGACATCTTCATCATTTTCACTAATAATCAAACGTTCGGGAGGGAAAGTCCAGCAGACACACTGCAGACGTACAGACAAGTGAGTGCAACCTGAAAGAGAAACCATGTCATGTGACTTTTAAAGTATTTGATTTATTTTCATTAATTAAATAAAACTTATCAAATATATGCTATTAATACACTCAAATGTTTGGGGTTGGTAAGATTATTTTTTTAATGTATTTGAATAAAATCTCTCATGCTCACCAAGGCTGCATTTACTTGCAAAAAAATTGTTAAAAACTGAAATATTGTGAAATATAATAGCAGTTTACCATAACTGGTTTCTTTCTTAATATATTTTAAAATGTAATTTATTGCTGTGATGTAAAGCTGAATTTTCAGCATCATTACTCCAGTCTTCTTCAGAGTCACACGATCCTTCAGAAATCATTCTAATATGCTGGTTTGCTGCTCAAGAAACATTTCTGATTATTATTAGTGCTGTCAATTGATAAAAAAATCTAATCACACATTTTTCTGTAATTAATTAATTAATCGCATATTAATATACTATATTTATATCGTCATAATTTCTCATTGAATCTCCAAATTAATGTAGAATCAACATTAAGATGGTATATTTTAAATATGTTTTAATGGCATCATTTATAGCCTATTATTAATGAATTATTGTTAATTATAATTAATGAATTATGAATAATCATCACTGAGACCAATACAGCTACTGATGTCTATTAAATGCATTTCCGCCTTAATTATAGCCATTAATTATAGC
Organism: Schizothorax lantsangensis; assembly: GCA_027422415.1. Classification (NCBI taxonomy): domain Eukaryota; kingdom Metazoa; phylum Chordata; class Actinopteri; order Cypriniformes; family Cyprinidae; genus Schizothorax; species Schizothorax lantsangensis. The sequence goes on from CM049845.1 coordinate 5,927,401, forward strand.
CATTAATTATAGCCATTCAACATTACAGTATAACTGAAAGCTGAGAAACAAGCTTCATATAAATTGTAAATGCATAACCTGTCGATCACATATAGATTCATCTTTATTCATTAATCAGCAAGGAGAGCAGTGAGTGATTTCTTTTTTCTTTTATTCTTTGATTTCCATCAACAGACTGCAGCAGGTTTCACTTTAAAAGCAGCGCTGTCTCTTTAAAACCTGATGCACATGATGCCGATCTGACACACATCTGATTTTTTCTCAACTCTTTATGGTCATTTAGGTCTTTATTTAATTTAAGATTGTTTATGAGGTGACTCACCAAAAACGGGCATTTTGACAGAATTTTGTGTGTTTTTGTCCATGAAAGAGTTCTCTTTTGTGTGCTTGATGGTCGTGCTTCATAGCACTGCAACACCAGCCAAAGGATGCCAGGAAAAAAATGAATGCTGTGTTAATTGCTTTAAATATTTTTAATAAAAAAAAATATTATCAATATTGAACATAATTGTGCTGCTTAATATGTTTGTGGAAACTGTCATGTTTTTCAGGATTCTTTGATGAATAGAAAATTCAAAAGAACAGTATTTACTTGAAAGAATTATTTTGTAACACATTTTTGTACTGTCACTTTTGATCATCTCATTGCTGATTAAAAGAATAAAAATGAAAATGAATTTCTTTCAAAATTAGTTGGTAAACAAATTGAAGGTACTACTTTTAGCATAGTTTTCTTCATTTTTGTCCTGTTTTTTTCTTTTTTCAGAAAAGCGGTGTATTCTCCAAACTGATTGTGTGTGGATTGATTGCAAACTCCCTGTCCGTCGCTGACCCTGAAGACCGCGGCATGCTGGACATCTGCGGCTTTGACTCACAAGCAGTTGATGTCATCCGTAACTTCGCACTCGATGTCATTTAAAAGCTGTTTGTTTTGTAGCATGCCGTCGGTTTTCTGAAAGGACAATGAGACATGGATTTCAACCGTTTCAACATTTTCATTTGGAAATCATGTTTTTGCCGTTTGGAATGGAGTCCAAATCGAATTGAATATCCAGCAGGCTGGATTAGTTGCAGTGAAAATCACAGAGCAAATTTACGAAATGACAATTATGCTTACTGATATTCATTCAGTATACTGTGTGTTTAACCTGGTCCGATGAAATAATGCTCCTTTCTGAGAGGAGCATAGCTGAAGTCCATGTCTTTGACACAGTTTTTGAGAACTTCATGTATGTCTTGGACCTTCATTGGAAGTAATGTACTATATTTTTAGAGACCTTGCTCATTGTGTGTAACGTCTCCACTAATGTTTTCTTCTGTGTAATGAGATGCTATAAAATATCACACATCAAGCTGAAAGTGCTCCATAGGTCTTCCTCAAAAATCAGAGAGAAATATAAAGCAAAATCCATTAGCGAGATCATTGAAATGGAAATCAAGCAATCTGATGTTCTCAGAAACCCATGTAGCCTAAATGACTAGACTCATCTGTAATGTTTTAATGTTGAAATACCTCAAGTGTTCTGTGGTCCATTAATTTGATATTTGATATATGATCACAAATAACCGTTTATTATGATTCAAGAGAGGCTTGACACTTAAGTCTGTTTAAGACTTACCTGAATATTGGCACACTTTTGATGAACTAAGTAGCATTTCAAAATTGTGAAAAAGAGGTGAATGATTGAATTATAGCTCTTGTTAATGGATCTTGCTTCTAGATTCATTTTATTTGTGTAGAAAGTAACTTTTTTGCATTTTCTTTTGCTCTTTGTGCCTCTTAGTGTCAAATGGAGGTCATAAGTTTGTTAACGCTGCTAGGATGATTATCACGTAAGGAAAATATAGACACAAACTAACAAACACTAAACTTCTGTAGACAATTACTACCTGTTCCTTTTGAGATACAATACTGAATGTACCTATTTGTGTAATATTTCAGATAATTTAGATCTAAACCTGTGCTCTCATGGATGTTACAAAATTGGGATACAAATCGAAATTTATTTGCCATGTTTTTATTGAATTTGTCCCTATAGTTAACATGAAAGCAAGTTACCAAAGTTTATTTTTGCTTTTTGTTTGTTGCTCAATACGTTTGTTTCATAAGGTAACCTCAATAAGTTTATTAACACTATTAAAATAATAAAAACTAAAAGTATTTTAGTCTTTGAAGCCAAAAATGCTGTTCAAATTGATACTACACATGACGTTTCCCCTTGCCAATTGGGTTCTGTCTAAAACAATACGTTTCTATGTTAATAGCACATTAATTATAAATTAATAAAGAGCCTTTTGAGAGTAATTTGTTTGTGATGCTTCTTAATTCTGTATCTTAGTCATAGCAAGTCTGTGCGATGTAAAATGTGAATTTCACCTACTAGATTGATTTATTATTAATAGCAGTTATAGTGATATTTTCTTGTGTTAATAGTATCATTTTTTATTTTTTAGAAAATATGATAGGCTGAAAATATTTGAATATAATAATAAAATAATTAGAAACGTATTTAAAAAACCATAATCACATAAATACAAGTGATACAATGAAAAAGGACTATTTTTCTGAAGTTATGTGAAATTAAGTTTAAACTATTTTGACTTTATTAATAGAACAGAAATCTAAAATGCATTTTTCTTCACGGAGACACACATATCTGTGTATTATATCTCTTATGTGTGTAACAGTGAATAAACAGGCTGTGTTCGAAATGCCATACTATCATACTACTCTTACTATATACATGTAAACTACAAACTATTGCTGTGCATCTACAAACAATATCATTTGTAGGACATAAATTGTACTTTAATCTCTACGGCACTTTTCCGATCAAGTCAAATGACGTCACCTTTATCTCTATAGCGCTTTTGAAGTGGATCAAAAATTTTAATCAAAGTTGTCCTACACAAGAATGCATTTTGGTTTTAGGTTTTAAGGCAACTTTGATAAAAGGTTTTGATGCACTTCAAATGCTGACTATTTGAAATGGTGACGATATACTGTATATATATACATATACATACACATATACATACACGTACATATATACATACATACACATATACATACACGTACATATATACATATATATGCATATATATATATACATACATACATAAAATGCAACTATTACAAATATACAAATAAGGACATGTAAAAAAAATAATAATAAAAAATAGATAAATTAGCAAAAGGCACATGGTAGATAGAGTGCAAACCAGTGAAATAAACAAACAGTGCAGAATATAAATGGTGTAGTTATCAATCTATTCTATTTAAAGTGAAAAAGAGAGCAGTCTTTATTCAGACTGTCAGAAGAGGTAGTTGAATGAGGTCAGTCCAATGCTGTACAAAGTGACTGGTGCTGGTCACAGTGTGTGTGTGTGGGGTGTGAGGGGTGGGGGGGTGTCAGAGGGTCAGAGTTCAATGGTGCATGGGGCAAAAGAGAGGGGGGGGGGGAGTTGAGCTTCCTGACAGCCTGGTGGATGAAGCTGTCCTTCAGTCTGCTGGTCCTCGCCTGGAGACTCCTCAGTCTTCTCCCTGATGGAAGCAGACTGAAGAAGCTGTGTGTCGGGTGGGTGGGATCACCTGCAATGCAGAGGGTTTTGCGGGTGAGACGGGTGCTGTAGATGTCCTGGAGGGAGGGGAGAGAGACACCAACGATCTTCTCAGCTGCTCTCACTATCCGTTGAAGGGACTTGCGGCAGGACGTGTTGCAGGCGCCATACCACACAGTGATGCAGCTAGTCAGGATGCTCTCGATGGTGCCTCTGTAGAAGGTGCACATGATGGGGGCCGAGATGTGAGCTGTTGATGCGAGCGATACGAGTTCGATTCTGACTTTTGTCAAACTCGTGCTTCTCCTTTTTCCATCACATACCAGATCAGAAAGGCATTTATTTTCAATAAAAAATTAAGTAAATATTTGAAAAGTGGAAATAAAATGCCCCATTAATAATACAGTGTGCTTAGCTGTAGGTAGGTTTTTGTCCCAATAAAGTGGCGTTCATCAAATAAAATATATGATAATTTACACTCAATATGTTATGGTATACTGTTTTACAATGTACTTCTACAGTACTGAAGTACAAACATCTGCCACCTAACTACTATTTACACACCCGTTGCTCAAGAAAATGCTGCTGTTTTAGTGTAAACAGAATTTATCATTATTTGCACTTAGTGTAAATATATCACTCTTTCCAATTAGTGTAACTGCCAAAAATATCATAGTTCATTTAAAGACAGCTCATTCAGTTCAGTCCAATAGCCTATGTAAAGTTCTGCAGTTATGAAATGAGTTCAATTGGGCAATATAGCATTGCTTACTAATATGAAGCCTTATTAACAAGCCTTTGTAAAAGAATAGTTAGCACATTTGTTTGTAAGGTAACAACCGACAGCTGTGCTGAATTAATGTTTGTGTATGTCATGTGACAATTAAGCTTACTACTCTGAAACATTTGTTGTTTACTGTTTCACACACTATTCTTTAAAAAATAGTAGGCAGTATGCACTGTGTACTGGGCAGTGAGCAGTAAGCAAGTATGCCATTTCGAACACAGCCACAGTTGATACTTGAGGCTGTTCGGTTTAGCTGCCCCAGATTTGCCTGAGCTGTGCATTCGAGTCTTAAATACTTTTTAATACTAAACTTTTATCCATCTATAAAAAAATCCCTTTACTTAATTTGCTTATATTGTCTCCATTGCGGTTGAAGCTCGACAAATACGATAAAAAAGGATTTTAATTCATTCATTTTAGATAGGCGCTATTCGAGGCAGCCCAGTACTGAGAAGTTGCTGGGTCTTAAATAAAACACTCGTAATGAGGAGGCGCGATCATGGCGGACGTGTTGAGTGTTCTTCGCCTGTACAACATCCAGAAAAAGGAGATTGTTGCGAAAGGGGATGAAGTTATTTTCGGAGAATTCTCCTGGCCTAAAAATGTTAAGACTAACTATGTCATTTGGGGGTAAGTGCGCGCGTGTTCCGCTCTGCTCTTCGTGTTGTTTTGAGCTGAGCTTTAGCTGCTAATGCGCTACTGATGGACTCGTGTTGTGTTGAACTGTTCTGCAGGATAAACTGCTCTGTATCTGTAAGTCAGTGTGGATACGTGTATACACACCGCGAGTTTGTAACTAATAGGTTGGCTGTTGTTTTAAACCCACTGAGCTGTTTGCATACACAACGTTTAGGCTGCACTGATGCTGCGCAACAACTTCTGGTTTGTTACAGTGTTGAATCATTATCATCTGCTCTGAGAGTTTAAAACCTTGTCAGCAAACACTGACCACTAACTTGGTACCACAAAGTAGGATCTCCAGAGAATGTTTTTGGGCATAATGTACTTTCAAGTACACTGGAATAACATGTAAATACTAATATGATAATCATATAGTATATACTACTATTACTGTACCATGGAACCACAACAATACTTTTTTTGCAAGGTGCTATAGCTGTTCTGCACACCATGTTTTGTTGTGAAGTCACCTGATCTCATATTGTTTGTCATATTTAAGGTTTATCCAAGGTTGCTGTGTTTTGTAATACATTTTGATGAAATGTAGCTTTTTAAAAGGGGCCCCAATTATTGGCTTGTAGGTTCAGTTAGTTCTTCATTTGTGTTGCAATTAATCAGAAATAACTCTTGTCAAATATATGTTGGACATATACAGTAGGGGTTGATATTTTATTTTTTTCAAACTTTGCATTGGAATTATGCTGGTGATATAATTTGATAAATTCAGAATAAACTTTTAAATGGTGTTGTTTGTTTGTGTGGATTATTTATAACAGAACTGGAAAAGAGGGACAGCCTAAAGAGTACTACACTCTCGACTCTATTCTTTTCCTGCTCAACAATGTGCATCTTCCTCACCCGTCCTATGTGCGGAGAGCCGCAGTAAGTATAAAAGCACAATTTACAGCACACATTTTAGTGTATTTTTTTTATTTTCATGATATTTAATAGGGGTGCTCCGATCAGGATTTTTGAGGCCGGTCACAGAAAGCAGTATCTGCCGATCCAATCACCGATACCGATCTGATTAAAGCCTTCTTTTTATTATGTAGAATTTTTTATAGTGATGATCCGATCAAGATTTTAGATAATTATACAGGGCCTGAATAACATTTTTGAAAATGAATTCCCATCTTAGGTGACTTGTGAGGGGGATTTTTTTAATTTGAGGGGTGGAGGGGGGCATTTTTTAGACATGTTTCAAAAATATATACGTCTCACCTAAATGTTTGATCATGGACTGCATTTTTGTTTTGACAATCGTGCAATTGTTGCACAATAGCTTACACACAGCACAAGCCTGATTTCATGAGCTGTATGTGAGGTGGCCTACACCAGGTTCACACATACTCCGTTTGCAGTGCATGTGTAAGCAGTGCAGAAGCAGCTTTCTCACAGGAGTCTGCAGCTGATCCGTGGATGTTTACTACAGACAACATTTATACATTATTTTGATTTCAAATCCAAACATTGCTACTTAAAATGCTTTTTCAGCGTTGTGATTCTTTTTTACACAGTCCAGTAATACAATATTTCATAGACATGTTTAAACACAATAAATATAAGAAACACATTATTCAATGCTTTTTACTTTTGCATTTACTTCTAGATTTATACATTAAGTTGCTCAAGCAATTGGCAAAACATTTAAATTTAATGTTATTACATATTACTTTTCTTACATTATCACAAACAATCTAAATTAAAACTTACCACTGACAGAATCAGTCAGCTCTACTGCCTTTGCTTTAGCATTTTCCTATACCTCCACGAGTGCCATCTATTATTGCCTTGTTTATCTAAAAGTGCTCTTTTCCTTTAAACCTAGCCAAAAAGCCCTATGTGTTGACTGTGAAACACGGCAAACTTTAATTATAAGCATTTATGGTTTAATTACTACATTTTCGTCTTACTACAAACAATGCGCTGTCACTTTAATTCAGTGCATGCAGTACAGCAAAGATAGACTCGGTGCGGTAACGGTCTCTGCACCTCTGCAGATGCACCACTCCTGGAACACACTGCCGGACTGCAACCATGTGCAGTGTGAACGCTTTAAACCATTAACATAAGCGCAGAAAAAAATATGCACCACATACGCACTGCAAACGGAGTAATGTGAACCTGGCATTATGTGTGTGTGTGCTGCGAGTAGGCATGAGCGCACTGTCTCCAGGAGAGCGTGCGAGTGCTGAATGGTTTAAACACTAGCAAGAATTAAAAAGAAATGCAATTTAGAAACCTTAGTGACGATGCAACACTGCCTCGATTGTGCAAGTGACAATTTCTGTCAACTGTGCAGCTCACTTATAGTGCAGACGCGATTTGATTTGAAGCCATTTTACGCATTTTGAGAGGGAAAGAGAGAGAGCGTGCGCGGTGATTCACTCACGCTGTTTTTGAAGTTGTCTCACAGAAAGTTTTCAAATTACTTTAGAAGTTATTTAATGAAGAAATGTGAATTGTACCTCACCTTCAGCATTATAATTTTCACCCACACTGGACAGAGACTGAGACGGTGCCGCTGCATGTCATGCCAAACCTCTCACAGCAGTCATCAGCTTGAGATCAGTTTATAAGATCGGCCTTTTTAGAGACAGCCGATCAAACATCCCAACACGATTATCGGCCGATAGTGATCGGTAGCCGATCAATCGGAGCACCCCTAATATTTAAGCACATTTAAACCCTCCCTGGTAGTCTGCTGTAATGCAAGTTCTTTTTATATTCAGGTTCTAATTAAAGCTTAGTCCGCTGTCTATAAAACAGGAAATATCCTTATCTTTATGGTTTTCTTTTATAATGTAGCTTGTGTGCACAAGTGGTTGGAAAGTATCAAACTTAAGCCTGTTTTTGTGATTACAGACAGAGAACATCCCTGTTGTAAGACGACCCGACAGAAAAGACTTGCTGTCTTATCTCAATGGAGAAAGCTGTAAGTGTGATATTGCTGTGTTCAAACTCAATACTAAAACATCATAATTATTTACCTGTTTGTCATTTAATCATTTTAATCAATTTTACAGCATCATCAACGAGTATCGACAGAAGTGCACCCATTGAGATTGGTTTACAAAGGCCAACGCAAGGTGTGTGAGCTTTATTTTGATCATTAAAATAACTATAATAGGCCATAATAAGATCTTTATTTTTGGGCATGTCATTTTTTTAATATTTAAAGTAGTCAAAAGTGCCTCTAATTGAATGATCAGACATTACCTAGCAATAAATTGCAATTGTTTTAACAGTTAAAAGGGCGGCAGATGAAGTGTCTTCAGAGGCAAAAAAGCCTCGGGTTGAGGTAAGAGACATACTAAAAAAAATTGAAATGCTGAATAGCAACATGCTTAGACACTTCTCATGATTTCTGCATGTGATTCTCAGGATGAAGAGCGTGTGCGTCTGGATAAGGAGCGTCTGGCTGCTCGTCTCGAGGGTCATAAAGAAAGCATTGTGCAGACGGATCAGATCAGGTATGAGCTCACTGATCGAACATTTTAACACTGTGTAGCAAAAAGTATGTGCAATGTACAATAAGTTCATAGAAGACGTGATGCAAGTAGTTCTTTATGACTCGCTTTCTTCTGTGGAAGATATTTAGAAGAATGTTGGGAACTAAACAGTTTAATTTTCCATTGACTTCCATTGTATGGAACAAAGAATAAAGAAAGCCAATAACTGTCTGGTTATCCACATTCCTCCAAATATCATCTTTTGTGTTCAGCAGAAGAAAATTATGCATACAGGTTTGGAGAAAACAGTAAATGATGACAATATTGAAATTTTTTGATGGACTACATTCTCTAAATTACGTTTTAATATTGTGTTTCTAATATTTTTGTTTAATTACTGTTATGTTAATCCAATAAAGCTGTGTTTAGTGAATATAATCAATGTTAAAGGAATTGTGCATTGTGGCTAACACACAGCTTGTCATGTCTTAACTGTTTAGTTCTCCTAGATATGAGTTTAGCTAATTATTCTTCTGATCTTAGGTCTCTGTCAGAGGCCATGTCTGTGGAAAAGATCGCTGCTATCAAGGCTAAAATCATGGCCAAGAAGCGTTCGACCATCAAGACTGACCTGGACGATGACATCACGCAGAAACAGAGAAGCTTCGTGGATGCTGAAGTGGACGTGACCAGAGACATTGTGAGCCGAGAGAGAGTGTGGCGGACGAGGACGACGATTTTACAGAGCAGCGGCAAGGTAAGAGGAGGCACTCTCATTTTCTTGGCAAAAAAACAGGGTCTGTCCATTTTATGCATTAACATATATTTAAAACTATAAATATAAATGCCATCATGTACGTTAAACTTTGCTTTCCTAATGTCTCTTCAATAATTTACTTTGCTACCACAATAATGTATTTCAATGAATAAATCAACATTTAATTAAATTGTGTATCCAGTTAAAGGAACACGCCACTGTTTTTGAAAATAGGCTCATTTTCCATCTCCCCAAGAGTTAAACAGTTGAGTTTTACCGTTTTTGAATCCATTCAGCCGATCTCCGGGTCTGGCGCTAGCACTTTTAGCTTAGCTTAGCATAGATCATTGAATCTGATTAGACCGTTAGCATCTCGCTCAAAAATGACAGAAGAGTTTCGATATTTCTCCTATATAAAACTTGACTCTTCTGTAGTTACATCATGTACTAAGACTGACGGAAAATTAAAAGTTGTGATTTTCTAGGCTGATATGGCTAGGAACTATACTCTCATTCGGCGTAATAATCAATGAACTATGCTGCCGTACCATGAGTGCAGCAGGCGCAATGATAGAAATGATTAGAAATTGTTCTAAATTTGCAGCTGAATTTGCAACTGATGCACATTGTTAGCAATAAAAATACTAAAAAATATATTAAGTTGTTGGACACATGAGTTGGGCCTTTGTTTTTCTTTTTTTTTTTTTTTTATATAAACAAGCATTTACATTTATGTATACATTACAAACTATTTATTGTCTAAGTTAAATAATTTAAACTAATGAAATTAATTTTATAATAATAATAAGAATAGTTGAAACAATTGTGAAATCTAGATGTACGTAACTTTAATTTTAATAAATTGTTACACAAATATAATATTTTTTAAACTATTTATTGGCTAATTAAAATTATATACATCTGGATTTCACACTTGTTGCAACTAGTGTTTTGGTGGTTATGAAATATAAAACAGTTGGCCTGCAGGTGGTGGTGTTTCATTGGTCAAACAGCTGTTGTCTTGTACAGCTTATTTCGTTACTGTTGAATTTTGTATGGTTGGTTAAACTTGTAACTTGGTTAAAAGTCATGTTTGTGATGTTTTTTTTCTTTATTCCCTGCTATACTTTCTTTTAAAATCAATTGTGCACAAAAGAAGGTAAATGTTAGCTATATTTAAAGAATATGAACTCCTGAACATGATGTTTTGATTTGTAGAATTTCTCCAAAAATATATTTGCCATCCTACAATCAGTGAAGGCGCGGGAGGAAGGTCGGGCCCCTGAACAGAGACAGACCCAGAACCAAATTCAGGCGGTGAGTACACAACAGAGCTGCTTTATTAGTGTGTGGATGTTTGTGCTTTGTTTCCTTATCAGCTGTATGTTTTTTGAACAATTGCTAGGACACTAGCTTGGACATTTCTCAATACTTAACACTTTTTCAGAACTCTTCAAACCGCTGTCCTAACCAAGTTTCATCTTTGCACAGCAGTTAATTTTACATTTCAAATTTGCCTTAAACCAACAATACACTTTATACATGTCTCAAATCAAGCCATTCTTCCAAAACACTAGCAAAGGTTTTCAACAATAAACACTTTCACTCATAAAACAATGACCTAAAAAACACTAACACCAGGTAGCATTTTACTATGTTTTCTTCTGTAAAATTTCATTACAAAACAAGAATGATGTACTCTACTGATTAGAATTCACAGCAGTATATGCTACATTGTCCATGTTTACATTATAGTCCCAAATTATTCATAATTTGTATAGATAGAATCCTTTTGTATACGGTGTGGTTTCTACAACTTTCACTTGGGAGCAAAACATCTGCCTTTAAAAGAAAAAAGTTTGGAAATTTATAGTGATAATTATCAATATCAATTGATGTGAAAAATTTAGAGTTTATTTAGAGTCTATCCGGAATGCTGGATCCCTGTCAATCTTCAAGCAACAACTGAAAACTCATCTCTTTCGGCACTACTTGACTTCATCCTAAACTTGTTCACAAAAAAACAAAAAAAAAAAACCTTTCCTTTATCTTTCCTGCTTCCCTTGCTAGCTTGTACTTATTTGAACAATGACTGAGACTTGGTGTTACGAGCACTTCCTGTCTGATTGCCTCTTCAAGATGAATCGCTTTTGTATTCCCCAATTTAGTCGCTTTGATAAAAGCATCTGCCAATGACTAAATGTAAATGTAAATGTATTTTGCCATATCGCCCAACCCTAGTTTAACGGTTTAGAAAAGAGTACATAAACATGCAAATTTGCTGTGGGTATGTAAAGTTTGGCTGTGTTTGTTCTGACTGAGAAGAGTCATTGAATTCATTTTGTGCCAAAGCAATGATAAACGAGCCACAGTTTAACCCACATAGACTCTGTTGTGCTCACTGTGTGAAGTTGTAGTGATTGTTTAAAAAAAATGAATCGCAGAATTGAGCTGCATGTGAAGGCCACGCGCAAAATTTCAAGATTGTGTTATAAAGCCATATGTATGATATTACATACAAAATTGTCCAATATTGCCAAGTTTAATAACTTTCGCCACTCTTCCAAAATTTGTATTTATAAATTCAGAAATAATTACTTCAGAAATCTCAACTCCTAAACATGATCGAATGCTTCAAATTAATTGAAGTCCTTCAGGACTCTTTAGTTTCCTCTGACTGTTTGAAGAAAAAGCATGTTGTTTAAAAGTCATTGAAAACTGAAGTGTCTGTGAGTTTAGAGGACAGCACCAGTGAAATAACCCAGTCTTTTGTTTGGCTGTGAGATTTTTTTTCTGTTAGGCAGTGTAATGGCATAATTTGGCTAGCAAAAGAATCATTAAGTTACTCCTGGTTTATTTGTTTTCATATTTTTTTTTTAATTTTTATAACTTTTTAAATACATTTTTCAGCTGTATAATAAAAACTGATTCTATTGTCAGTTATCTTCACCCATATTTTTGTACACAGAGCTGTTCACACAACAAACTTCAGGGTCGTTTATGGTAATGATCTTTCTGTGATTTTTTTTTTTTTTTTTTTTTTTTTTCATCTAGAGCCAAACACACTTTTTTTGAAGGGCTTTCTGTTCGCTAAGGTCAGAGAGCACCATGTTAAGAGCTGCGAATGATGCTATGATTAAACCACAGCAGCAGAAACGCATTGAGCAGCAAAATAGTTATCACAATATAGGCCTAGTTATTTTAGCTTTAAATAAGGTCTTTATGATATCAAAATTCTTGATACCGTAGAAATTGTCACCAGTGTCAATATCACAAACTAATACTAGCCTAAAAAAAAACACTTCAAGCTCACTGAAGTAAACAGTCAGTGATTAAAAATAAGAATAAGAAACTAATTACAAGCAATAGGACAAAAAAACTACAGTAGAACAAATAAGAAATGCTACATACAATGTATGAAGTAATCAAATGTATAAAAACACTGCATATTCTTCGCTGTGTAAATATATATTATTAAAGTGATTGTCAAGAGCAGTGAGAGATTTTATCTATTTTGTTGTTTGATTAACATGAATGACAGACAGCAGGAATATTAGACTGCTGTCACTTCAAGAGCTGTCGTGCCCAATATACTATTACACACGTTTTCTTTCTCAGTTTGTTTTCATTTAAAGTCTGTGTAAAGGCAATTTGGAGAATTGTTTCTAAATGCATATATAAATATAAATGTTAGAAATGTATTGCTGAAAACATGTTACAAAGACTGTTAATTATGTAAAACTGAATCGTGGAGTTGGACCGTTAAACAGTTTTTCACCATTTTTTCAGGATTTTTTGGCCGGGTCTGAAATCATGTCTCGACGACGCAATGGAGCCACCGAGCACGACACCTCCTCTAACACTAAGTGTGTTCGACTTGAAGCGGCGCTGCACAGATCGATCGGTGTGTGTGACATCAAAGTAGAGTGAGAGCAGACGGCTCCTTATGCTTCGGAATCACTCTAGCAGTACTTTGTCATACGCCGATCGGTCTGCGCAGCACTGCTTCAAGTCGAACACACCTAATAACTAGAGCGCATTAGCATCAGTGGTTCACCCGCTCAATCACGAGTTACTGTCATTACCGTTAGTTACTACAGCCTACAGTTTACTTGCTAGCTATGCCTTCGTCACGTAATGCACTATTACCTGGTTTTGTTAATTTACAAAACAGCTTGGTCTCCTTATTTAAATTTATTTGTATTTGACAGTTGAGAGAGGAGGCAGCTTTCCTGCGAGTGGGCGTGGTTTCAGTGCCAACAACGGACACGCCCCCAGCATTTGAGAGCAGAGAATGTTTTTTTTTTTTTTTTTTAAGAAATTGATAACTTATTTTATTTACTTGTTTTTTTTTTTTACCATTCAAATTTGGCTTGGTGGTTAATAACACATTTTTCTGTGGTGTAAACCATTTTAGCACAGTAAGCTCACATGAGCGTTAAAATTTCCTCTTTAATCAGTTCATTATTACTATAAATAATTTAATTGTGATTAATATTAAATTAAAATAATAATATTAAATTAAACTATTTAATTTAACATAGGAGCTAACATAGACTTTTTTTTTTTAATGCACTCCAATTTTTTTATCCCATAGGATCCAGCAATAAGAAATAAACAGCCAGTCCCAGCTGCCTACAACAGATACGATCAGGAGCGATTCAAAGGAAAAGAAGGTAAGTTGATTTCATTAGCTTTAGTTTTGACCTTTGATGTAGCAAATATGACGAATAAATGGTAATGCAGAAAATATCTGTGCAGACAATTTAAAAAAAAGTTTAGTTCCGTTTAAATCTTTGACTTGACAACCTGTATGAGAACTCCTTTGGGGTTTGTGACCCACAGGTTGGGAAACTGGTCTAGGGAATGTAGAAGTAGCACTTTTAGAAAAGATGTAACGTGAATAAAATAAATTATAATTTTATTGTTTCAGAATTTTAATTGTTACAACCAAACTGTTATTGTTGATGAATCTGTGAAGAGATCATTAAGTGTATCATCTGTATATTATGATGAAGTCCCCCAAAATGAATTGAGGCTTATTGGAAGGCTTATGTCTATTTTTTTTTTTTTTTTCTGTTAATGATTTATAAACTCATCATGAGTAAATGATTTAGAAACTTTTTTTTTTTATTTAATTATTTTTTTTTACAGAAACGGAGGGTTTCAAAATTGACACTATGGGAACTTATCACGGCATGACACTGAAGTCGGTGACGGTGAGTTCATGTTTGTTTTTGATACATCTGTGCCAGAGATCAGTCAGCAGTGAGGCTGTCCATTTGTGGAGCAAACAAACTGGTTTATTCTTTGGATATATTTATTCCAGTTCATTGGAATGTTAAAGTCTAGGTCTAGGATCATCAAAAACATGTTTGTGTAGACATGCAAATCTGTGCTATGCCTGTTTCTTTATTTGCATGCTAGTTTTGGGTTTTCTGGCTATATTTGAAAATGAATTGGTTACTGTTAATCTATGCACATGTTGCCAGCTGGGTTGTTTTGTCTCTGTTAAAATTGCAACTTGGTCCTGTAGTACTCTAACAAACGTTTCATGGTTGCGCAGGTTGTAATTGGCGTTGTTGGTGTAATTTCTCTCAAAGCAAAATATTTATCAAAGTTTAATCATTACTCCTGTTAAACATCAGTGAATGACGAATATTGTTTGGCCTTAAGTACTGTAGGGGTGTGCAAGTCAACTTTTTTCCCACATTTATGTTTTGCTATATATTTTTACAAAAGCTACGTTCAAATTACTGTCATGTTAATGTTACATTTGCACATTTGTTTCCATGTTATTCGCGGCAGGTTCGGAGAAATGTGCACTCACAAGATGAGCAAAACGAGGGAGGGTTGTTTTCGACTTTGAATAAAATGGATAAGTTCTGTTTAACGATTAAGCTTTGTTTATAGGATTGTTATACTACCAGTTATAAGTAGGGTTGGGTACCGAAACCCGGTACAAATATGGCACCGGTACATATGTAACCGGTATGTACTAGAACCGAATCGGAACGCAGATTTCGGTGCCTAATTTCGGTGCCATGCCTGAGCGATCAATTAAAATATTTGTCCTTTGTTTCTCCGAAACGCACGTAAGAAGCATCACAGGCTACAACTACAAATATTTCAGCAAAATGTATATTTTAGACAGAGTTATTGCGCTCCTATTTCATTGCGCGCCGTCTGTTTGGCTCATTCTAAATGACGTGAAGTTTAGCAGAGAATCGCAAAGCAAAAGCTCACGCACTTCTGACAGCACAATGGAAATATTTCCATGGCTATCTAACATTTACAGATGGAGAAAATACCTGTGAATTGTAAGTTATGCATTACGGAAAACAGCAAACACATTAAACAGCGTGAGAAGCATCTCTGTCAGCGGAACACGCAGCCTTTCTGTCAGAGCATCTGTGAGCGCGAGCCGCTTTAAACTGAAACTATAAACTTATAGGCTACTGTATCTTACGAGTTTTTTTTTTTTTTATAGCCCTTCATATAAAGCTTGTCACATGTTTAGAACAAATTGTATTATGCACTTTTCTCCGCAGCAGTTCAGTCTGTGTCCTCCCTAGATATTTTATCAGATGCGCTCGTATCAAACTACTGTATATCAATATTAACTGTATTGCTTCATAATAACGTATCGATTATAAAGAATATATCGATATATCGTACAAACTCTATATACCGCCCAGCCCTAGCTTTAATTAAAATGCCTGAAGCTAAAATTCTCTTGTATTCACGTTTTTAAACCTGTTTAAACCAACAAAATAGAACATTATAACCTTTTTAGTCCACAACACCAGTTAAATGCTTCCTTTTGTGATCTGATGTAGCTTCTTGTCACAGAATGATGCAGAAAATATGTTCCATAGGCTACTAATGCATTGATTAGCAATGGATTGTAAATATACTTAATTATGAAAATACCAGAGATGGCTTGAATAACACAGACAAACTATATATTGTCGTAGTTGAGTGTTTAATGTATTTGTTTTATCATTCAAAAAGTTTATATCTTCTGTTTACTCAGTTACAGGAATAACAATGCCTTTGTCCATATTGGGGATTTCCTGGAGCTTCATTAGTTCCATATACTGTGTGTGTGTGTGTGTGTGTGTGTGCATGTGTATATGTGTATATATCAAGTATCGGTTCAGGCACCGTTTTAAAAGTATCGATTTGGCACCGGTATCGAAAAAAAACAAAACAATACCCAACCCTAGTTATAAGGGACAATACTGATATGAAATTTTATACAGTAAATATTTTATAATATTATGAATGAAACTTACTTAACAACATATCCTAGATCAGTATCCTAACGAATAACCCTAAATGTATAGTTCCTGCTAAACATCAAGCTTTTCTTGTGAATTTTTTTTTAGTTTTTTTTTTGCTTCCTGTTGTGTACAGATACTTTGTTTAATACACGAGAAGTACCTTTAAACACGAACGTGGAGTGGTGGCCATGGCAATGAACAAAAATATCTTGACGTGTCCTACCCTCAGCAAAGTGTTTTTTTTCTTCGCTCTATGGTAAACAGAAGTTTGAAATGCCTGAACAATTATGTTGTTTTAAAACATTCAACACCTCCCAAACTTCAGGGAGTGGCGTTTTAGATGAATGTAATGAGACGCACTGTCCTCTCAATTACACAAGATGACTTGATGAGAAAAATGCAGATAAAGCATCTGATCGTACGGATGTGTATGTTTGCACCAGCTTTAGTTGGTCATGTTTATTTATATTTTGCTTCATACAGTACAGGGGTCCGTTCTTCGTCCATCGCTAACTCGGTTAGCTGGATTTGATGGTTGACGATTTCGCTTGATCTTGGATCATTTGGTTCTTGGATCATGAGCTTCTTTGAAGCTCATCCTAGACTTGCTGTCATAGCAACTAGGGCTGCCACTAACGACTATTTTTATTTCAATTAATCTATCGACTAATTTATCGATTAATCTAAACGATTTATTTCCCACCAAAAAACAACAATTTTACTTAAGAATATTTTATTAAACCAAATTAAATCCAAATTTCTATGAAATCCTTTTTTAAAGCAAAAGAAAAGTGCAACAGAGTGCAAGAAGCATGTGTCCATCTCATCTCAGTCCAAATCACTGAAATCAGTTCAGTATTATAGTGTAAGAATGACAACATATCCACGTGTTCTAGTCTAATAATACAATTATAATCAGTATTTTAAATAAAGGTTTTTAAAGTATTTACCAGAAATATTATTTACCAGAATTTATTTGGGAGAAAAATGTAAATGTGCAGTATTTCTGAAAAAAAAAAAGAAAAGTTTTTTTTTTAACATAAAATCAATTAATTTTGGAGATGCTTTTGATTATTAAAAATAATGGAATCCAGAAAATAATGGAAAACAGAATCTGGTACAGATAAAACTGTAAAACTCAATTAATTAGACCGGCTTTTTGATTAATACAATTTAATTTAACCATTAAAACAGTATAGAAAAATTAAAATGGAAAAAACTGAATTTGGAAATAAAACGGATTTCATAGGGCCCTATAATTATAATATTTTTTTTGTGGTAATAAAAATAGATGTAAGTGAACAATAGCTTTTAAAATGACTTAAAATACATATATAATAGCAATGATGCAATAATAATTAGTTCAAATAAAGTATCAAAAGCAAGAAATCATATGGTTTTATTGAACAAAACTGTTAAAATACATAATGTATTATAAACAATAGAGCTAATGTACATTACGTATAACAACAAAGGTCTGCAGGGGGTGCCGACGACCTGATTATTTTTAAACATTACTGTGCGATCTAATCCTTGTTTAATATTGAACAAGCACCATTTAATTCAAATGTCCACTTAATCTCTACTGGTCCAGGGACAATAATTTAAAATAATAATTTAAAATTTTATTTGAAAATAAGATAATGTTGTGTAGTCTATAATACTAGACACAGCCAGTTTTACTACTTGAAAGATTTATTAGTGATGAAATAATTACTTTATAACTGTATTGAGTCTTACACACATGCTCTACAGTTAATCTGAGCTGTGCATTAATTTGAGTGGTGACAGACAGATATTATGGGAGGGGCTTGATGGAGCGCAGGAGATGCAGATAACTCTAAGAAACTTTAATTAATGCTGTCACGTAACAATTCTGCTTCAAAGATAATATTAAATGAATTGCTAATTACAACATTGAAATAAAAATGTAAAGCTTGTACAATTACTAGAAGTCATGAATATAAATAATTGGGAATCATGTAAACAAAATACAAATAAATTAAAAACAGTCCACATTTAATTTATCTATTTACATATCATTTATCTATTTAGATCTATATACATTTATGCAGTTTTGTTCGCTTGGCTGTTTCCTTACAAAAGGCCCAGAAATTTGTCAACTCTTTCGTCAGGTGTCTTTTTTTAATGATATATCATTACGTTGCTGTCTTGCCGCCAGCCAATCACTGCATTGCTGATCGTGGTTTCGAGTATCGATACATCTGCCCTTTTCGGGGAACACGAGAACACGCAGTAATCCTAGACAACTTAATCCAGATATTTTAATCTAATACGCAAATTCGTTTGAAGAACCAAATTAGCCAGAGATCAGTTATCACGATTAGAAGATCTGGAATCTTTCAAATCATCTCCGATGTATTAAGCGACGTATGAAGAACAGACCCCAGGTTGCATCAAAGCAGCTTAGATGCAGTATGTAATAAATATATGTATTAGGGATGCGACGAGATCTTGCGAGATCCGATGTGTCTCGTGAGATCCGACTGGTCTCACGAGAACGTGATATCCTCGCAAAATATTTTTACAATGTTTACATTAGAGCTGCACCATTAATCGTAAAAAATTGCAAACTTGTTTCAAACACCCACGCAATCTTACTCCTGAATGACAACGATTCAGCTATGTTTATTAAGACTGTTTCACATCGCGAGTGTCAGTGGAGCATGAGAAGCACATTTTGTCGCTGCCCCTGTAAATGAATCAGAGCGTCAGTCATCACGCTTCCGATGTGAACGCTGTCATTCACTGATATGGGCGGCGACAAAACATGCGCTGCTCAAGCTCCACTTACACTCGCGATGTGAAACAGGTGTTAAAGACATTCAAATCTACATTCATGCTGATCCAGAAAGAAGAACACGCATAGTCTTTTCAACCACACATCATTATTTCTGTTACAGACATTTAAATAACAGAAGTCAGTGTTTCCCCTATGTTTATGGCTTTTGGGGGGGGGGGGGGTCCGTTTTTTTTCCGGCATAAAAACATTAATTTAATTTCTTTTAATGAATTAAAATTAAACATCTCATTTTTTTGGAAAATAAAGGGGATTTAATATTACAATTAAAACATTGAAGACATATTTTATGATTATTCCTTAAATAAGGTTTTAATAATTTTAGTAGGCTATT
Source organism: Schizothorax lantsangensis (assembly GCA_027422415.1). NCBI lineage: Eukaryota > Metazoa > Chordata > Actinopteri > Cypriniformes > Cyprinidae > Schizothorax > Schizothorax lantsangensis. The sequence goes on from CM049845.1 coordinate 5,947,080, forward strand.
ACGTACATTCTACTGAACAATAGTAATATATTTCTGCCGCAATGTCTACAATTGAAACCCAAACTTTTATTTTGACGGGTTGCCGTGAATACCTTTAGATTTCTGTGTGAGGATAGTTTTACTCAAATGCTCATGAAGTGACTCTCAGAGCAGTTCTGGATATGTTCTGTATTTACGTCCTCATTTAGTGAGGCGGCAGATGTTAATATCACCGCAAGCCTCGCGAGCGCTTCTGTATGAGTAGCAAACAAAACCGCGCGTCTGCACCATACATTAACACAGAGACAGGCAGAAGTCATATTTAAATAGTCGTTTTGTGGCTTAATATTTACAAATACTAGTGGGAGTGGGCTCACTTGTGTGTGTGCGTGCATCGGAGTGGAACACCGCTGTGCGCATACAGAGCGCGAATGTAATGTAACGTTAGAGACAGAAATAACATGCCGTCGTGTAAATGAGACAAATAACGTAAGACTATTTAGTTTGTTTAATAAAAGAACAAGGTATAGACATGTTCTATTGGAAAGGTAACTTTAAATGACTTCTGTTGTGATCTGGCACTATAGAGAAAATAAAATTTACTTGAGCTTCAAGGGGGAGGGGGGTGCCGTTGGGAGGGCGGGCCGCCCTCCCAAGATAATGGTAGGGGAAACATTGGAAGTACTGGGATAAAAGTTTATAGTTTGGGTATAAACACTTATTGTCTACAGTAGCGATCAAAACGAAAGTATCTTAACATTTGTATTGTAATGCTTATCATCTTCCGCCAGGAGGTGGCGACAACCAGTTTAAAAAATGTATTTGACATTGAATCATTCATTCAGGAGATTCCAAAAGTGAAACAAGTCTTTATGAAGTGAGACACTGACTAGGGCTGTCAAAAAAAAATTCGAATTTCGAATGTTAGTCGAATTTTTAAAAAAAATCCGTTGCATTCGAATTTTAGGTGTGCGTCAGGCAGCCTTATCAGTGGCGCACGAGATGCCATGAAGATGTAGGTAGGTGTCATTGCATTTTCATGCTTTTTTTTAACTTATCCAGTTGAACCCACTGGATACGTTGTTCATTCAAAATACTGCAGAAAAAGAGAACATCAATGCGGAGATGTTTATGTCAAAACCAAGCGGCAACCTCCCGCTCCCTCTCTTGAAACCAACACGGAAGTAGGGTTGCACGATACACCGGTACTACGGTAGTATCGCGATACTAAAGCTTAAAAATACCCGTGGTGCCATCGCATTTTTTAAACGGTAGTATCGTCCATAAGGTAGTACCGTAAGATATGTAGTATGCACGGCAGCAACACTGTTTTAAACGTTGAACATGCATGCCAGCAGAAACATTACAAGTTGATTGCCAAATGTCTTTCTGCTGTGCTCTGTGTAGTTTAGTCTGTGTATACGCTTTATATTGTATTGTGTTTCCCGACGCTTCAGTTCAGTTTGCAATGAGAAGTTGCACTTGCACGTCGTTGTTCATGCTGCAGTTTATCAGAAGAAAGGGTCGTGATTCAGACCGTCTGATGTCATTTTAAAAAACAGCAGATCAACCATCACTTATTCAACATCATAATATCTTGCAAGAAAGTATTATCGCAGTTTTATTCATTTGACCACTTCTAGAACAGGTGAACTAGTTCGTTTCTGGAAGCATCTTTGCGATCACGAACGCAGTTCCATTCATCAACATAGCGGCTTTACACTTGGTTCTTATCATTTTATATATATATATCGCCAGTCGATGAATTGCAGTTTTAGTCACTTCCGTGTAGGGTTGTCACGATACCATAAAAATGTCTTACGATACTATACCAGCTGAAGTATCACGATACCAAGCAATATTGTGTTAATTTAAAATTCAATTCTACAAAATGAATCAAAATTTCATAAATAGATGTAAATGAAAACAGACAATATTTTTCTCTGAATACTTAATTAATGTGAATGAATGACTGGCTATTGTTATCCATGAAATGATCTAAACAAATCTTAGCGCTGCATGAAGTGACATTTAGATGTGGCATTTATACATTTAGACTGTATTTATAATTGCATAAATAAAGTTATGAGATTAATGTTTTAAATACTAAATTCTGAATATAGAAATATGTTGGAAAATAATGTAATATGCCTACTTTTAGATGGGAAACTTAAAACGGCCAGCAGGTGGCAGAAGTTCGTTATTGAATCACTGAGTCATTCAAACGATTCTTTCAAAACGGCTGAATCCTTCAGAAGCGAATCAATGACTGTTTTAATGAATGGCTCAGTGAATCAGTGATTCGGAGACAACGAGGATTTGGATTCGATATTGCCGAACTGTCAGGAGCATTTTTTGCTCGCATATCTTGCAATTTCCAAGTTAGCAGCATGTATATTAAAACATAACATTATAAATGAATATATATATATATATATATATATATATTATATATTCATTTATAATGTTATGTTTTAATATACATTATAATAACATTATTCATTTATAATGTTATGTTTTAATATACATTATAATAACATTATAAATGAATATATATATATACAGTCAGGTCCATAAATATTGGGACATCGACACAATTCTAACATTTTTGGCTCTATACACCACCACTATGGATTTCAAATGAAACGAACAAGATGTGCTTTAACTGCAGACTGTCAGCTTTAATTTGAGGGTATTTACGTCCAAATCAGGTGAACGGTGTAGGAATTACAACAGTTTGCATATGTGCCTCCCACTTGTTAAGGGACCAAAAGTAATGGGACAGAATAATAATCATAAATCAAACTTTCACTTTTTAATACTTGGTTGCAAATCCTTTGCAGTCAATTACAGCCTGAAGTCTGGAACGCATAGACATCACCAGACGCTGGGTTTCATCCCTGGTGATGCTCTGCCAGGCCTCTACTGCAACCGTCTTCAGTTCCTGCTTGTTCTTGGGGCATTTTCCCTTCAGTTTTGTCTTCAGCAAGTGAAATGCATGCTCAATCGGATTCAGGTCAGGTGATTGACTTGGCCATTGCATAACAGTCCACTTCTTTCCCTTCAAAAACTCTTTGGTTGCTTTTGCAGTATGCTTTGGGTCATTGTCCATCTGCACTGTGAAGCGCCGTCCAATGAGTTCTGAAGCATTTGGCTGAATATGAGCAGATAATATTGCCCGAAACACTTCAGAATTCATCCTGCTGCTTTTGTCAGTAGTCACATCATCAATAAATACAAGAGAACCAGTTCCACTGGCAGCCATACATGCCCACGCTACCACCACCATGCTTCACTAAAGTGGTGGTATGTTTACGATCATGAGCAGTTCCTTTCCTTCTCCGTACTCTTCTCTTCCCATCACTCTGGTACAAGTTGATCTTGGTCTCATCTGTCCATAGGATGTTGTTCCAGAACTGTGAAGGCAAGGATCTGCTCATGATCCTAAGCATACCACCTCATCAGTGAAGCATGGTGGTGGTAGCGTGGGCATGTATGGCTGCCAGTGGAACTGGTTCTCTTGTATTTATTGATGATGTGACTACTGACAAAAGCAGCAGGATGAATTCTGAAGTGTTTCGGGCAATATTATCTGCTCATATTCAGCCAAATGCTTCAGAACTCATTGGACGGCGCTTCACAGTGCAGATGGACAATGACCCAAAGCATACTGCAAAAGCAACCAAAGAGTTTTTGAAGGGAAAGAAGTGGACTGTTATGCAATGGCCAAGTCAATCACCTGACCTGAATCCGATTGAGCATGCATTTCACTTGCTGAAGACAAAACTGAAGGGAAAATGCCCCAAGAACAAGCAGGAACTGAAGACGGTTGCAGTAGAGGCCTGGCAGAGCATCACCAGGGATGAAACCCAGCGTCTGGTGATGTCTATGCGTTCCAGACTTCAGGCTGTAATTGACTGTAAAGGATTTGCAACCAAGTATTAAAAAGTGAAAGTTTGATTTATGATTATTATTCTGTCCCATTACTTTTGGTCCCTTAACAAGTGGGAGGCACATATGCAAACTGTTGTAATTCCTACACCGTTCACCTGATTTGGATGTAAATACCCTCAAATTAAACCTGACAGTCTGCAGTTAAAGCACATCTTGTTCGTTTCATTTGAAATCCATTGTGGTGGTGTATAGAGCCAAAAATGTTAGAATTGTGTCGATGTCCCAATATTTATGGACCTGACTGTGTATATATATATATATATATATATATATATATATATATATATATATATATATATATATATATGTATATATATGTATATATATGTATATGTATAGTATCGTAAGACATTTTTATGGTATCGTGACAACCCTACACGGAAGTGACTAAAACTGCAATTCATCGACTGGCCGCTGGAGGCTGGCTCCAAAAGGGAGTCAATCCCATAGACTCCCCATGCTAAAATGCCCAACTTTACAGCAGAAAAATTTTTTTACAGCCTGGTACAAAATGTGGTTTTGGTCTATATAGCTAATTTTGCCCTTCGTGACAACTGTGAGGGGGGTGAATTTTTGTTTTTATAACTCATCCGTTTAAATTATATTAAGCCTTAAAGTTCTGCATAATTAAGGGCGTGGCCACTTGAGTGACAGGTGGATTGCCGCTCTGCTCCAGAGAGTTAAACTCCAGCCTGAACACCAGCAGAGATAATGCTCCGAATGATTGTGAATTAAACATCTCCGATGTCGTTCATTGCAATGGATTTGATCGACTTACAAGAAAAGGAAGGAAACGTATTTAATTGCGAACAGTTATTGATTTTATGTGTGATACGCTGTCATGGCATTTGAGTCCTCATGTACAGAAGTGGGCAGCCCCAGACTGACAGCTGGCACTGAGTGAATAATCTGCATTATAAAAAGAAAAAAAAAAAACCTTTAAAGATTATTTACGATTAATTGGTGTTGCCAAGTTATCTAGTCGTTATTGCTTACAGTGCTTTGTTATATGGAGCAGTTTGTTATATCGCTATCTATCTAATTTGTTTGACTAATGATGTGCCGACAGATGTATAAAAGTACACAAGTCACACTGTAATTTAAACGCGGTAGACTTTAATGGACAGTTACCGTATAACTCCAGGCTGGCTGCCCGTTATGTCTTTGCACGGCAGCACTGCTGTTACTATAGACGGGTGTGGTTTCAGCTCAGCTTCACCCACGTCCTGCCTTTTTGCCCATTTTCGATTATCCGGGAGTGACGCGCGGTGACGTGCTGCCAAGATGGCGGCGGTGGGCTCCGCCCACTTTAGGCTTCAAAAACGCTCTTCAGAAACCTACGAGTGACGTCACGAACACTACGTCCATGTTTTTTACAGTCTATGGTCAAAACTGAAACCAAGCCGTTCACACAGAACGCAAATGTATTACATTTTCTAGAGGGACATCTATCACTCGTGTCTCCCAAAAGAGAGTCGGATATTTAGAAAGCGATTAAAAATTATTGTAAGTTCAACTTTGAAAAAACATGTCTCAACTTTATGGCGGGACGGGTCTCTCCCCATTCCACTGCATCTCGTGTTTTTAAATGAAAAAAACGTTACTCTTTGTGATTGGTTTTCCGTGCTTTGTATTAAACTGTGTATATACATGATGCTTTTTTGTTTCTAATTGTTTAAAGGGGTGGTTGACTGTTTTTTTTCTAGGCTTGATTGTGTTTATGGGGTGCAGTCTAGCATGTGTTCATGCTTGGGTTTTTTTAAAAACGCATTATTTTTCACATAATTTACCTTTATTCCACACCTCTCTGTCCCTTCTCTGACAAACGCCTCGATTTATTTCCTGGTTTTATGAAGCTCCTCCTTCAGAAATACGCGATGGGCTGAGATTGGTTAGCTGGCTCAGTGTGTTGTGATTGGCTAAACCGCCTCTACTTCACGTCTGAACGTCCCGCCCCTCACCTCAGTGGCATGTGCTCCGGTTGAATTGTAAACAATGGCGTTGTCTATAATGCTTATCAATTTGAGCCCGATTGAGACCCAGAGGATATTAGTGAAGAGGATCGTGCAGAACCTGTGCAAGCACGGCTCTTAATGGTATGTTTGGTTGTTGTTGTCTCATACTTTTAAATACGCTGCTATTTGTAAGTGCTACTGCTTCTGTTAGCTTTTAATATACGGTTTTATCCTGATTAAAGCTTCAATACAGCACAGCAACCGCACGCGTGTCCATTTATAATGCTTCTCATTGCTGTGTGAAAATAAGTGTATAATTGGAACAGTTTGTTGGAGCTGATCTGAATGAGAGAGAGAGAGAGAGAGAGATGCAGAGCAGGGCGACAGAGTAACAGTATTATGAACCGCTGCTTTAATGATTTTGAAACTTGAGAATCCATTAGAATCGTTAGAAGACAGAATCGCGATTCATATGAATAGATTTTTACGTGCATCCCTAGTTTTCTCTTCCTCTTCTCTAAAGCAGTGCAGCATGGCCTCGCCCCCTTTGCTGTGTGTTCCCGGGGGCGGGGTTTATCTGGGTCTGTGACGTATCAGACCCGGGAAGTAACTCGTTGTAGTCCCTTACCTGTCGTTTTTGTAGGCATTAAACTGCCAGAATTTTAAAAGACGATATCTCCGTTTGCATTGAACTTTCAGCGCCGCAACTCTGCAGATATTGTTTATGCTCAAACAGCAACATTACACACTAACTAATGTTCAACGCAATCAACCACCCCTAACGCAATTTAATTAATTAATTATATATGGTTAAACATTATTTTAAACATTATGCACATTTTTCAAAGATAGTCGTGTTATTTTATGCTTTGAATAACAGTGAATTAGTAATATTTAGATCGATGCACCCTCTTGTGGCCTCAGGGGAGAAGCCAAAAGCTTTTTTTCCTCTAACTGAAATTATACCTTTTAAATTTGAATATAATTCGAATTTTGATAATATTTAGGTACAAAATTCGAATTTAGTTTTTCAGCCATTTTGACAGCCCTAACACTGACTTCATTGAATTTTTTTCTTCATTGAATTTTTTTTGTTCAATTGAATATGAATATATATATATATATATATATATATATATATATATATATATATATATATATATATATTTTTTTTTTTTTTTTAAAGACTTAAGCAATGAACATTTTGTCAGAACCATTAATAAATTACGTTATTTTGTGTGAGAATCGTGATCTCCAATTTATATTAAAAGTGATTCTCAATTGATCCAGAATCGTGCAGCTCTAGTTTACATGTTATTACTGCATATAATTCATTAAAAAATAAGTTTAATTTCATAAAGTATAAGTTGATTTCAAAATGCACCTACATTTTTTTGCATTTTATGTTTTTCAGTTGAACAAAATACTATTTTTCCCTATATATTTCATCGAGGAGTTTTTTTTTTTTTTGTTGTTTTTTTTTAAAAAGTCTAAAAATCTCATCTAGTATCGTCCTTGTGAACCCAGTCTCGTGTCTCGTCTCATAGGATAAGTGTCTCATCACACCCCTAATATGCATGTATGTGTGTGTATATATTAGGGATGCACCGATATGAAAATTTTGTCTGATACGATAATTCTTTATAAATGAAAGCCGATAACCGATATGTTGGCCGATAAATCTAAATCCAAATTTTTATATAATTATTGAGAGCCTGATTACAAAAAAGTCTCACCATTAAAAGCCATTAAACACTTCAACATAAATCAAACATAAAGCAGCCTTACAAATAAATAAAACAATGCTTAAATAATGCAAACAAGTCACTGGACAACATTACTTAAGGTTACATGTAAAAACGCGCTTCGTGTGAAAGCAACATTCGTGGGCGATTCGCCTCGCTTTTTCGCATCGTGCTCAGTGTGGAAAGGCCTTAAGAGTGCCATAGATTTCACATGGCAACAGAGTTTAAACAATTCTACAATGTTTGGGGTAAGCCTTCCACAGGTGAGAGTATTATTTATTTTGTGAGACATATGATTAGATGTCATGTGTAAGTGTGTTCACATCATGTCATAATTATGAGATTCCAACTCTTATTTAAAAAAACTTGTAAACTTGAGTTAAACTTGAGCTACAACTTGTACCATGTGACCACTGTACCACCTGACTGCCACCGATTCATTTTGGCATTGTTTAGCCGTTGATGGTGAACAGCATGTCTCCACCTCATGGTTTTACATTCACTATAATTTTTTATGCTTGGGCAATGTTTCCAAAAAAAGCTCAAAAAGTGCTTTTGTAAACCAAGTGTAGAGTAAAAATAAACAGTAATATCTAAATCATTCAGTCCTGAAGATTTCATAGCATTTAACTTGAATGTCCAAAAAGGTTCTTTGATTTAAGTTTTTGTTCTCTATTCCCTTTGCTGATTGAGGGTATTTACAGTGCTGTGTAGTAACTGATTACATGTAATCTGGATTACTTAATCAGATTCCAGATATTAAATACTTGTAATTAATTTTGTTTATAAAATGCTCATTATCAGATTACAGGTGCTTTTTATAGTTTACATGATTAGGCTACATATTCACAGAGTGGCAGTAAATTATTCATAGTTTGATGCACCCCAATTCATCTTTTTTCTAAAAAAAATTATTCTCAAGTGTTTAATTTGTCATTTTTTACAAGTTAATTGATTTTCATCAACTCCCAACAAACCCTCTGTAGTTCAATCACAAACCCCAGTTTGGGAAATCCTGCATACTGTAATGTTTAATGTACTTCATGGTCTTAATAACAAAGAATAGAAATGGGCTTGGGTCAAAAGTAATCTAAACGTAATCAAAGTAGTTAGAATACATTACCTAATGTGTAATCCAGTAGATTACTTTACAAACTACAACTTCTCTAGTGTAATTTGTAATCGGTAACCGACTACAATTTGCTAGTAATTCACTATCCAGCATTGAGTACTTACATGGTCAATACTTTGTATTTTGAGAGTAAATGGTTTACTGTCGTGCATTATTTTGACTTATGTTTAGCCATACGATATTATTCATTACCCATCCTAATGGCATATGTTCTGCCAAAAGACCCCACAGTCATCATGTTGTTTTATCAGTTCACTCTTTTAAATGATAAATGTTACACTTGTGGTCCTTTAATGAGTTGATTGGACCAAAAAAAGAGTGGCCTAATTTTCTTTGCATTGTGGCTGTATTATCTTTCAGTATCTTGTTTATTTACAATCCTGTAAGATTTATCATAAAAATAATATTTAAACCACAACTGAATATTTTATACCCATTTAAACAGTCAGGCTTGTGAAGATCTTTAAGATTACAGTAAGTGGAAAAATTATCATCAAGAAAACCCAGGTTAGGTTGTCCAGAACCCTCAGAACAAGAACTTTAATCTGTTGTATTTGGCAGAACGTGAAATGTTACAGGTCATTTCAACTTGATAAAACCTCCAAAGCAGACGAAATCTGTTTATTGAACCTTCTACCCAGTCGTTTGGCAGGGATTGTGCTTGTTGCTCTGCAGGTGCTGCCAGTACTGGATGATCTCATTGGGTTGAAACCAATGAGAGGTGATCAGGTTGCTGTACCTACAGCTAGAGTAGGGCACTCGCCAGTGATTGAACAGCTGTTCATTTGGTGGTGACGATGGCTTAATCTTCAGTTTAGCTAGACACATACCCACATAAACATCTTCTAAATGCAGTCTGGGTATAGTCAGAGATGCCACGTATATCCTTCGGGCCACATCGCCTGAGAAGACGTATCCAGTCCCAGAACAAAAGGTGGGGTATCGCCTACCAGGGTACACTTCTGGGGGCATGTACCATTTACTCTCTTTGTTTCGGTTTGGGGAGAAGTCTGACATGAGAAGTCCTGTGAAATACTTCTGTGTTAGTTGCCCTTTGGGCTTTAGGAGTTTTTCTATGAGGTATTCGGTGTTGACAAACATGTCACTGTCTGTCTTCATGATATATTTGGCCTCGGGACAATACTTTGTGATCCAGTACATCCCCATCAGCGTTTTCAGGGTAAGGTTGTTGTAAGTATCCCTGTAATCTTGCTGAATGATGTCATGATACCGATGACTTTCTTCCTCTATTGTGTGCTGCAGTTTGCTCCCATTTCTTTGGGTGTCTTTATTTACACCTATGAAAAAAAGGCGGACGAAACCCAAACCCCCAGCCACGCTTTCATTAGCCCACGTTTTCCTGATGGCATCCCTGGCGTCCGTTTTCTTGGGCTCAACCGCAAGCAAAAGCACTAAGAAAGGAGCTCGCAGCAGACATGCGTTCGGCTCGTTGAGGATGTACTCGTAAGGCTCCTCTTTAAGTATCCTCGCCACTCTCAGCTCTTCGCTCGAACTGATGTTTGAAAGCAAGGAGCTTTCCAACCCCTGCTGCAAACTTTCATCCAAAGCTGAGATGACATTTTCATTTGAATTTAGTGGTGAAGAGGACTCTTTAAGCTCCCTCAACTTGGTTGGATTCATCATGGTGAAGTTGGAGAAGGTTTTCATGGTTTGGAGTTCTTGAGCAGCAATCTTCTCCTGGGTGATTTGACTAGGCCATTGACCCTGAATAATGAGACCTCCCGCGCAAACAAGCACAATGAGGAAAAGGGCCACACTGCAGTATCTGTGCCTCCGCTTCCATCGCATGATCTCTTTGGGTTCGTTAGATTTGTCAAACCTCCCAGAGTAAACAGTGAGTCCAGATATGTGGAAACCTGCAAATAAAAAAGGGAACAATTTTTTTTACTTATTGCTACTGAAGAAAATGAGCTGTATTTTAATTTGTATATTATGGATTTAATATTTGTGCATATTTCCATTTGCATATTTGTACATGGATCTCGGTGTGCTACATTCTTCTTGGTAGCTGAAAGTATGGCTAGGTTGAATGACGGTAAACACTGCAGGGCTCGCAAAATTTTGAAATCCCTGATAGCCGCTAAGGGCAGGAACTCTCTTTAGGTTTTCTGTTGGCCGAGATGAATTTAACTAGCCTGAATTAAAAAAAAAAAGACCTCTATAATCCTAACCAGCTGCAACCACGACATGCAAAGTTTGTATTTTAGAAATGGCTTCCATTTCTGCGACGTCGCGGCTGGAACAAAAACATACAAACTATGACCGTTATAATCTCAGATATTGAATATGTGCTTTATTCAATGTTAAAAGTGTCTAATGTGAGTTTGAATGTTATATTGCGTGATGTTTATAGCCATATTGAAAGATGGATAAATAGATAGATAGATAGATAGATAGATAGATAGATAGATAGATAGAAGAAGAACAATAGATAGTTTACCTCAGATCTTGAAAATAAATGAAAGCAAACATGTTAAAACTGTGAACTCAATGGGAACCAACAAGTGTTTTCCATGACAAAGATGGTATCAGTCACTCAGTATGTAGTTTTAACAATGATAAAAAGATTTAATATTTCTTAATTAGATTATAAACTTTTTTCCATTTCGTTGGGAGTGCAGTGTGCTTCTCGCTTCTGAATGACTGTGGTATTTGAGTGATCCTCTCATGTCGCGGTGTCGTGTAGTGTCTGGTATGGACAGCCACATTGCTTGTCACTGGAATTGTGCGATTTAGGGAAAATATCTAATTGCGATTTTTTTTTTTTTTTTTGAATTTTTTTGCGATTTTGATTTGCGATTTTTAAATTTGCAAAGTCAAGCTTCAGCTCAATAATGTGCAGCACAGTATGAGTATCGTTACCCTGCTAAAAAAACAATAGAAACCATCACAGAAATTCTTATATTTTCCATAAAAACCATTACAAAATTCCTTTTTGTTTTGGGCATTATTCCAATAGGAATTACTGTTGTTCTATTGGTTGCCATCTGCTAGATTACATCCCACCAATAGAATGCATCAAATACCAGTAGACACAATTATAGTTTACATTAAAACCAATACAATTCCCATTAAAACCCTTAAATCCATTAATTTTTCTATTGTGTTTTGGGAGGGGTTCTACAGTAATTTTACAGAATTACTGAATTTCACAGGAAAGATTTGTTTTTCTATAAGTAAAGAACTGCATTTCTTTGGTCAATTATTAAAGTATTACATGTTACACGGGCTGATTTATTCATTTTTAAGTATTTGGGATTTTAAGAACAAGTGGGAAATGTGCTGAATGTTTCATTTCATCCAAGTGAAATTGGCAAGCAGTTAGACTTAATTTACATTCGTTTTAAACGCAGAGCCAGGCGCGAGTTGACACAGGTTGCGCGCGTGCGTCAGGCCTCGTCCATATTGCCAGATGCGCTCGTGAGAGACTTGCGGAGCAGAACCGGGCGCGAGACCGTGAGTATAAAAGAGCATTACGAGACAGGCTGCGTGTAAACGGCTCGTCCGTGAGACGCGGGAGACGCGCAGTGTGGGGCAGAGCGGAGCGACTATGAGAAGCATTCAGAGACACGGGCTGTGTGTGCGGTCTTCTGAATTAGCGAACATGCATTATAAACTTATTTCAAATGAATCTGTTGGGGAGATAAAATGTGTAAGATAACGTTCATGTAGCCTACTAATAAAAACATCTAAAAATGTATCTTTTATTCTCCAGTACTGAAAGCAGAACCGATAAGGGAGCTTTTGATATGCGTTGTGACGCAGCTCTTGCAAATTACCTTTTTTGTTCATTGTCTGTCATCTCGAAGCTGAAGTTACATACGTTTTTCTTTAGTTTTAATTTGCCTAACTTTCGATCGGACCCTTTTTAAATGGTGGGCGTTTACGTAGTTGGCTAGAGCAGTGCTGATCGGGGAGAACGGAGGTGCGCTCACTCTATTGGTTAGTAAGACTGTCACTCAAGGCTGGCAGCAGACATGTTTTAAAGTCTCTGAGGTCCAAGTCAAGTCTCTGAGGTCAAGTCTAAGTCAAGTCTCAAGTCTTTGAGGTGGAGTCCAAGTCACATCTCAAGTATTTGTTCTATTTATTAGCAACAGTTCTTTCAGCTAGTTAGAAATACTGATTTCACGATATGATTTTCTCAACAAAAAAAAAAAAAAACTTGAACAAATTTAAGACAAATTAGAAATGAAAAGGTGTCTATTTATTAATTGTCAGATAAAAAAATAATTAATTTCTTTTACCCCAATTAATCAAATGAATTACTCAAATGAAATAAATCTCATATAAACAAACTAAGGCTTTGTCTGTGCTCTTTTTCAATTTAAAATTAGAGACAACCACTGTGTTTGAAACGACACAATCCAAACAAAGAGGCTGCATACAGGTACATCTCATGTAATCATCTCATGTACACCCCATTATTGTGGTTTCAAAGAACAAGAGATACCCAGAATTTATACTGTATGGATGGTTATTTATTGAAACTCAAATGTAAATATTTTGAGATACTGATTTTTGACTTTCATTAGCTGTAAGCTCTAATCATCAAACTTTTTCACCATATTCAAATTTTCTGAGATGTACCTGTACATCCAGCATGAGCAGTTTTTAATCTAAATTGGATTGTATAAATTTGAAGCAAAAACAAAATGGTCTGACTTTAGTTTTGTGAAACTATTCTACATAAAACATCTGTACGAAACAAAACCGCACAGGCTGAATTAATGCAGATTCACTCTCTGCCAGCGGGTGGCGCTTGAACATCAATTAAACATCGTTTCCTTGGTTGCCGCTGTAAACAAAGCAGAGCTGCGGTTATGAACACTAATATGCATTATACGGAGGCAAGATTAAAAGAAAATACCATCTAAACTTTTAAGACAGCCAGTTTCCCTCAGAGATATGCCATTCATATAAACTCCTATACCAAATGACTTGCGTTTTTTACGAGTCTCACGAGTCAAAGTCAAGTCTCGAGTCAGCTGTTCACGAGTCCAAGTCAAGTCCCAAGTCTTTATTTATGCGACTTAAGTGCGACTCGAGTCCAAGTCGCAGACTCGAGTTTCCATCTCTGGCTGGCAGTCATGCATATGCTCTGGAACAGAGTAATATCGCATCCACATCGCATGAAACTTTGCGATTAGCAAATCGCATTTAACGTGTCACTTCACTTTTTTTATCGTAACGATTCTTATTGATTTGATTAGATAATCAATTAATAGAAGCATAAAGTGTGAGATTATATACATATCACAGTGTTAAGCCCTAATTACGTCTGATTAGGACAAGGTTTTGGCTGGTTTACGAAAATGCTCAGATTAACCCTGTCCGTCACGGATCATGGAAAGTGAAATTTAAATCTGTCACGGGGTGTTTGAATTTATTTACGCACATTAAAAATATCGGAATTATACATAAAATCTTCGTACACCTTCGAAAATTGGGTTCTGTATATATTTCCACAAAATTTCACATGTTTACCAGAGGTTTTATTTGGACCATGCTGGCAAAAATAGGTTCATCAAATAGTTTATTATTGTCATTTTAATAGGCTGTAATTAACTTCTCAATTTTTCCCAGACTTTGGCTGTCTCAAGAATCTTGCTCTGAACTTAAAATAGGTGGCAGTTCTATGTGCACACCTTAAGTTTTCAGACATTGCTTAAATATCTTAATTTAACTAAGCAGTCCTGGCTTAAGCCCCGTGTGAAACCGGGCTATGTCTTAAATTCACACTTAGGGCTTAACGAATTTTCATCGATGCATCACTAATTAATCGTTAATTTATGCCGATGATTTCCCACTAAAAATCAACAATTTTACTTAAGAATATTTTATTAAACAAATTAAATCCAAATTTCTATGAAATCCTTTAAAGCAAAAGTAAAGTGTAAAGTGCAAGAAACAAGTGTCCATCTCTCAGAAAGAAATCAACAGTATTATAGTGTAGACAACACATACGTGTTCTGCTAATAATACAATTATAATCAGTATTTTAAATAAAGGAGTATTTACCAGAATTACCAAAAGTTAGGAGAAAAATATCAGTATTTCAGAAAATATTTTTTTTTCCTTTCTATAAACAGAATTTGGTGATAAAACTGTCTCAATTAATTGCGCTTTTTGATTAATATTCATTAATAATAATTATCATTAAAACGGAGTATAGAAAAATTAAAATGGAAATAAAAGCGAACTTTTTTTTGTGGTAATAAAAATAGATGTAATTAAGTGAGCAATAGCTTTTAAAATGACTTAAAATACATATTTAAAGCAATAATTATTAATGTATCAAAAGAGAATGGTTTTAGAACAAAACTGTTAAAATACATTATGTAATAAACAATGATATGTTCAACAAAGGCCAGCAGGGGGCGCCGAAGGCCATGATTTTTTCACATTAGCCATCTAAACCTTGTTTAATATTGACAGCACCAAACATAAACAATTTGGTCATTTCTTTAGGACAGAAACTGTAATTAAATGAATGTCATCAAAACTCAGAGTGAGGGTTTGATTTATATTTTGATCGCTAATTCTCCGGTGTTTCATAGGTTTATAAATGATTTACTCATTTGAAACGGCGCAGTTTCAGATGAACTTGAACACAAACTTTTTTTATTGCATATAATTAATTAAATAACGTTTGTGTAATACTTAATTATTATTTTTAAATGGGTTTAATATTGCAGATGGAAAATGTCTAATATGTGTTTTTGATTCTCGTTAGACTTCCGGTATTTTGCCGGTTATCGACGGAGCAAAATGAAAGTTTCAAAGTCTAAAATCAAATCGCGATATTTTTGATCACAACCGCTAAAAACAATTCCAGTGTGATGGATAGGGTTGGGTAAAGTACTTTTGTGAGATTATTGGTATACATATCTAATCATTCGGCACCATTTCGGTGAGAACGTTAATACGAGAGAGAGAGAGCCTGACATGATATCACCCCCATAAAACACAACACACAGGGCAAACCGAAATGTTTAGTGTTTAATTACTGTTTTCCGCGAAACCGCGGACAGGATGGCGGAGTTTTAAAAACGGAATTTTTAAAGCACGGAATGCCATGGAACTCGGAAAAAGCATCGCCATGTTTTTTTTACGTCTCCTCTGCGTCAAGCGCCTTTTTGGATTAATCCCTGGACGCAAAACATGCTCTTCTCCGCCTCGACACATACACTTTAACGCTCTGTGAACGCAAACGATTTGGATGACACAGAAAAATTTTGCGCGATTAATCTCCAAAATCTGCTGACACAGAGGAAATGCTAATTGTTGAATAAAGTTATTTTTGTTTTATTTCTGTAAATTCTCGTGCTTCATAACATTACGATTGAACCATGTGGCAATGGTATCATGGCGATGCTTTTCTTACATTTCTGGACCTTGACAGTGTAATTTACTTGGCAGTCAATGGGACAGTCACAAGCCTCCCGGTTTTCATCCAAAATATCTTAAATTGTGTTCTGAAGACGAACAAAGCTTTTACGGGTTCGGAACGACATGGGGGTAAGTAATAAATGACAATTTTCATTTTGGGGTGGAGTATCCCTTTAATTCGAATCGCGATATGAACTAGTGTATGTGAATATTAAAACGCAAAAAGACAGTTTATATATGAATCCCGCATGTTCCGTTAGCGTCGGTATGTATGAATGACGGAGACGCGGTTTTGTTTGCTACACAAATACTGAAGCACACGTGAACTCGCGGTGATTTTCGGCCTCTGCATCTCACTACATGAACACATGAACTTACAGGCTTGTGAGAGTCACTTCATGAGAATTTGTTTAATTTGAGAAAACTAGCATCATATCATACTGTATACACAGAAACTTCACGGCAACCTGTCAAAATAAAAGTGCGGTTTAACATGCAAGAGAAATATATTACTCTTGTATTACTTTTGTACAGTATAATGTACGTCTTTATAAATATTCCATTTACTGTCAAATTTAAATAATTAAATGATAAAAATAATTACAACTACATTAACCACTTAATTATAGAAAAAATACAATTATTAACTTTTTTTAAAGGAATATTCACAATTTTTCTACTATGTATTAATTTTAACAGTAAACCTCTGTTTGTTTGCCAAAAAAAAAAAGGGTTTCATTTTCATTTGATTTAAAAATAAATGTTCCATGCCTTCATTTGATTATCAGAAAAAAATAAAAGAATTTCTGGAAGAAAAAAAGAAGAAAAAAATTGTAGGGCCCTATTGTTCAAAATGTTGAAATTGAGTTTTGGACTTATTTTTTCACTGAAATAAATGTTTTTGTTGTTACATGGAGAGTAAAGTACCGAATTTCAGGTACCGGTACCGTAGCGGTTCAAATGTGAACGGTACCCAACCCTAGTGATGGAGTAACTCAATACAATCATTGGACAGGTTGAATATTTTTTCTTTTTTTCCCCCACGGTAGTTACTGCGTCATCAGAGAATTGCAGTAAAAAAATACAGGTCGAGCTACAGATAGCCGACCAGCCTTCTAACTAGTTTAAAATGTCTTTTTTTTTTTTTTTTTTTTTTTTTTTTTTTTACTTGCCTGACCGGATAAATAGACTGATTAAATCTTAAGTGACAAAAAATAACCAGTGAAGCATCAAAACGTGAGATTGATTCTTCTGATTTCAACGTAAACAGAGATTGATAATGGATAGTGTATTTCTGGTATCAAGGTCGCGCTGCCGGTCTCTTTGTGAGAGACTTCAAAACAAATGAGCGTAACAGCACACATAAAGAAACTCTGAAGAAACGCACTGAGGTAAGAATTCAAAATGTGTAGTTTATTTATAACATGATATAGTTAAGTAACATACAAAGAAAAATTATAAGGAAGCACATTCTCCAAGCAACATTTTGTTACTGAATATTAGCGTTTTGAACAAATTGGTTGAATGAATGACAATGACTCACTCATAAGTGACTTACTTAAAGGTAACCACCACTGGTGGTTCAGTATGTTTAAAAGTATGCACCCCCCTCCAGCATTTCTTATTTTTTCAAAGTATTTTAAACATTATCTCGTAACAATATTTATTCAGTTGTAATATTGCAGTGTAAATTATTTAATTTTACTAAGTAAATATTTCTGGGGTAAATATAAAAAATTGCAGACTTGAGTATAGAGCTGTCGATTTAGTCGACTAGTCGATTTTGAAAAACATCGACTTATTTTTGACTAACCGCAAAATCTGCCGCATCACGGACCAGAATCCATAAAACACACCAAGGCTGCAGATATTAAACCCATTTAAAAATAATAAAAATAATTGTGAATTCAAATGCTATGATTTAATTAAATAATTATAAACAAACCGTATATCTTTAATTATTTCCAGCGTGTAGGTTAAGTACGTGCGTCTCAAGTGTTGAAACTTATCATTTACATGTGTGGAGCGTCTCATCCATCTCCATGTTGTTGTGAGTTTGGGTTTATTATAAGTTCATCTGAGAACGCACGTGCGCCATTTCATCAGATTTTAAGGTAAATTATTTATAAACCTATGCAAACACAGGAGAATACTCGCGATTTCAAAATAAAAGCTCAACCCCTCACTCTGAGTTTACACGTTTTGAACAAATTGGTTGAATGAATGACTCAATGACTCACTCATTAAGTGACTTACCGCCACCTACTGGTGGTTCAGTATGTTTAAAAGTATGCAAAAAGCCCCCCCCCCCAGCATTTCATTAATTATTATTTTTTATTTTTCAGAAATACTATACTCAAATGTATTTTAAACATTTAATCTCGTAACAATATTTATTGCAGTTGTAATATTGCAGTGTAAATTATTTAATTTGACTAATAAAGGTAAATATAAAAAATATGCAGACTTGAGTATGTAAAAGCTGATAGAACAAATAAATTCAGAATAAATTGCGTACACCACCAAAAATCTGTGATGTGGTGCTTTTGTGGGGATATTTTGTATGGAATATTGTCTGCTGATATGAAAAGTCCGCTGTATATCGTAATAATAAATAGCATTTATGACAGCGATATGTTTTGTTTTCTCTTTACATTTAACACATTAAATATTACATATATTTATGTAATATAATGTGTATTTCCATCACAGGTTTAGGTCTTAAATTTCATATAAGGTGGTATTGAAAGTCTTAAAAGGTCTTAAATTTAACTTGTTCATATCTGTGAAAACCCTGTATGAAAAACAACTGTGTGTGTCGTATGGATCACTTTTATGGCACCTAAATTAAATTTAATTGGTGCAAAAATTATTTACTTTTTGTTTGTCATTTTGATGCTTGAAAGGCCAAGTCTTCTTTCACATTAAAATAAATTTTTGTAAGAAATTCTGAGAAATCACTTTTTCTGTTTTAGGTAATCTAGGAATGACATGAGTGTAAGTAAATTACAGAATTTTTATTTTTGGGTGAAATATTCCTTAAATCTTAATCAGTGATACCCAATAGAGAGAGGTTTTGTTCGGCAAGAAAACTGTCCAGGAGCTTCTTTTTAATATCAGTAACTTTCCATCTGCTAATCAACTCAAAAGCAATCCTTTACTCTTAAATGTTATTTTAAAAAGTAAAAAAACAACTATAATGGTCACTTTAATTTGGGGACTAATTCTCACTATTAACTATGTTGCTGACTTGCTGCTTATTAGTTAAAAAGGTAGTTGTTCAGTTTAGGTATGAGGTGGATTAAGGGATCTAAAGTATGGTCATGCAGAATAAGGAATTTAATGTGCTTTATAAGTACTAATAAACAGCCAGACGTAAGTGAATTTCACCATTTACAGGGGGTAGTCTGGATGTCCAGAATGTGTGTTTATCTCACCACCCCTGTAAAAATCCCCGGCCTAATTACCTACTGTTTTTTGACAAACACTAAGGTCGTGTGGTCATTTAATTGCCGTCCGAACATCTCTGAGTTTACGAGAAGAAATCGATTCAAAATTCAGTGTTTAAACCCTTTTTGAACACTCCCGAACACCGTAAGGTAACGTTGTACTTCGGTGTAATTTGCGTACATATTTATTTCTGAAATGCTGGAAAGTATTTAAAAGAACAATACTTCATAACTGCTCCACCACAGCAACTGGGAGCAGAAAGAGAAAAGCACGTAAACATTCGAAATGGGTCTTTATTATGGCAGCAGCAGGTATCAATGCAATTTTAAAATATGTATTATAAACGTGTGTGTGTATATATACTGTGCATAACTATATAGCACGTCTATTTTCCTATTTTTAAACAGGAGATTTAAAAAATCTAATAATAAATAGGATTATATATTATAAAATATGCTTGGAATAATAAGAATATATTTTACACAAGTATTTTTTTAAATACATTTGACACAATAATAAGAATAAATTTGTAAATAAAATTAATTTTAATTTACAGTACGTTCCCGGGTGCGTACTGTAGGATCACAGAACTCGCTCCTCCACTGTGAATAAATCGCCATATGAATCCATGAGTTTTATCACTGAGATGATATGTAAATTTATTTTTACAGACGTCCATATGAGAAACAATTACCGTCCGAATCTGGCTTATGACTTTCTTTTGTGGCACATGAAAGATACTTCAGAAAAACACCAGAGGCGTTTCTCAAAATGTGTTTTTTGTACTTAAAGTCGAAGTCCTCTTCTAATACCAGCTGTAAACATGGCCAAAGGTGACCGTGTAATTTTTTTCCCTTCTCTGCTATATCTAGATTTAGTGTGCACTACAGCCTTTGTGTTGACACTAGCTAGTTGTAAGTACACCCGAAGAGACTGAAATGCAGTTTTGTGTAAATTCTTGTTTGCATCCAGATCATCAAAAAAGAAAAAAAGCACACAGGTTGACGTTCGTTTGGCTAGCTGCTCTGAAACCAGGAAGAATGAATCGTGTCAGTACAACTTCGGATAGAAATGTGCAGATGTCTGGTTTGACGTACCTTTCTCTTTGACTGAATGAGACGCTGGCAGTTCGTCAGTCCTGTTGCAGATAGATGCTGTGTGCTCTGCCATTGTACCTTTTTATAGCTCCTGCCATTCTAGTCTGTTCCTCCTCCTATGGTTTGCCACTCCTTTGCTTCTCATCTCTTTGACTTACAGAATCTGCATTTCCTGTAGATTTCACAGAGGATTTTTCTCTCCCAGTTTGGCTATGGCTTCAGGCATTTCCCCATTCACAATTCGAATGCCTCAGACCGTTACCAGCCTCTCTTTAATCAAACGCTAACTGAGACGTGATGCGATGCAGAGCTAGACAAGGTGGCCCACTCCTATTCCTCAAAGACTTTCATTCTTCTTGCATGTACAGTGATTCTGTGCAGCTTCCTCCTTTTGTGCTGTGCTGCTCTGCTGTTCTGATCATTAGAGGAAAAAAAAGAAGCTGCTGGGGGAAGGGAGGTGAAAATGTGAGCGCACTGCTCTGCCGACATCTTCAAACACACACACCCCCCCTCTATCCATGTGACCCACTTGAGCGAGTGCCCTCCCTCCTGACAGTTAAAGACACCCACTGAACACACGCTGCTGACACACTTCCAGCAAGACTTATGATCATTAACGATTCCTGGTAATTTTAAACGGGTTTATTTTGCCAAACTTTTTTTTTTTTTTTTTTTGGCAGCCAGTCGTGCAGGAATGAGTGTACTTTACGTTCACGCTAGGGCTGTCAAAATGGCTGAAAAACTAAATTCGAATTTTGTACCTAAATATTATCAAAATTCGAATTATATTCGAATTTAAAAGGCATAATTTCAGTTAGAGGAAAAAAAGCTTTTGGCTTCTCCCCTGAGGCCACAAGAGGGCGCATCGAGCTAAATATGACTAATTCACGGTTATTCAAAGCATAAAATAACACTACTATCATTAAAATACTGTTTAACCATATATAATTATTAATTAAATTGCTTAAACAATTAGAAACAAAAAAGCATGTATATACACCGTTTAATACAAAGCACGGAAAACCAATCACAAAGAATAACATTACTTTTTTCATTTAAAAACACGAGATGCAGTGGAATGGGGAGAGACCCGTCCCGCCATAAAGTTTTGAGATGTTTTTTCAAGGTTAAACTTACAATAATTTTAAATTGCTTTCTAAATATCTGACTCACTTTTGTGAGACGCGTGTGCAACGGTGATAGATGTCCCTCTAGAAAATGATAAATTTGCATTCTGTGTGAACGGCTTGGTTTCAGTTTTGACGTAAACATCTCCGCATTGATGTTCTCTCTTTCCGCAGTATTTTGAATGAACAACGTATCCAGTGGGTTCAACTGGATAAGTTAAAAAAAAAAAAAGCATGAAAATGCAATGACACCTACCTACATCTTCATCGCATCTCGTGCGCCACTGATAAGGCTGCCTGACGCACACCTAAAAATCAAATGCAATGTTTTGCATTCGAATGTGGATTTTTTTTTTTTTTTTTTTTTTTTTTTTACAGCCCTAGTTCACGCAATATTTGCCTTCTTACTTTCAAACATCTCTTGCATGCAAAGTTTTTAATTCCCATCAGTAAATGGGAAGTTGAAGAAAGTTTAGTGGGATTGCTTTTAATTGTAACCTTTAAATGCATACCTGGGTCAAAAATCACACTTTAGTTTAGGGACCAATTCTCACTATTAACTAGTTACTTATTAGCATGCATGTTACTAGCATATTGGTTGTTTATTAGTACTTTATAAAGCGCACATTATCCTTATTCTGTATAACCATATTTTAGATCCCTTAATCCTACACCATACCCAAACTTAACAACTAACTTACTATTAATAAGCAGCGAATTAGGAATGAGATTGTGACCAAAATTACATTAGATAAGTATTATTTGTTTAATTGTTTTGTTTATGAAAGCAAGTTATTGCATAATACTTTGCAGTAAGGTTCAGTTTGATAACCTTTGGGAGTTTCTGCGTTTAATAATTCTATCGATGTCATGAACTAACAATGAACAACCGTTTTTTTACAGGCTTGCTTGCTTAATTAATGGGAAGTTCACAGCTAGGTGTGCAATGTGGGTGAGGCACATTATGGCCAGGGTGCCACTGGTCCATCCGGTTCTCTTCGTGTACACTGCCAATAGAATTGAATTGCCATAGAATTAAATAATAATAATAATTAATAAAAAGCTTACTCGCCAGATTTTTGACATGCACATTTGAGCACACGCATATACACTACATAAGCAAAACATTTTGCTCTGATTTACTCCAAACCAAGAGTTGTATTGTTTTAAATTGTGTATTATTATTATTATTATTATTATTATGGAAATTAATATTAGACATATTAAACAGAACTTAAGGCAGAACTTCAGAAAAAAAAATGCTTAGCTCTGACAGGCTGTTGGGCTCATGAATATTAATCATGTTGTCCGTGTTCACTCAACTGCTTTGCTGAAATCAAAATGTGGTCTGTGATAAGTGGGCAACAGCAAATATGACTGCTGCTTGTTCATTAGTTTGGTACAGTGCCAAAGGAATCAGTCATCAATGCTTCTGCTTTGACTTGAAGGCACAGATATATTTAGGCTGAAATAATGAATAACTGCAAATGAATTCAATCAAACAAAGAGTGCCATTTACATGTAGCTTACATCTCAGCAACTAATCCAGAATGTCAGGAAGAGTTGTCTTTAATGAGCCGAAAACAGCATGTCACACCTCTGTTCATCTATTTGCACTGACTACCAATAGCTGCTCGTGTAAAATTCAAAGCATTGATGTTTGCCTAAAAAAAACAACCTTTTTTTTTTTTTTTTTTGGCCTAAATTCACTACTTCAGACTAGGGCTGTGCGATATGGACAAAAAAAGAAATCACGATTTCTTTGATCAATTTTGCGATTTCGATTTTAATCACGATTTTGACTCACACAGACATGCTTTACAGTCATAAATGCATTCAGTGTGAATTTGAAATGTATTTCCAAAAGAAAACCAATTAGAGCTTTATCAAAAAGCTGTAAAGTCTCTAGAACAGACATAAGGCAAAAAAATAATAAAAAATAAATCCCGTGTCCAGGGTTTTTTTTTTTTTTTTTTGCCATGCATTGGTCATAGATCTCTTTGTAGCACTGCCTCGGGTGTTGAAATAGATTTGTTGCGCCAGGTTCATACTCCGTCTGCAGTGCGTAACTGCGTATACAGTATGTGTATGCGGTGAAGAAGCAGCACGGACTCATTTTGCTTTCGCACAGGATGCGTTTGCAGTCCACTCCTGATCTGCGGCGGTTTACCACAAACACAACATTTATCCATTATTTTGATTTCAAATCCAAATGTTGTTACTGCAAATGCTTTTTCAGCATTGTGATTCTCTATCAAAGTACAGTAATACAATCTTTCATAGACATTCACATTTAAACTCAATAAATATGAACTCAAACGAGTGCCATATGAATGAATGAATGAATGATGCATTTATATAGCGCTTTGTGTATTGCTGTACACCCAAAGCTCTTTACAATCATTTGCCAAGGCAATCATATTGCCTTGTTTATCTAAAAGTGCACTTTTGCTTGTTTAAAATCTAGCCAAAAAGCCATGTGTTGACTGAAACAGTAGACTTTAATTATATGAATTTATGGTGTACTTACTACATTTCCGTATCAATCCATGTTTATTTTTACCGCGAACAATGCGTTGTCACTCACTTTAATTCAGCGCGTGCAGCAAAGCAAGAATAGACTCCGTGTGGAAACGAACGCTGCATGACTGTTGCAGACGCGTTGCTCCTGGAGCGCTCTGCCGGACTGCAACCGTGTGCAGTGTGAACACTCTGATCCGTTAACATGGGCGCTGAAAAAATACACACCGCATACGCACCACAGACGGAGAATGTGTGAACCTGGCGTTACGTCTTTATGCCCGGTCTGTTCTGTTCTCGCGCTCCATTTAGGCGCGCTGCATTCTGATTGAATCGGATGGCATACTGCGGGAGGTCGGGGGCGCAGGAAGAATCGTGCTATAAAGCGATTTAGAAATCGTGCACGCTCAAATCGTGATTTTATGACGATTTCGATTAATCGCACAGCCCTACTTCAGACCCTCCAGAAGCTTGCATTCTGCAAGTGAACATCGCATTGTGTCATCCCAAAGAGGCACAAATTCACTTTCACTGACATTTCAGGGTTTTACCTGCATTTAATTTTTTTTGGTGGCCGCCAGAACGAATTTTTGTATTTGCTGTATTTGATCGGTTCATGTGATTTATGAGTGTTGTAAATGACTGCTGCGCTTGTGATAGCGTGCATGTTAACGGAGGGAGAGAGAGCAGAGAGCCCTTCCCCACACACTCTCTCTGGGCCTGTTTACACCTGGTTACTTCATGCGTTTTCTCTGGTCGGACAGCTATCCGATCGTGAAAAGACCCGTCCTCCGAATTCGAAACGCTTTCGAGACCAATTTAAATCCAATCGCTCAAACCACTTATGTCTGAGACGCATTACAGACGAAACTGGACAAGTGTAAACACATCTGCTTGTTGGAACCACATATGTACATTTTACTCCTCCCAAAGTGTTAAAAAAACAAACGTGTGAGCGTGTTATAGGCTATATGACATGTACAGGTACATCTCAATAAATTAGAATGTCGTGGAAAAGTTCATTTATTTCAGTAATTCAACTCAAATTGTGAAACTTGTGTATTAAATAAATTCAATGCGCACAGACTGAAGTAGTTTAAGTCTTTGGTTCTTTTTAATTGTGATGATTTAGGCTCACATTTAACAAAAACCCACCAATTCACTATCTCAACAAATTGGAATACTTCATAAGAACAATAAAAAAAAAACATTTTTAGTGAATTGTTGGCCTTCTGGAAAGAATGTTAATTTACTGTATATGTACTCAATACTTGGTAGGGGCTCCTTTTGCTTTAATTACTGCCTCAATTCGGCGTGGCATGGAGGTGATCAGTTTGGCACTGCTGAGGTGGTATGGAAGCCCAGGTTTCTTTGACAGTGGCCTTCAGCACATCTGCATTGTTGGGTCTGGTGTCTCATCTTCCTCTTGACAATAATCCATAGATTCTCTATGGGGTTCAGGTCAGGCGAGTTTGCTGGCCAATCAAGCACAGTAACACCATGGTCATTGAACCAGCTTTTGGTTCTTTTGGCAGTGTGGGCAGGTGCCTGCTGGAAAATGAAATCAGCATCTCCATAAAGCTTGTCAGAAAAAGGAAGCATGAAGTGCTCTAAAAATTTCCTGGTAGATGGCTGCGTTGACTGTGGACTTCAGAAAACACAGTGGACCAACACCAGCAGATTACATGGCAGCCCAAATCATCACTGACTGTGGAAACTTCACACTGGACTTCAAGCAACATGGATTCTGTGCCTCTCCACTCTTCCTCCAGACTCTGGGACCTTGATTTCCAAATGAAATGCAAAATTTACTTTCATCTGAAAAGAGGACTTTGGACCACTGAGCAACAGTCCAGTTCTTTTTCTCCACAGCCCAGGTAAGATGCTTCTGACGTTGTCTCTGGTTCAGAAGTGGCTTGGTAGCCCTTTTCCTGAAGACGTCGAAGCTCTCCCAAGTGTTTGAATCAGCTTTGCTTGACAGTATTCTCAAGCTTGCGGTCATCCCTGTTGCTTGTGCACCTTTTCCTACCCAAATTCTTCCTTCCAGTCAACTTTGCATTTAATATGCTTTGATACAGCACACTGTAAACAGCCACCCCTTTCAGTAATGACCTTCTGTGACTTACCCTCTTTATGGAGGGTGTCAATGTTCGTCTTCTGGATCATTGCCAAGTCAGCAGTCTTCCCCATTATTGTGGTTTCAAAGAACAAGAGATACCCAGAATTTATAATGTAGGGATGGTCATTTATTGAAACTCAAATGTAAATATTCTAATATTTTGAGAATGATTTTTGACTTTCATTAGCTGTAAGCTCTAATCATCAAAATTAAAACAAAAAACTTTTGAAATGTTTTACATTATATGTAATGATTCTAAAATATATGAAAGTTTTACTTTTTGAAATAAGTTGAACTTTTTCACGACATTCTAATTTATTGAGATTAGGGCTGTAGCTATCGAATATTTTAGTAATAGAGTATTCTATTGAAAATTCCATCGATTAATGGAGTAATCGGATAAGAACAACTTTTTCTTTATTAAAGAGCAATACTAAATATACAAGAGAAAATAAGACCGGTCTCTTAAAATGAACAAGTAATTTGTTTCCTTTTTAGAAAAAATACAAATTTTATTGCTGAAATTGCATTTTAATAAATGTGAAAACTAAACCCATTTAGTGCATTTAATTACCATAATACTAGGGGTCGACAGATTATCGGCCTGGCCGATTATCGCCGTCGATATTAAGCATTTTTATGATTATCGGTATCGACCATTTTCAAAATCGGTGTGCCGATAAAATGTAATTTTGAAACGTGCTATTTGGCTCTGATGCAGCCTGTCGGAACTCACCACTCTGTGGACTAGAGCAGTCTCCGCCCACCGCGCATCTGATTTGTTGGTAGTCACGAGTCCGACCAATCAGCGTGGAAGACTAAAGGCACTCTCACACCGAAAGCTCTTGCTAACTGGAGCTGCTTGTTTCAGTGATCACGCATCAGATGTCTCTCAAAGGCAGCAGCAGACGTTGCTCAAGTTGCAATAAATCACAATCCACTACACTGAAGTTGCAAAACACCTCAATATTATCTATTTATGGTTTCCGCGATGGGGAAAACGCGGACGGAATCGCGGAATCCAGTCATATGGAATTTACTGTATAATGCGGAGTCACTGAATTTGTCAAATTTTGGATGAATTAATCAAAAGTAGGTCAGTACATTTAAATCGACTCGCGCTATGGACTAGTGTCTGTAAACATTAAGCCGCAAAAAGACTATTTAAATATGAATTCTGCATGTTCTGCGTGTCTCTGTATATGTGAATGGCACAGATGCGTGGTTTTTACCACACACACACACACACACACACACACGACGCTCGCTGTGTTTTCAGCATCTGCCGTCTCACTAAATGAGGACATAAATGCGTGAACAACATCCCAGAACTGCTCTGAGAGTTACTTCATGAGCATTTGACCGTTTCATTTGAGTAAAACGATCGTCATATCATACATAGGCTACAGAAACTTAAGAGGTCCTCATATGGCAACCCGTCAAAATAAAAGTTCGGTTTATCTACTAATACTACTACAGCAATTATTACTACTTTGTTTAAAAGAATAATCACACAATACGCTATTTCTTCCATGTTTTAATTTTAATAGTAAACCCATTTGTTTGCCAAAAATAGTTAACTCTCATTTGATTAAAAGATAAATTAAATGTTTTATGCCTTCATTTGCACTGCACTGTAAATTAAAACTAATGGAAATTACTGTCACATAGGCCAAGATTAAGATATAGGCTATTGAACCAAGTGTGCCTATAATAGGCTATTAGTGTTATAGTTTCATTAAAATAGTTGCGGTCTTCTTTTTTTTTTTTTTTTTTTTTTTTTTTTTTTTTTTCCCGGCCTGTCAGTAACACAGATAACACATGACAGTACGTATGTGTAGCTATGCTATCATCATTCACAGCCTTTTTTTTTTTTTTTTTTAATTAATTAATTTAATTTTTATATACCCTTTTATTTAACCACACTATGACAGACAAGACCGGGGGACAGAGAAAACAAGAGAGAGAAAGAGGAAAGGAAAAAAAAAAAAAAAAAAGTTGTGGGGAAAGTCAACAGAGAAGGGGGAGAGAGAGAGAGAAAAAAGGAGAATGGGGGATAGAGAGAGAGAGGAAAAAAAAACAAAAAAAAAAAAAAAACAGAAAACAACAAAAACAAACAAACAAAAAAAGACAATTTGCTTCGATACCTGCTGACAAAAAGAAAAAACAACAGTAGAAAACAACAGAAGACACAACATCATAGAGACTGCAGCAACAACCAACATCTGTATGAA
This sequence comes from Schizothorax lantsangensis, assembly GCA_027422415.1. Lineage (NCBI taxonomy): Eukaryota > Metazoa > Chordata > Actinopteri > Cypriniformes > Cyprinidae > Schizothorax > Schizothorax lantsangensis. The sequence continues at coordinate 5,975,802 of CM049845.1, forward strand.
TCACAATAAATTCTAAATGTTAAATGTTATTAGGCAGCACACATAATATTACAAAATAAGTTTTGAAGCAACAGCAGATCAAGACAATGCGTGTCTGTGAGCACCTGTTTTTACACCAATGTGAATGCTTGAGTGTACACCTGTGTGTGTGATCGCGCTTGTGTTCATAAGGTTCCTCCATGTAAATGTTTAATAGTGTGTGTGGGGCACAACAGCCCCATCCCGCAAGGCATGAAGCAGGCATGGAAAAGACCCGGGCCCCAAACATCCGGGGGCCCCCCAGGGCACGAGACCCCCAGGAGAACCACCGCAGGGACAACCGCGGCCTCCACCCAGAAAGGGGCAGAGGAGAGCCCGAAGGTGGGACCTCCGACAGTCACAGTGTAGACGCCCCAGGGTGCCGTGGCGGCAAGGCCGCAGGCTCCACCGGCAGCCGACCACACCAGGGCAGACCGGGCCCTGGGCCCGGAGATCCAAAGGCCCCCCACCCCCCAATCGGGGCCCAGCAAGGCCAGTAGGGCCAGGCCCCGCCAAGCGACCGCCGAGAGCGGGCCGGCGCTCACCCGAGCATCCTGCCCCGGCGCGAGAAACCACCAATGCACCGGTGGCATCCTCCACCGGCAGGGCATAGTGGTGGGGTGGGGGTCGACTGAGATGATGAGTGAGGCGGAGTCTAAGGCCCGACCTGACACATAGACGTAGACGAACAAGCACACATATACACAAGCATACGTTCCCACCCTCATGCACGCAAACGAATATTCACACCCTCACCCCACATGTAGACTCACAGAAATGGACACGGTACCCGCACTCACACTCCCCATATGCACTCTATACTCCTAGATCCAGGCACCACCACCCCCAGAGGGGAAGCCAGCGCCCGATCCCGGAGCTGAACCCCCTTCGCTCCGGCGCGGGGACAGGAAGACCACCCCGGTCCCCGCAGCAGCAGAGAAAACCAACAGCCCAGACCCCGACCGGGCGGCCAGCTCATCCTCACAGCCCCCGGCCCCAGACAGAGAACAGAGAACAGGGGTGTGAGGGGAAAAAAAAAAAAAAAAAAGAGACCCCGTGCTTCACCCCACCCGCTCAAATGTAGTGTTGGTGTGTGTTGTTCTAAGGTGCTTTAAAACAGGGTGCTTTAAAACAGGGGAGGGGCACCCTCCACAAGCTTGTGTCAGCTCGTCCCCTCCCTAGAGCCCTCAATGTCTATGTGCAACTTAAAATTGAGAAGTGGGCACTGGCACCAGAGGGAAGGCTGAATGAACAGACCGCCCTCCGGATGCCATTCAGTGTGCCCACCCCCAAGGCCCTATATGTATGTGTCATGTGACAGTAAGTAATGAGAATGTCTAAGCTGTAATGTGTGATTGAGATGCAGGCAGCCACGAGGAGACAGAGGAGTACCACCTCCCCCGCATCCCAGCGACACACCCGCACCTCAAAACCCTACCTATGTGTTGGTGTGATGGAGCGGGAGAAGTGAAGCCCTAGGGATGGGGAGGAAGGCATCAGAGGGGGCAAAATACCCCCATAGGCACCCCCGTTACCCCAAATCTGCCCAGGGCGGGGGGCCCAGGCCCATCCAGACCAGGGCCCATGGCAGCCCGGGGCGGCCCACCAGACCCCACAGCAGAGGAAAAACTACCCCACCCCATCATTCAGTCAGCTCCCAGACTACAAAAGACAATAAGACACCCAGGTAAAGCCCATTTACCCCGCCTCTATTGGACCCCCCCCCCTGCGGAGGCACCGATGCATCGAAGACCCCCACACCAGAGCCGGGCCCAAGCGCATGCACCAACCCATGCTCCCGGCGGTCTTAACTTCTACAATGGAGCTATGAAGACAATTAAATTATTTACACTTATTATATACATTGTGCTTTTTAAGTTGATCAATTGATGTGCATTGGATGATGAATTGAATGGTCACCTTGTAGGTTATGATTTAATCATCAGAAAATAATTAATGAAGAATTATGAGAGGTTATGCTATTACACATACATTTCCAACATGTAAATTTGTGAAGCCAAATACTTACATTTCCCCAAGCTGTTTAGCTGTAGGACAGTATTCATAGGCTTAATCATGAATCATACAGTGGCCTAGGGCTGCACGATATATTCCATGCGATAGTCATGTGCTGACCATGTGATAGTCAGTAAAGCCGGTTCTGTGATTAGCAGTAAATCTTCATCACCTGCTTTCAGATGGAGCAGCATTTAATACACAGAGCCGTAGTTCACTGACAAGCTACACAATATCACGTTCATTATCAAAGGCAATTCATCTGTGATTATGAATGCGAATTGCGTAGCTTGTCAGTGAACTACGGCTCTGTGTATTAACTTCCGCTCCATCTACTGGGTTGGAAAGCATGTGATGGAGATTTAATACTAATCACAGAACCGGCTTTACTGAAGAGATGCACATGACAATCGCATGCAATATATCGTGCAGCCCTACAGTGGCCCCACATTTAACTCTTTATATTACCCTTATTGAAGATGGATGCATGGAGGAAGACGAGTAAGAAGTGCAACCAACACCAGGGAAGGCAGTTTTTGTCAGAGCCCTTGTTATTCTTAATTTTGACGTTAATTGTCATTTTTTTCACCAGACATATATCGGTTCAAATTATCGGTTATCGGTCTACTTGGTCTGTAATAATCGGCATCGGCCCTGAAAAACGCATATCGGTCGACCCCTACATAATACATTCAAAATGCAAATACAAATATATAAAAATCAATTTCAAATTACTTTAAACGTTAAGGTAAACACGGTACAACCTAAAATTAAGACATAAATCAAAATAATTAAGTAATAAAAAATATATATAATAAAACCTAAACATTGTGCAACTTAACTTTCAGGTTTCAGCCTAACTACAGCTCAGGCATGACACAAGCCTTTACTGTCTTCTTAGAAGGCTTTGTGGCTTTTATAAGAGGCAAAAATTAGTGGACAGGAATCTAACGTGGAACAAAAACAAGTCCATACGCAACATTTATTAACACATTTTTCAGCAACATGAAATGAAAGTTATTTGGAGAATAAACCCTCTTAAATGTCTCTCTGCATACTGGTGTGTGTGTGTGTGTAATCCTTTAAAGAAGCGTGTGGTTGCAAACACAGTGCTCTGTATTTAGTTGCAGTAAATGGTAGGGATGCACCGAAATGAAAATTCTGGGCCGAAACTAGGGCTGGGCCATATATCGAACGATATGATCATGCACATCTCCTCAGTAAAGCCGGTTCCTTGATTAGCGCTAAATCTCCATCACCTGTTTTCAAATAGAGCGGCAGTTAACACACAGAGCCATAGATCACTGACAAGCTACGCAATATCGAGTTCATTATCGAAGATGAATTGCCTTCGATAATGAACTCGATATTGCGTAGCTTGTCAGTGATCTACGGCTCTGTGTGTTCAAATATGAAATTTAATTATTAATTTGTGCTTAATTATTTATGCATTTAAAATTTTGCAGTGTAAATGCATTTATGGCACATCAGCTTCATCAAACTATGTGTAAATTTTTACACAGTGGCTCCACAGTGTTCCTGTGGCAAAGTGGTAGAGCATTGCGTTAGCAGCGCAAAAGGTTGTGGGTTCAATTCCCAGGGAACACACATACTGATTAAAAAAATGTATAGCCTGAATGTACTGTAAGTCGCTTTGGATAAAAGCGTCTGATAAATGCATAAATGTAAAATGTAAATACATCTCATGCCACTTCAGATGCTGCTTCTGTTTCCTCAGCAGTCGAAAGATGGAGTTTGTTAATACTAATTTCATTTGAATGTAACAACTCTACAGTTTCTTATGCTAACTGGGATTAATTGAAACAAAGTAAGAATTTGATGAGATGTGAGAGATGACACATTTAATAAGGTTAGGAGGGGGGGGGGGGGGATTACCATTTATAAACGTAGTGGGAAATGACATCTGTTTTGTTACATACAGCAACTCATTTTAAGTTAACTATTTCTTCCTCTTTCCAGTCACAGAGCACTTCATTTTGAGAGTTGTTTAGGTGAGAGAAAATCTGTAACTTAGTCCAGATTAAGGGAATTGTAATGTTTAATCATTTATTTTATGTAAATATTTTTTGCATTGAAATTTGCATAGATTTTTTTGTATATGCTGTCAATTATAGTTCTTGGAAAGAAAATCGGAATCGACAAAAATCGGCCAAGAAAATTGCAATCGGTGCATCTCTACTTTTAACACTTACACTCTCTATTCTATTTCTATTCATTCTACTTGTTTTCTTTTTATTTATAAAAAAAACTTGACCCTCTAACTAGCGTTCAAAATATATGTTAACTTATTCTCAGCCTTGAGCTCAATCACTGGTGAGTGAAATCTCACTGTATACTAGCCAGAGACTAATGACTAACAGGGAATTTAGTTGCATATAAAATAGGGATGTAACGATTACCGGTTTGACGATAAATCATGATAAAATTCCCCACGGTTAGTATTACAGTTTCATTTTTGAATTATCATTAAAACCGTATTCGATTATCACGATTTGAACAACTCACGATAAATAAATACTGTCCAGCATAAAGCACAGTTTTCAGTAACAGTCTCACGTGCGCACAGCAGCAGAGTAGATTCGTTTTGAGTGAAAACAGGGCGGAAAAGCTGGGAGGTTTTAAGAGTGCTGAGGGAATTCTGCAAATTAATTTATGAATTATATGAATGTACCTCTGAAGGTTCTGACTGTCTTCAGAAACGATTCAATGGCATTTTGTTTTCATCTTCGCTCCATGTAATACATAGAAGTGTTCTTAATCTTCTTAATCTCAATACTGCTTTGTTCACGGAGGTTACGGGAAACAGCTTTATTCAGCTTTTCTATAAGCGCCACCCAGTGTCAGAAAGTGGATTTACAGAGACTTATATTTACATTCAGCCTTTGTGCAGTTTCTGTCTGGACAAAAACGGACTGTATTTGCATGCCCTGCTGTAAATTTTGACCGGTTGATGGAAAAACAAGCTTATGTGGATTCTACACATTTAAACAATTTAGATAAGTTATCTAGAATTATTTATGGAGCAGATAAAATGCATATAATCATTTATTAATTATCATTTTGACTTAACCCTTTTCTTAAATGAGGTTTACATTTTTATTAAACTTTTTCAAAGCTTTATTTGAACGTTAGATATTTGAACATGCCATTTAAACTGGTGTCAGTCAAGTTGTCATTTAAAATCCCAACATCATTGGTCATGTTATTGTTTTAGTGATTATGCAAACAAAAAGTCATTTTATTTGTTGTTTGTTGATTTTTAATTAACTTGGTGAAGTGATTTATGTCAGTACTTTTTGAACATCTCCAGCACATTTTAACAATACCGTGATAATACTGATAATTTTGGTCGCTATAATCGTGATAAGAAATTTTCATACCATTACATCCCTAATATACAAGTGATTTTTACTCATGTGTAGGGTTGGAATTGAAGCTGCAAAAATTTACTAATGTACTGTAAATAAAACTGCAAAATAAACGTGTATATGTAACTACTGAAGGTATATAATTACATGTAATATGCAGGTGGTACCATCACTGATCCGCGCAGATTTGCATTGTGAATTTGCTTCACTTTTGAAGAGATATATTTCTTCCATGGTAGCAACAATGTAGTCTTTTGATCTGTGGGTAAACGGTTCCAACAGAATAATAAAAAATGACGAGGAAATTAAACTGAGGCATAAGATTCAGTGTGCCTTTTAATATTCAACACACACCCAAGTATGACTGGGACACTTCAAACACTTATAAGTAGCTTTGAGAGTGCATGTTTGTTCACTAATACGCTCCTTTTCCCAACGATTAGCAGTTTAGCGTCACATTAGTATTGCCTTACTGCAGAGTTAGTGAAGGGAAACAACCACACTTCTTATATACTGTATAGCACCGTCAAGTCCAACTGATTATTGAATCAGTTCATCTTAGATGTGCTCTTTCTCTCATGAATCTTTGCGGAAGTTTGATTCATTGTAGCGAGTCGATTTGTTCTAAACTGTGCATAGTTTGGGAAAGTCCAATTCATTCTGGTGAATCACCTTGTTTGGTGATGAAAGAAATAAGATTTCGCCAATTTAGGTCCCAGTGGCATTCTAGTGTTTTTTTTTTGTTTGTTTGTTGTTTTTAAGTTCATCAGTATGTCTATTCAAGTTGTTGGAGAGAAAGATTTATCAACTTGTTGAATAGGGTGTAGACACATGCCAAAAATAAAGGTAAAATTGATTTACCTTTGTGTCGTCATACCCAGTAGGAACAAGAATTCTCTTGAAAGGATTATAATTCAAGGGAGTAAAATAACCAGGAAGAAACAGATAAGCTTGACCCAGTAATACAAATGCAGATGTGGGAAAAGCTCAAAGTCTATCTATAACACAGCTAGGTGTTTCACGCTACTGTGACAAGGAAGACATAAAATTGTATCTTTGGATGAAACTATTGAAAATTGCTTTTCAAGGACTGACTGGCCTGTGAACTAATTGAAATGCATCTGACTCACCATTGCATTTTCTCTTGTTTCTCTCTCTCTTTCTCTGTAGGAAGGTGCATCTGCTAGAAAGGCCCAAACACCAGCTATGCAGCCTGTTCCCAGACCAGGTATGGATGAACTCCTTGAAGATTACAGGAATATTTTGTGCATCGTGATGCAGCTGTAATATTGCAAATGTGGCATATTATTATTCCCTTATATTTGTATGAAGGATTATTATTATATTATTCCTGTAAGCCATAAAAGCAGCAAGACAGAAGTTGGTGGGGTTTTTTTTGTTTTTTTGGTCAGTCTCTTGAGAACCGTTTGTTCCTGAACAAAAGCTATAGTGTAATTCCGTGTCAAATCAACCAAATTTCTAAACCTTCCCCAGATCAAATGTATGATTTTGCTAATATTATTTCTGAAGAAAGATAAACATGTATAGTGATGCAAGGCAAAATATGAAATGTCATGGATGACTATTTACTGACCAATCCCCTTTTTTGTAGAGGGGGGTCAAAATGGCAATGTCACCTGAGATTCAGAGCCTTTTCTGAAGAAAAAACTATTTTCTCTCCAACAGCTTGAATAACAGGAGAGTAAAAATGACTTTAGAAAGATGGCAGTATCATAATGTTACTTTTACACAGTAGGTCTATTAGTCTATAATTTGTTTACTTTAGCAATCTTTGTTGCATTATGTGCCATTGGTGACCATTCAAAAATGGGGGAAACGGCACTTTTCAGTTTTTTTTTTTCTTTCTCCAAAGTTTGCATGCCTATAGCACAAGAAGTAATAAAGATATCTTAATGCCCTTTTAGATATTGGGTCTTAACAAATTTTCCTTTTGGCATCTTCATTTTTAAGGCCCTATATTGTTTGGTTCATTGGGATCTCAATATGGCTCCAGGCAGTGGTGTAGTGAGGGTATACACAGGTATACGGCATATACCCACTTCTTTATCAGTCGGCATTCCGTTTACCCACTTCTAAATCCCCTCTGAAGCACATCATTCAGTAGTATCCTGCACTAGCCATATCATGACAGTCCAGCATATGAGTAACTAATCCAATCGCATGTGAATAAATGCAAATATTCTCTAAAAACAAAATAGCATGTAATTTACTAGAGGTTCTGACAAAATGTCAGTTGCTGCAGTCTGTTTATATATTTATTTTAATGATTTATTGCAAAATTGCACCTCTTCTGTGGATAGTATTATTTTCATAATGATCCTTACTCAAGCAGCAGAAGTTAAGTGATGTCACTCTTTATGACACAGGTCGTTCATCCTTTGCCGGGCCGTAAAAATAAAATAAAAAATTGGGGGCATAAATTAAGAGTATACCCACTTCTTCAGGCACCACTACACCACTGGCTCCAGGGGTAAATCGTTAAATTGTACACATTTTCAGTGGTCAAAAACCAAATGTGGGTTACTTTGCATAAATATTAGGGGTGTAATGGTACATGTATTTGTACCGAACGTTTTGGTACGGGTCTTTCGGTTCAGTACGTACAGTATGTGTACTGAACGAGTAGTTTTATTTTTTTCTCAGAAAATTCAAATAATAAATGGCGTTTTGACAGTCTTTGTGGCATGACAGATCGCTGAATAAACGCCTTGGAGAGCCGCTTCTGGGACGGTTCAGAAACGTGCTGGTATAAACCCAACACAAGCATTGACTTGAGCGGTCGCGATCAGTTCCACGAGTAAACATGACTGAACATCTCATGCCTCGTGTAATTACTCAATCAGTGTTTGAACCACGGAAAGACATCAACAAAACAGCGTGGAAATAAAATGTCACGTAGCATTTCATTTACCTCAGCAAGTCACCAGTGTCCACAACTCATTAGTCCTCTAGAGAAATGAAGTCTAGAGAGGAGCATTTCACCAAATATTACACCATATACTCATATTTTACTAAACCTGTTAGTCTTAATTATTTAATGTATGTTTAAATTAATCTGTTATGAAGCATGCTTTGACAGCCAGTGTGTAATTGAATATATTTTAACAACTTGCCTAGAAATGTTATTATTTATAAGTTAATTTAAAAACTGCATTGTGCAATTTACATGTTTGCATACAATTTATTTTAAAGTTGAGTGTTGATCATCTATTTAAAAATAAATAGTAATTAAATTTACGTTTGGGTTAAGTTATCAGGCCTAATTGTAACCTTATAATGTAAAAGGGCTCCCTGTAGTTTTAAGCACAAGCTGAGGTAGATTTTTATCACCAAGAAAATGTAAACTATAACTGAATGTATTTAAAGAGAGAGCAACTTGTTCAGTAAACCACTATTTAAAAAAAAAAAAAAAAAAGTTGAGTTTTTCCCCCTGCTGCACCGAAATCATACCGAACCGTGACGTTAAAACTGAGGTACGTACCGAACGTCATATTTGTGTACCGTTACACCCCTTATAAATATGATACGTCCTTTCTTTTAAAGAGGAATGTCTGAAGAATAAACAGTGTTGTTCAGTCCCGTAGATATGGGGATCTCAATGAGGCACCTTTTTCAGATTGTTGAATGTTACCCATTTTGAGTGTTTGAAAGCCAAATGTTGGTCACTTTGTATACAGCTGATACTTATTGTATTTAAAGCAGAATGTCTGAAGAATAAGTCATGCTGAAACTAGAAAGGTATCTTGTTTCCCTCTATCGAAACAATTGTATAGGACATACTGTACCTGTTTAAGTGTCATAACTATTATTTTTTTACCAAAATTTGCATGCCTGTAACTCAAGAAGTATTACAGATATCTTAATATGATTTTAGATTCTGGTTCCTAAGAAACTTTATTTTTGGATTCTTCATTTTTAAGGCCCTTAATGGTTGATATTGAGATCCCAGTGCAGTTCCATGTCCAAATTGTTGTATCCTTCCCATTTTTCAGTGGTCAAAAACCAAATGTGGTTTTGTGTTTATCTAGTCATCACTGCTGACACTGTCAAATATGCAAATAATAACAGTAACCCAGGGTTTAGGAATGTACAGTGTGACACGTCAGATTATGAATGACTAGGATTAATTGTTAACTCTAGGTAAAGTATGAACAGTGTGAAATGTAAAATAAGATTACCCAGGATCCTGGGGTTTAGAATTACCCAGTGCTAATTATTTCAAGTGTGAGGGATCTTAAATATTTGAGATACTATTAATGATTCTGCCAAATATGCCTTTAGCAATAGATGCTACTTGATCCGAGTATGCTTCGCATTATATAACAATGAAAAAGAGAATCTAATAAATCCAGGTGAGGCAAATCTTAGTTTATTGATGTGAATGCAATGTGTGGCAAAAGCCACAACCTTTCCCTAGGAAGCATGGGATTTGTTTCAAACATGTTAAAATACTACATGTTTGAATTCTTGGTAGCTTCAGAAGCTGTTAAAATGAGCAAAAACCCTTCTTCCAAATATCCCTGAAACTGATACAAATATAGAATCTTATGTATACACAACTGAGAGAAAGGTATTGTGCCTCGACCATTTCAGTGCATTTTTAGCACTTGGACAGGTATGTTCTATAATTATTGTTTTGATAGAGATACAATATTAATTTCTACATTTATTTATTCTTCAGAGATTGTTCTTTAAATTAAATAAATATCACTATATGCAAATTGACCAACATTTGGTTTATGATATTAGTCATATTTTTGCGAAGTGACCCACGTTTGGTTTTTGACCATTGACAATTTTTACAATTTAACGATTTACTCCTGGAGCCATATTAGAATTTCAATATTTCTGGATCCAACCCATACAGGGCCTTAAAAATAAAGATGCCAAAATAGAAAGTTTGTTAAATATCTAAAAGGGCATTAAGATATCTTTTAATGCTTGAGTTACAGGCATGCAAATGTAACATTATGGTGCTGCCATCTTTCTGAAGTCATTTTTACTCCCCTGTAATTTAGCTATGAATCTCAGATGAAAATTGCCATTTTGACCCCCCTCTACAAAATAGTGGATTACTCACTAAATATCCACCCATGACATTTAATATTTTGGGACCTCTGGTTGAGTTGATACGGTATTACCCTAGATGTATTTCAGCTAGCTATGTATTATATAATTCAAAATAATTTCTTCTACAACCAACCATAACAGTGGTCCAACAATGATGGACATATAGCTGAAAAGCTTTTATCTTAGTGATCCGTGAGTTTGTTGTTTAACTGAAACTCACGTAGCATAAAACCTGTTTAAAGAGATTTGACATTAGTGGCACTGGAAATTACACTCTTCACCTTCACCCTCTTCTTGACTACTTCAAGATCAAGAACGTCTAGAAAAATAATCTGAACATTCATCTAATCGCTCATCTAAAGCTCTTGCACACCGACACAAACCAGTTTATGTACCTGCAGTATGATATGTGAGGAATGTTCTATACACACTTTGACACTCTCTCTTCTTTGATAAACGATCAGTGTTTTTTTAGGCTTGAGCTAGCATTGCAAATCACACATTGTCCTGCATCTGCATCATTTTAGACACGTATGAAATGTTAAACACTTTCATCTAAATGACTCCAAGTGTTCATATTAGTAGCATGTGCATTAATTATTTCTAATTTTCTTTTCGAATTATTTCTGAATAAGTGTGTCCTTATTTGGTGTTTGTTTTTGTCTTTTCTTTAGTCTCTCAAGCAAGACCCCCGCCTAACCAAAAGAAAGGTATGTGTTTTCAACAAGCATATTTTTATATTTGGTCTTTTATTAAATTATATGGTTTAATACCAAAATGTAGTGTAAAAAACAAAACAAAAAAACTTGTGGACATGGAGACAGAATTCAGGAAAGCTCTAAAGTAAATATACATCTTTCTCTAAAATATACATTTTGTGTGTGTGTGTGTATACAGCGGGTAAAATAAGTATTGAAAACGTCACAATTTTTCTCAGTAAATATATTTCTAAAGGTGCTGTTGACTTGAAATTGTCACCATATGTCGATAACAACCCAAGTAATCCATACATACAAAGAAAACAAAAGAAATGAGTTCAGAAATTAAGTTGGGTGTAATAAAATGGAATGACAGAAAAAGTACTGAACGCATGAAGAAAGGGAGGAGCAAACAGGCATGGAAAGCCAAGACACCAGCAGAAATCTATCAGTAATTAGAAATCAATCCTGCCCCTCGTCAGTGGAAATTAATATTAGCTGGTTCAGTCCCAACACCTACAGTACCAGGATTATGAAGATGAAACAAGGGTGGACATTTTAGCAAGACAATGATCCCAAACACAGTCAAGGAAACTCTCGACTGGTTTCAGAGAAAGAAAATAAAGCTGCTAGACTGGCCAGCCAATCACCTGACTTGAATCCAACAGAAAATAAGAACTAAAGATCAGAGTTCATAGAAGAGGCCCACAGAACCTTCAAGATTGTAAGACTGTTTGTGTGGAAGAATGGGCCAAAATCACACCTGAGCAGTGCATGCACTAGTTTCTCCATACAGGAGGCGTCTTGAAGCTGTCATTACCAACAAAGGCTTTTGTACAAAGTATTAAATACAGTTCAGTAAGTAGTTCAATACTTTTTCTCTCTCATTCCATTTTATTACACATAACTTAATAAATGAACTTATTTGTTTAGTTTTGTTTGCATGTATGAATTACTTGGGTTGTTACCATCATCTGGTGAATTTCATGTCAACAGCACCTTTAGAAATGTATTTACTGGGAAAAATGGTGACGTGTTCAATACTTATTTTACCCGCTCTGTGTGTGTCATACATACATAGACACACACACACACAAATATTTAGTTGACTAGATCATCTTGTCGAGTAAAAGCTGTTTTTTTTTTTTTTTTTTTGTGCGAATACTTTTTAAAAACCTACATTTTAAAGTCTTATTTTTAAAATGCATTTATTATCCAATTCTCAATCTGCTCGATCACTGCAGTTAGCTGGTTTATTTTTTTAACAACAACAAAAAAATGTTTTCCAGGTTCTAGAACTCCCATTATCATCATCCCTGCAGCTACAACATCTTTAATCACAATGCTCAATGCCAAGGATCTCTTACAGGACCTCAAGTAAGTGATGATTAGATGATTCATAGGAAAGTTACGACTAAATTAAATTGGCTGTTAAATTAAGTTAAGATTTTTATCAAACAACAAACGTCCCTCATTCTTATTAGAGTATTACAGATGTTTTAGTAGAACATGAAGTGACAGATCACCATGAAAGATTAACCAACTCAGACCAGTCAAGCCAGTTGTTCTTGGGCACCAGGTTTGGCTAAAAAAGCCATTGGGTCATCTGATCCAGCTGGCTTTATGGGAATATGTTCACTCGTCTTCCTCTTCTGTAAAAAAAATCTATTTCCGAACTATTAAGAAATTAGGAAGTTGAATGAGCGAAATAAGCTTGGACTGATAAAATGCTTTTTGCCAAAAATGGTGATTCATGGAAAAAGTGAGATGATAGTCTGTTTGTGAGGGTGATTTCCTGAAGGTGATCTAAAACGGTGGTATGAGCTTGGTTTGGACATTTTATCAATAATGAAAAAATCTAGTGTAGTGTTTCCCAACCTTTTTTCCGCCATGGCACAGTTTTGATATGTAAAAAATCCCACGGCACACCACTAAGCATTGTTATATATATATATATATATATATATAAAACGTGGGACTTTTTACTTATCAAAACTATCTCCAATCCTTCTATTGTTTCAGGCTTATCCATAGTTATTCGAATGCTAGAAAACAGCTGATTTTCCAAGTGAAAGCCGCCAAATAACGTTTACACATTCAGAGCGTGGGGAAATGGGGGATTCCTCCGGTCTATATGTCTGCATCAGCTGATTTTTTTTTTCATTTTTTTATTCCCAGTGAATGGGAGTTAAAACTCCCTCCCAGATGACAATAATAGACCATGCAAAATACCAAAATAAAACATATCTTTAAAATATTGCCAAGTAACGTTGCAAACAACAACAAAATCACAGAAGGACTTTAACTGTAAGCGACACAAGTATATGGAAAACAAAGGTATTTTTTTCCTGATGTTTATTTCAAATTTTATAAACTTTTTTTTTTATTTTTTTTATTTACTAAGGCATGTTGACAATAATGTCTTCAACATTGTCTATGACCAGATATGTTTTTAGTGGACTTTCAAAATTTGCTTTGCTTGAGAAATCATGAAAATATACAGTTATGATGTTTTTTTTTTTTCATATGATTTCGTCTGGTTAGTTTTGCATCAAACACCATGCAATTGAGATCTGGCAGCAACAGCGCATTTTTCCACTTGGGCGCATGCCTCGCGGACAGCTTACCTCGCAGACAGCTTACCTCGCGCATGAAATCACGCGCATAACAGCAAAACACCTGAGAACGCTCTACAATCCTGACGAGTCATAGCAACTGAGCGGATGCGCCAAAGCTGCGGAGAATCCGCTTACCCGGAAGCTTCCGTCACTGACTTAGATTTACAGAAAATTACCTCTGTTTTCATAAATAATGTTACGTACTTATTCCCAACGCTTATTAAGCTTTAAGTCACATCTCAACTGATAAGGTATCAACTTATAATCATGTTTATATTAATTAGCCTGTGAACTCATTCTCTCAGATGGCCTGGGTATGCGGCGCATTCACACCTTATATGGACGGAACGCCACTGATATAATCCCTCACATTTTTGTAAATATTTTATTATATCTTTTCATGTGACAACACTAAAGAAATTACACTTTGCTACAATGTAAAGTAGTGGTGTACAGCTTGTATAACAGTGTAAATTTGCTGTCCCCTCAAAATAACTCAACACACAGCCATTAATGTCTAAACCGCTGGCCACAAAAGGGAGTTAACCCCTAAGAGAAAATTTCCAAATTGGGCCCAATTAGCCATTTTCTCTCCCCGGTGTCATTTGACTCGTTAGTGTTACAAGGTCTCAGGTGTGAATGGGGAGCAGGTGTTAAATTTGGTGTTATCGCTCTCACTCTCTCATACTGGTCACTGGAAGTTCAACATGGCACCTCATGGCAAAGAACTCTCTGAGGATCTGAAAAAAAAAGAATTGTTGCTCTACATAAAGATGGCGTAGGCTATAAGAAGATTGCCAAAACCCTGAAACTGAGCTGCAGCACGGTGGCAAAGACCATACAGCGGTTTAACAGGACAGGTTCCACTCAGAACGGGCCTCACCATGGTCGACCAAAGAAGTTGAGTGCACGTGCTCAGCGTCATATCCAGAGGTTGTGTTTGGGAAATAGACGTATGAGTGCTGCCAGCATTGCTGCAGAGGTTGAAGGGGTGGGGGGTCAGCCTATCAGTTTTCAGACCATATGCCGCACACTGCATCAAATAGGTCTGCATGGCTCTCGTCCCAGAAGGAAGCCTCTTCTAAAGATGATGCACAAGAAAGCCCGCAAACAGTTGCAACACTTTCCAGTTGCGCTTCATTTTGAATGGACGCGGGGTGGAGTTATGAGGTTTGACTGACAATTTGAGGATCCAATGGATCCAAGCTCTTTTGAATGCTTTTCATTGGTTAAATATTTGTAAACCCCACAAACAGACATAACGATGACCAATAGCACTGATTTAAAATAATAATAATAACAAAATATAATAGAGATATGGAAGTTTTAGATAATTTTCTAAACCTAGTGGTTGGGAAACACTGATCTAGTTTCTGCGATGCCGGTTATGTAATTACGTCTCAAAATGGAGGGTTATTTTATTATGTTCATTTGTTTATCTACAATATTGCATTCCACCTGAACTGCCTGTGAGAATATCAACTGGCACCACACACATGCAAATTTCAGAGAGAAGTGTGGCAGTGGCTGATGCTTGAATAACACTTCTGTGAAGAAATGATCTGGCGCACACATGCACATACTCGCATGCGCTTCACCTCAGCCATGCCTCGTCTCCACCCCTGTTGTTTCTGTCATTTAACACACTCCGCTCCCCTCCTTCTGTAGACATACCCCGCACAAATTACACATACACGTTGTCATTTGTTTGATTTTATTTATTTATTTTTGGCTTGGTTTTTGTGTGATCGGGCAGTAGTCAGACTTTCCCGTTACGGAGCTGCACAAGCCAAACCAAACAACTTCACTAAACATTATTTGTAGCATTTCTCCCATCCAATAATCATACTGAGCTTTGGTTTTATATTTAATTTGATTACAGTAATGTTATAATTTGAGATTTACAAGAAATATTTTAACTGCGACTATGTAAAAGGAATACTGCTGTAAAAAGCACCTTATTTGTTTAGTGTTTGCAAACCAAATGTTATTGCACTTGTTCATATAGCAGTACTTTTAAATGAAAAAGTGCACAATACACTACTTTTGAATTCATTATTGAATTTTGTGCATAATGCGATTAATCGCAGAAAATCATGCGATTGATCACGATTAAAAAAAAACCGTTGCCCAGCACTACTTAAAACAAAAAGTAATTGTTAGTAGCAATGTTAGTATGGTGCAAATAGTGCTGAATCTTAAATATTTCTGAAGCATTTTGTTCATAAAATGGGTTTTAGACATCAAAAATCCTAAGTGTTAGGGATGGGCATTTTTGGCAGTTTCTCATTTCGATCATCGATAGGTTTCAAAAACTTTTAGAGTGACTTTATGCCAATTAACGAAAGCCTGTTCTATGACACATCCTTTGATATTAATCAGATAATTTAGATACATAACATAGATGTAACATAACAACTTGTATCTGCACAAAAGGATGCAAATGCCAGTGAACTTTGTTACGCGCTAGAGAGAGAGAGAGCTCCCGCCATGATGCGCCATCATAACAGCGTGCTGAAACACAGGCAAGGACAGAATTTACTATAGATTTCTATGAAGTTCTCATTATAATGCTGTGTTTATGGCAGATATGTGCTATATTTTCATCTACATTATCAAGTGATTCCTGAAATTGCCTGTGCGTACGAAAACCGTTTTATTTGAAGTATGCCTACTGTTGAACAAATATTACGAAAAAAGCGCTGCTGCATTATTATAACATCAGTATTTTAAAAAAAAAGAAACATCTAAAAGCAATATGACCTTCTTAGATAACTCAGTCAATATCGGGCATTGCATTTGAGCATCAAACTAAACACTGGTAATATGCAGCGTATTCAGCAATGCATCTTCTATTACATTAATCAGATATGTATGTAGCTAACCCAGACATCACTACGTGACTTCAAAGCCATGCTTCTCTCTCTTCTTACATCTATACTTTGGACTAGGGCTGCAACAACTAATCCATAAATTCGATTATTATTGATAATGAAAATCATTGACAACGATTCTTATTATTGATTAGTTGGCTCTGCCCACAGTGCACGTCCAACTTCAGTATTTCTATGGACAAAATGCATCTAAAAAATAGTGGAGGAAACAGAATGAGATGCTGCGGGAGAAGTACGTGATCCAAGCTGCCCAAAACATCAGAATTCTTTATTTTAAGCTTTAAGCTAATGCATGAGCGTAATGGCTTGCCCTGTCAGGCACTTTGACGGATGCAAAAACTTTCAGTTCATATCCTTAACTGTAAATGTCTCAAATTCAGGTGAGCATTTCCATTTTTGCATAAAGGCCCGTCCTGACTGTCTGTGTTAAGTTTAATCTTTTACTGAATGAGCGCTGGCACATCAGACAGACGGAACACATTCACTGTGCTGAAATATCTGTTGAACGTTAAATGTAGGTTTAAAAGTCAACATGCAGTGCACGTATTTTATGAGAGTAGGAACTGTAAAGAGATAACAGCATGTAATTGTCTGAATATAAATATAAGGCGCTTCATAACCGCCTTTTACAGGATAAATAAATGACAGTAAGACGTGACTGTGATCAAAGTGAACGCATGTTCCTGCAGAACATTACTCTTATCTATTGGTTAATACTGAGTTTGTGATTTTATTTGTCTTTATTATCTTTATTATTTTAATTTTTAATGTAGAGATTTAAACTATATTCACTATATGCAGTGCTTAACAAATTTATTAAAACAAATTTATGTAAGGTTTTTAACAGATGTAAGGTTTTTGCCACTGCTGCTATAAACTAACAGCATTGGTGATTACCAAAATCTTGTTTTAGCTTTCTGTATTGGTTAGTCCTCCAATTTGTGTAAGCTCTTTAGTAACAGTAGTTGTCTATTTCTAATGCTATAATATATAATTATTGCTGTTTGAAAAAAGTAGTCAAGCCCTTTAGTGTTTTTTTTTTTTTTTCAGATGCCCAGTTACTGTAAAAAGTACCTAAACAATGCCAGCAAGAATGCAAGCTGTTATGAAAGGCATAGGAGGCCATTTTTGTTATGTGAATAAATACTATTTATTTGGTTCAGTTTGTTATTTGGCCAATAAATGATTAACATTTTTAGATTTTTTCCTAAATATTTGTTCTCTTTATTATGGCAGGTGGTCTAATAAATTAAGCACTGTATTTTTTCATAGCATTCAGTTGGCACATTTGTTTGAAGGACATTGGGCAGAATGTGGAATAGTTTTTTGGGCTTTTTATATATTTAATTGGGCTTTTTTTAAATCCGATTAATCGGGAAAAAATTATCGGCCAACTAATCGATTACCAAAATAATCGTTAGTTGCGGCCCTACTTTGGACCGCATACTGTTGCAAGATAAACAATCAGAGCCCAGGGTGCTGCCCAAAGTGCTGCTATAACCAATCGGAAGAAGAAAAACAACATTTCCACGATCATCGTTTTCATGATCGATCATTGCGGGCACGGCTGAGTACTCGAGTACTGGATCGCTGTTGCACATCCCTACTAAGAGTGTTTATTTTCAGGTTTAAAGTAGATTTTGAATGACAGATTTGTCATGTGACACTATTGAACCCCACGGTATTTACATGTGAAAGTTGCAATTGCACCGTCGTTGTGATTTGTGTGAAATGTGAAGGATTGTTTACCAAGTTGAAAATCTCCATAATGCAGAACGAACAAAGCTGTCATGGGCAAGAAAGGTGAAAGGGAGGGTCTGCAAAGAGTCACAAGGAATGAAATGAGAACCTCATAGTTTGAGTCAAAAAAGCCGTAGATTCAGTCCTTGAAGCGAAATACTCATTCAAGTTTCAAGTTTTATTTGTCACAAATAAATACAAATAAGACTATACAGAGATTGTATAACCAGCAGTGAAATGTGAGTCAGGTCCACTCCATGGACAGTGCAAATATTGTAGAATACAACACAAGGGAAGTATACATAAAATAAAATGAATAAAAAATAAGATGTAAAGAACAAAATATAAAGTATAAAAGAATGTGCATGACAGTATGCTGTAGAATTAAATATTAAGATAAGCATGACTGTACGAGAGAGGAATTTGCAAACAGGTTGAACATGGTTGACATGTAGCAGCAATCACAAAATAATAAATATAAAAAAAGATAAGATACCATCATTCATTTACACATTGACATGCCAACAGCTACAGCAGAGAAAGATCGAGAGCGTCTATTTACCTCCGCAGCAACCGATCTCACGTTCTCGCATCTGCAGCGCTTATTTTGATCTTTAACGTTAGATCTTTCCAATTCTTGGAACAAAATCAATGCATAAGGTTGATTCAGTATTGCTCTTAATGGAAAAAAAAAAAATCCCACCCACAACATCAGCAATACTACAATGACAAAGTAGCTTATATTAAACATAAAACTTTTATTAACAGAATGAATAATACCCACATTGTAACAAATAAATAAAAGGTTTTTGGTTTCCCCTTAAGCCAAATTTATACGTCTGCGTCGGTTTTCATTTATACTTCTGCGTCGTCTTCCGCGTCGACGTGCAGTACACATGCGGAACGCTAGTCTGCAGTGTCCACGGGCATGTTGCTGGTGTAACCCGCAGTACCACAGCCAAAGCCAAAGAAGCGGCTCGTCGGAGAAGCCGTGTGTCAGGGTTATGTTGTGCGTGTCATCTGTTCCTGCCTCTTGTGTCCATATTTGGTTTGTTTCCTGTCCTTGTTTCATGTCATTATGAGTTAAGTATGTTCCAGCTGTGTTTATGTGATTATGTTAATTACCCTGTGTATTTAGTTCCTGTCTTTTGAGTTTGATTTGGTCTGGTCTACTCGTTACTTCCCGGTGTATCTTGTCTCTCAGCCTTGTCTTGTCCTGCCTTGATGTCCTGATTAAATACTATTATTTGAGTTTATATCCTCATCTCCGTGTTCCTGTTCCTCCCTCGTGTGTGCACCGTGACAGAAGACCAGACCCAACCGTAAGCGGCGCCCATTCACCCCGTTTTGTTTTCTGTTTTTTTCTAAAGTCTTTGTTTTGGTTCCTGTGTGTCTGTCCCGCGGCAAGGAAGTCGCCACTCGTAATCCCTGCCATAGCCCACTGCAAGAGGGCGTGGGAGTTCGGTGGGATCGCCGCGAGTCCACGGGCCGCGAGCCCTCATGCCCGCCGATCGCGGGAGATATCCGCCGCCGGCGGTGGCTCTCCCAAGCCTGCCGGCGGCTATGCCATTACTAGTTTACTACGGCTATGCCATTACTAGTTTAGAGCACTGACACTCTGTTGAAACAATCACGTACATGTTTACCATCCACTGCTTTCTCAGACCGGCTTATGTTGGATTAAAACTTCAAGTTCTGTCGAGTTTGGAAAATACACAGTAATCATCAGAATATCTCTTCTCCTGTCTCTGAAAATATCCAGATTTTGAAATCATCCGACGGACTCTTATTTCAGTCAAATAAATGTTTACAGCACATCGCTAAAATATACATAACCGGAAATAACTTAAGTTGTATTATTTCAAAACTGAAGTTCATCATGAGGCTCAGTGTGAGTAGTCCATTGACATTGCCTGTATACAGATGTGAAATGCATTTCCAGAATTCACTGGGTATATACAAGGCGTAGGTTGGGTTTTAACATTTGAAAATAACAAATTAGAATCAGAAGAGTGATTCTTCCAGTTTCTGCTAATATTTCCTCTGCACTGATATCTTTTGGGATAGAATGTGTAAAGTTTAAGCTGCTCTCAGGCGGTTCATGTATTTTATCAGTTTAAGCTGCTCTCAGGCATATAAAATGTATTTTATCTGGCTGTTAAAATCGTTTTTTCTTGGCAGGTATGTCACATCAGAGGGTAAGAAGAAGCAGGGCATTCAGAGGGACAACGAGGTTCTGCTGCAGAGACGTAAAGATCAGGTTCAGCCAGGCGGTGCCACCATCAGCGTCACGGTACCCTACAGAGTGATCGACCAGCCGCTCAAACTCGCCCCACAGGACTGGTGAGCTCATCTATCACAGTGTCTGGAAGCAGTGGTTATCATTTTCAATGCACTGTTATATCAATAGGATTTGCCTGGTTCATTTTGGACATTGTTAATAATAGATCCATTCCTAAACCTAGTGAGAAGTGATTCAACAATGATTATTATTATTTTTATTTAAAAAAAAAAAAAAAAAAAAAAAAAAAAAACTTATTTAATAGTAAATTAAGCAGTTTTTAAAAATAATCAACGCTGAGTTGTAGGGTACAACGGGGCTAAAGGCCCACCATAAGAAAAAATGTGCTATTCACTGTGGCTAAAATGTATAATTGCAGAAAAAATATATACGTTGTATTGAACATTAATGGAGCAACAGATTTTGTGTGAAAATAAATCAAGTTGTTTATTTTGTTTAAAAATCTTATACATGTATGAGGTGGCAAGAGGGGCCTTTTACCCCACACACGGGGTAAAAGGCACACAGTATTGATACAAATACTTCAGCTAATTTAATGTTTTTTTTAATGTATAAGTCAAAACGATCACTTTAGCAAAGTTTGTACTATTTTCTGCTTGTTTTGAAAAATAAAATAATTTTTGTTCAATAAATAGTCATTAAAATGTTAATATAAAAAATATATTTTAAAATACAGAAACAATCATTTTAATAAGTAAAGATTCCGAAAGTATTGAAGGAGATCCAATAATAATTGAATATAGATTTACAGTAGTAACAACAAATGATGTAAATGTAAATGCGTATTTGCTTAATGCTGATGGCTAATGGCTATAATGTTTGCCTTTCTATTATTAATATAAAAGCGATCGTTATAATACTTTTTTGAATACATTTTAATTCCTTTTGTTTAACAGTTCTATCTGATTATTAGACAGACTTCTATCCGTATTAGACAGAACTGTTAATGACGACAGTAAACAAGAGGGAAAATAAGTAAAAAAAAGTCCCGCCTCGAACGTATCGGCCAAATAGAAGTCGATATTTGAAAAATGTCCAATATTGGCTGATATATCGGCCTTGGCGATATATCGGTCGACCACTTGAAGACCTTTGTCTCAAAATATATGCATTGATTTTAGCGTTTCTCATTTGCTACTTAAATCTACAACAGTGGTTTTCAAACCTGTTCTACAAGCACCCCTGCTCTGCACATTTTGTATGTCTCCCTTATCAGACACACCTGATTCAACTCATCAGCTCGTTAGTAGAGGCTGCAAGACCTGAATCAGGTGTGTTAGATAAGGGAGACAAACAAAATGTGCAGAGCAGGGGTGCTTGTAGAACAGGTTTGAAAACCACTGATCTACAACATTTAAAAACGCATAAAATATTAGATCAAGTAAGCACAGAATCAACTTTGCGCTGCTGCGTGCGATCGCGTCAAAGATCAGACAAATATACACGTGAATCTTGAAAAGCAAATGTTTTGGAAAGTGCTACGCCACATTTTTGTGCCATCTAGTGGTTTGGATGAAAATAATATCAAAGGCGCCTTTTACCCCAGGGCGCCTTTAGCCCCGTTGTACCCTATACAAATATTTAAATTGCACATTAAGGCAGTCTGTGTATTTTCTTTTTAATATTTTCTACCCCAATTCGTTGTGGTTATATAAACATTAAACTGTGGCTGTAATAACTTGTTTTCATGACAGATTTATTCAAACATCCTTTAAATAATGAAGACATGCCTAACAGGTTAAGTACAGTATAATGAATATGTAATACAGTGCATACTTTTAGCAAAATCCTGTAAATGTATTTTGTCTCTTTGCGGTTAAAACACTTTTATAACAAAAGGTACAAGGTAGGGATGTCAATTTTCGATCATTTCCATAATCGATCGTCGTTTAATTTAACGATCAATTAATCGATTAATCGTTAACTTTAACTACTGCAAAATGCGTCTATTGCAGTGGCATATAGTCACCGGCATGACAGGATGTGCAGATGCCACTCAAAACGCCAGCTTCCTCACCCGAATGAAAAGGGTTTTTAGTCTTAATAAAAGGCTAGTGGCGGGATGGTAAAATGAATGGATGTGATTGTGATCATTTGATAAAAGGAAGAGAGCGCGCCGTAGTTACGCACGGGATCATTATACTTTGTGCTGTTTCATATCCTGTCACGGAGACCGCTGAATGCGCCTTTTTAAATGGTTTCATGGTGATCGTTTTTTTTTTTTGTTTTTTTTTTTTTAACATCATAGCAACGTTTGCAAATCACATTATCGGGATTTAAAATAAAATGATCCCAAACGCAAGTACGGCGCGTGGGGCTGTGACGTGCGTTCAGTGTTCCGCTTCCAGAACCACCGCCGTTGTTACAAACACACTGTTACCCATTTGAAACATTTTAATGTGAGTATTATGACACAAATGAGGTACAAAGCTTTGTTAATAAGAGAAATAATTGGTTAGCAGGCAAATGTTACATCGCGACCATGCTTTTTGATTCATGCCGAGCGCATACATTTTAATCAAGCCAAACGCGGCTTGTGTTCTGTTTTTCCGGATGGTCACAAATTCAATATTTATTGTTTCTTTTCCCAAATCCTCACTGTCTCACCCTCTAGATTCGCAGGTTTATTTTATTGTTGTTCACTTTTAATCACTGTTTGCGCATCTATTACTGTGGTAAACGTGTGGGGGGAAATGAAAGATTTCGTGGCCATGAATTAAGAATTCGTTACTATGACTTAAATTGTTCCCGCATTTAAGTTAAATCACGGGTTTTCTAGGGAACAAATTAATGAGACATGGACAGCTGCCACAAATTAATGTCGTAGGAACAAATTAACAAGTTGTATGAATTAATAGACTGTCCTGCTCGCGTGCGCAGCCCTGTCAAAGCGAAGTGCCCGATATGCAACAATTATCTAGGGAAATTATAATTGAACATGACTTATTACTACATTTCAATACAAAATAACGTTGTATTGTATCTGTTTTAATGTACTTTTAAAGTTTGGATCACATGAAAAGCGTAGTTTGTACATTAGTAAATTATTTTCGTGTAAGATCCAGCCCCTTCACCATCACTCACAGCCGTTTGCACGTGTTTTGCGCATGAGCCGCACGCACCCCAACATGAAACTGCTTAATCGACCATCGATAGCTTTTATCGATTATATCTCTTATCGACCATTAATCGATCGTCGATTAATCGTTGACATCCCTAGTACAAAGCTTATTGCAATTATTTGATGGTAGGTGTGCTATGAATAATACTTAGTGATGTTTTTAGCACTCAACTTTAAAGATCAATGTTGTGATTTTAAGAATCAATATCGGTTCATCAAAATGAAGATGAAGTAAAATTGAGAAATCAATATTGGCAGATTAGCCCTAGCATTCACACAGCAGACTTGTTTAGCTGTTGAAGTTTATCCGTATTGTTTTCACGAAATAGACGCTCACAGTCAAACGTGGCATCAGAGAATCGCTAATTAAATGCCACTTTTGTCTTTCACTCACAGTAACTTGGGGCCTAACCAGTCAGTTTGAGACTGATTTTATCGGTTTGTTCACAGGGATCGTGTAGTGGCTGTCTTTGTCCAGGGTCCTGCCTGGCAGTTCAAGGGCTGGCCGTGGCTGCTGCCTGATGGATCCCCTGTGGATATATTTGCCAAAAGTGAGTTTGGTCAGGGAAAACGCAGCACATTATTTACAATATATTTACAATAGGCAAGAGTGGGTTTCAATTCATGCTGATGTTCATTTAGTCCGAGCCTTTCACCTGAAGTACGATGAGGCACGGATGGACCCGAACGTGCAGAAGTGGGACGTGACTGTGCTGGAGCTGAGCCACCACAAACGACATCTGGACCGGCCCGTCTTCCTCCGCTTCTGGGAAACACTGGACAGGTCAGGATTGCAGCTCTGTAGCATGGCACACACTGGAGAGGAACACGTTCTGACAGTATTTTTGATGTTATACATGTTTTCAGAAGTGAATCAGAGTGAAGCTGATGATTCTAGCAAAAGTTCATGAGTTTGATTAGCATAGAGGTACTCCATCAGTACTGTTAATAAGTGCTTCAGTAGTATTGGCCAATGTGGTCAACTACATGAAAATGTGTTTTAGATGAATTCTTACAACTTTGAAATCAGTGTTATTTTTATGAAAGATTTGATTTATGCTTAAATCTCTGCATTAATCAAATTCATTCTGATATGCTGAATAATAATCAAATTAATTGCATTTTTCTGAGAGGACCCTGCCAAATAAATTCAAAGACATTACTACATGTTACAGCTACATGTAACATGTCTCCTCTTCTCCCCAAGGATGCATTTATTTGATTAAAAAAATACAGTGAAAGCAGTAATACTGTGGAATATTGTTGCAATTTAAAATAACTGCATTATGAAATATAGAATAAAATACAATTTATTCCTGTGATCAAGGCATCATTACTCCAGTCTTCAGTGTCACATGATCCTTTAGAAATCAGTTTAATATGATTTGATGCTCAAGAAACATTTATGATTATCAATGTTGAAAACCGTTGTGCTGATTCATATTTTTGTGAAAACATACTTTTTTTTTTTACAGGATACTTTGAATAGAAAGTTCAAAAGAACAATATTTATTTGAAATAAATCCTATGTAACATAAATGTCTTCAATGTCACTTCTGATCAATTTAATGCTTCCTTTAATGCATGTCAAATGATTAATCGCATCCAAAATAAAAGTTTTGTTTATGTAATATATGTATGTGTACTGTGTATATTTATGTATATATAAATACACATGCATATACATATTTAAGAAAAATTATATATTTGTATATTAAATATATTTATGTATAATATAAATTAAATAAATAAAAAAACAAAAACTTTTATTTTGGATGTGATTAATCATTTGACAGCACTAATAGAAATATAAACACTAAACTTTTGTGTAAATCATTTGTATGTTTTAATTCCATCTTGTTGAACGTGTTTTGCTGACCTATAGCCCTGAAATATCTATATATATTTTTTTAATCGTGTTTTGGATTTTTGGTGCATGTAAACATCCTACAGATGGACGTCTTTGATCGTTGTGTAGTCTTGTGAAGTCTATCATGTGAACCTGTCCCTGGTTAATTAAATACTCGAGGAATGAAACTATGTATTTTCCAACCCTAATAGTAATCTCAATAGCGTGATATAGCTCATTATCCCTTCATCTCCTCTACAGATACATGGTCAAACACAAGTCCCATCTGAGGTTCTGAGACCGCTGGCCGTCCACCGTCGAGATCTTCCCTTCCTCCAGAGACCTGTCAAGATGGACCGCTACACCGCCGATCCTCTCAGCCTCCCTGAAAGCACTTTGGTTTTCAGTCTGCTTCACCCTCTGCTGACACCAGTTTGATTTGTAGTCTCTTCCTCCACCCGTAGATGAACAGGTCAGGCCGGGCGAGAGCAAATTTGGTTGTTTGGGTTGGTCCTTGTCATGTTTTCTCAGTAGATATGCATTTTTCACAATTGTAAAGCAGTTGGTAATCAAGGCAGATTCAAAAGGAGATATTTGATGTTTTTTTCCTCTTTTTTTTGTAAAACACGAGCTGAATGCGAGAAACATTGAAAATGGTGACTCGTTGATATGAATAAAATGAATGGTAATGATAGATTCACTGTTCCTTTCTTTCTTTTTTGGCTTTTTCTGCCTTCTGTTCTATGAAGCGTAGAGTAGTGCATTGAGGTTCACTGCACAATGGTATGATTGGTAAATCTAAGTCAGATTAGAGGAAGGTTTAGTATGAGATGCCTTTCTTCAAAACCAGCAGCCATTTAAATGACCAGAATTCTACGGTTATATGAAATCAGTACTTCAGATTGTTGGTGAATATGCTCTGTAATTCTGCAGTATATTGGAGATTTTGTTCAAGTTTTATCCAGAAACCCAAGTACTGCTTGCATCTAATTACTATTTTTGAAATGGAAAATGCAGTTGCTTCCATAACGCAAAGTCAGTTATCGACAAGGGTACATTTATTTTTTATTTTATTTTTTGGGGGGATGGTTGGTTTTTGTATAAATGCGTTTGAAAGTAATGTTTGTTTTTAAACATTTCTGTCGAATGTGAATTATTACAAAAATAATAATAAAAAAATATATAAACAAATGGCAATGTATATTTTTTTTTTCAGAGGAGTGTTTGTAAGTTTGTGCGGTCACCGTAGTGAATCATGGTCTGGTGTCAGTAGTAAAGCACAGCTCACACAGAAGTCACTTTCAAATTAACCAACTCTGAAAATGAGTGAAATCTGTGGGGAAATGCCTTCGTTTTGCCTTCACGTGAAATCAGTTGTATTTCAAATTTTACTACGGGGCCATTGAATGCTTGGATTGTCTGACGCCAGATGTGCAATTATTTTCAGGGAACGCACAGCGAACGTAGTTCCAGGCACCGCATTACATGTCCATATCACTTCGCAAAAGCCTTTGTTGCTTGTCCATTACAACCTAAAACAGAGAACAGCGACAACGACACTGGGGGGTACGGATAAACACGGATATACATGTTTTTGCCACAAAATTACGTTTTATGTAACGTACGGAAAGCACATAACTCTCTCTCCCTCACAGACAGTTTATACGTTAACATGAGCACTAATGTTGTTAGCGCTACTCTGACGATTTTATCAGTAATATAGTTTAACAACTTAAAAACTACATGACTTCTCACAAGCGAGGTAACAACGGCGCTGTTCATGAAGAAAAATTAACTTTAAGTTTCACTATAACTAGAGACATTGCTGCCGAACACTTTTGAGAGACACACAGACTCACAGAGGTAACCTCTCTCTCTCTCTCCTCTCATAACTTGGTTATTAACTGTATTAACTGCATTAGTCTACTATCAACGGCTCAAGCCTCCATTACGGTTTAAAATTACGTTTTGGAATTAGCAAGGGAGGCATTGGATGAGATGCGGAAGAAATAATCCTACTCACAATAGCGATTTAAGTAGAAAAACCAGACGAATGCCTTGAAATATATCATCTGATCAATGTCTTGAGGTGTGGCAACCGTAGTATAAGCGGAATAATTGACTTCGGTCCGTTGAATTGGTAATGCACACCCCCGTCGTGGCCGCATTACCTCCGGTGTGCATTATTCTAATAATTAAATGGCCCATCGTCAATTATTTACGGTGGCCTAGAAGTGCAAAACAAATCACAATTCTGAAAACAAAATAACAAACGCAAATGCAAATATAAAAAACAAAATAACAATGCAGAAAACACAACAATAATCCCGATAACATTATAATAAGTCAGAAAACACAACGACAAATCGAAGAGGTAGGTATACTTTGAGACAGCGCCATTGGTTTGGGAATAGATTACTCACCGCTGACTGGACGAGACATCTGTCAATCAAGGTACAGGAAGAACCAGAAGAAGCACAGCAGAGTCAGCTGAAACATCAGCTTCAGTCGTGCAGATGGTAAATCAGTGTCATGTCTTTTTGGACGCTATCAACCAGTGCTTCGATCCCACCTTTGGCCGAACTTTTTTTTTTTCTCTCCCTTTTCAAATCTCAAATCGCATCGTAAAGGCATTTATTTTCAATAAAAATGAAGGAAATAATCAAAAGTTGAAATTAAAGTATCGGGTAGGGTTAGGGTAGGTGCAGAGAGGGCTTTATATTGTACCAATAAGGGGGCATCCATTTAATAATTTGAATTAAAATTATAATTTACACTCAATACCTCATAATTGCATACTGTTTTATAATGTACTACAATACTGAAGTGCAGATAATTGCCACTATTTGCAACAAGTAACGTTAGTATACATGGCAGAACATCCTGCTATTTTAACAGAGTGTAAAACCCTACCCGATACTTTATTTTCAACTTTTTGATTATTTCTTTAATTTTATTGAAAATAAATGCCTTTACGATGCGATATGAGATTTGAAAAGGGAGAGAGAAAAAAAGATCGGCCAAAGGTGGGATCGAACCACTGGTCGATCGCGTCAAAAAGACATGACACTGATTTACCATCAGCACCACTGGAGCTGATGTTATAATAGACTCTGCTGTGCTTCTTCTGGTTCTTCCTGTACCTTGATTGACAGATGTCTCGTCCAGTCAGCAGTGAGTAATCTATTCCCAAACCAATGGTGCTGTCTCAAACTATACCTACCTCTTCCGGTTTGTCTGATTTGTTGTTGTGTTTTCTGACTTGTTTTGTTTTCGGATTTGTCGTTGTTTTCTGACTTATTATAATGTTTTCGGAATTGTTGTTGTGTTTTCTTAATTGTTATTTTGTTTTTTATATTTGCATTTGCGTTTGTAATTTGTTATTTTGTTTTCTGAATTGTGATTTGTTTTGCACTTATAGGCCACCGTAAGGCGCTGCAGTAATAGCGTGTAAAAACTCAGAACAAAGGAAAAGCGATCTCTGGCATTCATTTATTAAGCCAGTCAATAATGAATGAATGAACGAATAAATAAATACATTTTAAATAATACAAATCTTTAAAAAACGGTCTGATAAAATTAAAATAACTTCAAATGTTGAGTAATATTAAATGTAGAATTTCCAAATAATATGAAAATAACTGTCTAATGAGAAATAACAAAATAAAAGCCTTTCATGAACTTGCATATAACCATATTTATCTGTAAATTCCCATAGTTATAAAAAGAAAACTCCGTTTCCACAAAAAAGTTTCACTTTTGATTAACAGTACACCACTCCAGAATGTCATTTGCCCAATGTCAGGACTGTTTGATTTTCTATTACAAAATAAAAGCCCTCCAAAATCTCATATTCTACCTGTTCTGCATGTGATTTTTGGATAGCTCTTAAAAGGAAACTCCCTGTTTCCACAGAACAATTTCAATTCAGATTAATAGTCCACTGCCCCAGGGTGTCTCCCAAAGTTTCAAGACGATCTGATGTTGCATTACAAAATTAAAGCCCTCCAAAAACTCATATATGACCAGTTTTGTCTTTGATTTTAGGTAGCTCTAAAAAGGAAACTCCCTGTTTTCACAGAACAATTTCAATTCAGATTGACAGTCCACTGCCCCAGGGTGTCCTTAAGCTAGTTTCAAGACGATCTGATGTTGCATTACAAAATAAAAGGCCTTCAAATCTCATATTCTACCTGTTCTGCATGTGATTTTGGATGGCTCTAAAAAGCAAACTCCCTGTTTCTACAGACCACTTTCAATTCAGATTAATAGTCCACTACGCCAGGGTGTCACTCAGCAAATTTCAAGACGATCTGATGTTGCATTACAAAATTAAAGCCCTCCAAATCTAATATATGACCAGTTTTGTCTTTGATTTTAGGTTGCTCTAAAAAGGAAACTCCCTGTTTCCACAGAACAATTTCAATTCAGATTGACAGTCCACTGCCCCAGGGTGTCCTAGTTTCAGGACGATCTGATCTTGCATTACAAAATAAAAGGCCTTCAAATCTCATATTCTACCTGTTCTGCATGTGATTTTGGATGGCTCTAAAAAGCAAACTCCCTGTTTCTACAGACCACTTTCAATTCAGATTAATAGTCCACTATGCCAGGGTGTCACTCAACCAGTTTCAAGACGATCTGATGTTGCATTACATAATAAAAGCCCTCCAAAATCTCATATTCTACCTGTTCAGCCTATGATTTTGGATGGTTCTAAAAAGGAAACTCATTGTTTCCAGAGACCATGTTCAATTCAGATTAATAGTACACTACGCCAGGGTGTCACTCAACCAGTTTCAAGACGATCTGATGTTGCATTACATAATAAAAGGCCTTCAAATCTCATATTCTACCTGTTCTGCATGTGATTTTGGATGGCTCTAAAAAGCAAACTCCCTGTTTCTACAGACCACTTTCAATTCAGATTAATAGTCCACTATGCCAGGGTGTCACTCAACCAGTTTCAAGACGATCTGATGTTGCATTACATAATAAAAGCCCTCCAAAATCTCATATTCTACCTGTTCTGCATGTGATTTTGGATAGCTCTAAAAAGCAAACTCCCTGTTTCCACAGACCAGTTTCAATTCAGATTAATAGTCCACTACCACAGGGTGTCACTCAACCGATTTCAGAACGTTCTGATGTTGCATTACATAATAAAAGCCCTCCAAATAGTATTTTGTCTGTCAATTCTGATTGGGATAAAATGAAACTCCCTGTTTCCACAGACCACTTTCACTTCGGAGTGAGAGTACACCTGCTCAGGGAGTCACTCACACAGTGCCAGGACTATTTTATGTATAATTCCAAAATAAAAGCAGCAGGTCCCCCCTGCACGCCGATGACGGCCACAGCGAGTGCGTGTCCTGTTTGGGGAAATCCCATGCAGATGCCGCGCTCGCTGAATCTGATTGTTCTCACTGCGAGAACATCAGTCTCGCCTCTCTGCGCTCGCGGATAGCTTTATTTTCAGAGAGCGACTCTGCCCCTCGCGCCCTCCCATTTTCTTCCTTGCAAGGACCTGTGAGGAAAAAACAGCGGGGCAGAGGATCTCAGTGCACGGCTGAGAGCGAGCTCACGTCGGCTCAGACCCCGCGTGCCTCGCTCTCGCCACACAGAGAGGTTTCTCCCGTCCTCTTTTCTCAGCCTGACCAGCGTCCCCTACTCCGCTCGCCTCCATACTTCCGCTTCATCCGCCCTCACCACGGTCGACGGCGCTGAAGAAAAGGGGTACGAGAAGATGCCTCCTCTAGACGAATAAGTGGCAGCGCATCTCTGCCCGCCCTCTGCTATCGGCTGGAAGGCAAAGGCCGCCTACCCGTCTAAGCCGTGCAGGACCACTGCAGTGCTCGCTGGATGCTCCTACACTTCGGCTGGACAGGCGGCTTCGGCGCTCCACTCTATGGCGGTCCTCCAGGTCTTTCAGGCCAAACTTCTCTTTTCCATGGACGAGTCTGAGCCTGATCCTGCGACTCAAGGAGCTGAGAAGTGCTACAGACCTGGCACTGCGCGCCACCAAGACCACTGCCCAGGCGATCGGGAGGTCCATGGCCAGCCTAGTGTTGCTCGAGCGCCACCTGTGGCTCACGCTGATGGAGATCAAGGACGCAGACAAAGTTCCCTTCCTTGATGCCCCGATTTCTCCCAGCGGCCACTTTGGACCGGCGGTCGAAGGGTTTGCTGAACGTTTCACTGAGGCACAGAAGTCGTCCCAGGTCATGCGACACTTCCTGCCCAAGCGCTCCAGCTCCGTAGCTGCTTCCAGTCGCCCTAAGCCTATGCCGACTCAGCAGCCAGCGAAGCCTGCCGCCCCCGCGGCTCAGCCTGCCAAGACGCAGCAGACGCGAGGGAGCTCCACTGCCGAGCCATTGGTTCGTTTAACACACTGCACGAACCAATGGCCGTGCAGTTTCACTTTGTGATTGAATAAGGCTTCAGTCAGAAAGAAAAAAGGCTTTTCCGATAGCGTCTTTAGACAAGACGCAGTACTCGTTCCGTATCTCAGGGAACCGAGATTACGACAGTAACAGAGTATGGTTTCCTTTTTAGAGCTATCCAAAATCAAAGACAAAACAGGTTATATATGAGATTTATTATGGATTTTATTATATAATAAAACATCAGACAGTATCAGCATTGGCTGAGTGATACTCTGGGGTTGTGTACTATCAATCTGAATTGAAATTGTTCTGTGGAAACAGGGAGTTTCCTTTTTAGACCTATCCAAAATCACAGGTAGAATATGAGATTTTGGAGGGCTTTTATTTTGTAATGCAACATCAGATCGTCTTGAAAATGGTTGAGTGACACCCTGGGGTAGTGGACTATTAATCTGAATTGAAATTGTTCTGTGGAAACAGGGTGTTTCCTTTTTAGAGCTACCTAAAATCAAAGACAAAACTGGTCATATATGAGTTTTGGAGGGCTTTTATTATGTAATGCAACATCAGATCGTCTTGAAACTGGCTGAGTGACACCCTGGGGCAGTGGACTGTCAATCTGAATTGAAATTGTTCTGTGGAAACAGGGAGTTTCCTTTTTAGAGCTACCTAAAATCAAAGACAAAACTGGTCATATATTAGTTTTTGGAGGGCTTTGATTTTGGAATGCAACATCAGATCGTCTTGAAACTGGTTGAGTGACACCCTGGCGTAGTGGACTATTAATCTGAATTGAAACTGGTCTGTGGAAACAGGGAGTTTGCTTTTTAGAGCTATCCAAAATCACAGGCAGAACAGGTAGAATGTGAGATTTGGAGGGCTTTTATTATGTAATGCAACATCAGATCGTCTTGAAACTGGCTGAGTGACACCCTGGAGCAGTGGACTGTCAATCTGAATTGAAATTGTTCTGTGGAAACAGAGAGTTTCCTTTTTAGAGCTACCTAAAATCAAAGACAAAACTGGTCATATATGAGATTTTGCAGGCCTTTTATTTTGTAATAGAAAATCAGACAGTCCTAACATTGGGCAAATTACATTCCGGAGTGGTGTACTGTTAATCAAAAGTTAAACTTTTTTGTGGAAACAGGGAGTTTTCTTTTTTATAACTATGTGAATTTACAGATAAATATGGTTATTTGCAAGTTCATGAAAGGCTTTTATTTTGTTATTTCTCATCAGACAGTTATTTTCATATTATTTGGAAATTCTACATTTAATATTACTCAACATTTGAAGTCATTTTCATTTTATCAGACCGTTTTTTAAACATTTTTATTATTTAAAATGTATTTATTTATTCGTTCGTTCATTCATTCATTTATTTATTTATTCATTATTGACAGAGAAACTGGCTTAATAAATGAATGCCAGAGATCGCTTTTCCTTTGTTCTGAGTTTTTACACGCTATTACCGCAGCGCCTAGTATATGCGCGCACCACCTGGCGGCTAGAATGACCGTGTTTTTCAAAGTGGAGGCTGGCCTGATCACAGTGAGCAGTGGTAAATGTGATCGCACCTTTACACCATGTCTACTAGGACATGAGAGGCATGGCACGACTTGACAAAAATGAAAGAGAACCCAAAAAAATAAGTGATAACATCTACACTGTCCTCACATACTTTGCGTTGATCAAGTTTTGCAAATGTGTGGTATCCATTCAGGGCCGCTGCTGGCCAAATAGGTGCCCTAAGCAGGATTTTATTGCTGTGCCCTCTCCCTCAAATATTATGGAAGTTTTAAAAACCACCTACCATAGGAGTCAAAATAGAACGTTAATAAAATATAAAAGTAAATAAATTGTAATTAAATTGTATTATTTACAAATTACAATTGTAGCTCTAGACAGTTACCTATGGCAGTAATACACTTGTCTGATTGATTTTACGGTCTCAAGCATTCAGAAATCACACAAAAGAAAATTAAGCAGTTTTACTACGAAAACCATGGTTAATTTTTTGTAAGGGTTGTGATGTCCACATGTTTTTTGTTGAAGAAATTATAGAGGCTGTGTCATCTATAGCAAAAAGGTGGCCAAAAAATAAAGATTAAGTGGATATTTGAATGAAATGTTTGGTCAATAGCCTATTAAACAAGGATATGATTGTCCTGTAAGTATAACAGCAGCAATGACCAGGCCTTTGGCTCCCTTTACAGGCATTTATAACATGTAATGTTGAAAAAAACAATAGACACCATCACAAAATGTGTAATGGTTTTACTGGTTCTAATGGGACTTGTATTGGTTTTAATGGAAACTGTAATGGATCCTGTTGGCCTCTACTGGTAATTGGTCACCTTCTATTGGTGGCTTGTTAAAACCAATAAATCCTAATGGAATATGTCCCAAAACACACTACAGAAAACCATTTTTTTAATGGTGTTAATGGTTAAAAGTTGATGGTTGGTAATGGCATTTGTGATTTATTTGTGATTAATTTGTGATGGTGTTAGAATTTTTTTGTGATGGTTCTATAGTTTTTTTCAGCAGGGTTGCCACATTGTTTTTATATAATGCATTTTAAGTCATTTTAAAGGCTGTTGTTGGCTTAGGTCTGTTTTTATAACCACAAAAAAATATATATATGTATCATCTTAATACTTCTTTGATTAGGCTATGAGTATGAATGCAGCCTACCTGAAAATGACGTGAGGGCTTCGTTTTCATCTCTTTTTTTCTCTTTTCTCGGCGCCGGAGTGCTGATGTCTTTTCACGGGCATAGTTGTCCATCAATTATGATCATCTGCATTCAGCCACAAACATGAGGTGAGAGCAGGCGCGGGTGCGGGAATGGCGCATCTGTTACGCAAACGGCGTTTTGGGGGGGGTACTGTATCCATTGTACATTTTTTAGCAACCCCCTTCTGTCAACAGGTCAACAGCTGCTAGCAGGTGCATTTAATCAAGCATGCTGTCATACAATCTCCTTAGAACAGAACAACTTCGTATGGCTCTAAAACTTTTTATGAATGTTGTGCATTTTGTTTACTGGTGCACTGGCAAAACCATCAGTCAGAAAGCCAGACTAAAACTGTAATGTGCTTTCTCAGAAAAAAGACAATGAAATCATTGGGATCCAACACTGATATAAGACAGATGATTATTAAAGCATGGTCTCTCTAGTGTACAATATATTTCACAATGACAATTTTGATCTTGTCATTTGACTTTTTCATAATTTCAACTTTGACTTGTCAGAATTATGATTCATTAAAACGATTATTTTTCTTATGTGAAGGAAATGGTTTTCCACTTTTTTTTAATAATTATGGCTTTTTAT
This sequence comes from Schizothorax lantsangensis, assembly GCA_027422415.1. Taxonomy (NCBI): domain Eukaryota; kingdom Metazoa; phylum Chordata; class Actinopteri; order Cypriniformes; family Cyprinidae; genus Schizothorax; species Schizothorax lantsangensis. The sequence goes on from CM049845.1 coordinate 6,011,267, forward strand.
CGCATATTTTGACTTACTCATACTTTCCAATTTAGACTCGGTTTAGATTTGTCATAATTGAGTTTTCTCATAATTTTGACTGTCAATTATGATGTCAGTTTAGACTCATCTCAATTTCAAGCGTCATAATTAAAAATATATATTTTATTTATTTATTTAGTCATTTAAAACCTTTATGCCATAATTATGACTAAAGTTCCTTACACACTTAGTCTGAAATTTTCATATGCATTTTTTTTCTTCTTTTTTTTCGTATTTGTCATCCTTTCCTATCAAAATGCTTGCTACGGATGCGAAAACGAAGAAAATTGAACCTGATCAGAATTTTGTTTATGACGGACGAAAGTTTCGGAGGCAGTGTATAAACGTGATTGGCACAACGTGAGGTCGTATTTATTTTTTGACGTGCGAAGATTTCGGATGAGAATTTCGGACTTTATAGGTGAGTTACATTGGCACTATGTTGAGGTCTTTTTTAAATGTAGTGGGATGTGACTCATGCATTACTGCATTGGGTCTGACAGGAATCCAGAAGCTGTGTTATGTGAGTTCCAGCCAGAAACATTAACTGGATCATCGTCTGTGATCTTTGCCCTCTGCATGTCAGTCTTAGCATGAGGCGGGACAGAAGCGCACTGACAGGAACAAATATGATAAAGCAAAGGCTCTATTTGCATTAATCTGAGCTGTGTATAGGTAATACATTAATGGCTTTCAGAGCGTAACATGATGCTGAAGAACAAGCATTACTCGTGTCACAGTGAAGATAAACTGCTGTTGTGAATGTGATCTTCATTCAGATGTGATTCGCAATAATTCTACGCATTATGTACCTGAAACCAAAACAAATAAAATTGAAAAGTACATAAAACTACAACCACATACTGTACATAAGTGTATAACTAATTAGGTTGAATATCATGTCTTGGTCATATTAAATCCTAAAACCAACAGACAGAATGGTGGATAATAAACAGAAATATAATAAATAGAAATAAAATTTATACAAGAAATTATAAGAAATACTTTTTTAAATAAAGTCTTTTTAAAGACCATTATGATTTGTTTTTTAAAGCTAATTTCACCTCTAAACCATTAGAACAAAAAAAACATGCTCCACCATTTGTTTTGACCACGGAATAGTGAAACAGACAATTAAGCCATTATTCTAATTTCACCAGAAGTATTCTACTGGCTGAGTTTTTGTGCTTTTGCTTTTATTCCAATGGATTTGAAATAAAATAATCAAGATGTGATTAGAACTTTATTGTAAAAGGTTCCAAAAAAAACTATTTAGGATGCTGCTCATTTTCAGGGGCTCAATAGTATTTGGACATCTAAGAAGAGGTTAATTGATCTGTCCATTCCCTTGATACAAATTAAGGATAAAAGTGGCGTATGTATACGATGCTCTTGACCACGGTCACAAAATCAGAATGACTTTTATAAAGTAGGAGACTTTTATAAAGAAGCTAAAAGCAACTTTCAGTAAAGTCTAAGAGACTTAAGTGTTAATATTAGTGTTGTGCTAAGGATAGATGCCATTATTCTTATGATGTAGCCTGCTCAGTAAAATCACAGCAGCACAACGCCAGATTTAATGTAACTACAATAAAATCATTTAATTCCTGAAATAGTTAATATTTAAAGTATTTTTTATTCGGCAAAATTATCAAATTATTACTGATGCTTTGTTTTCTGAGTCTCCTCATTTACATTTGAAGCAATTGTGAACACGAGCTCAACAGCTTTCCAGGAAAGCCCACAATCCTGATAAAAGTGGCTTTATATGGTTTGGTTGTCAGTTGGAAATCACATATAGTACAATGTCTGGCCTGAAATTTGATTTGATTAAAAATAAAATAAAATAATTTTGTCAAGAGTTGCTTGTGTTATTTTATTGATAATAAGCAATGCAGCCAAATTGTGCGGTCATAATTTTTTGGCCATGCTGTCATACAAATAAATTTGAACACATGCAAAAACAAGAGGACCAATGAAATGTAAATGTTGTAGTCAATGTTCAATTTAGTGATTTTGTCACTAGATTTAGAGACTTTCTCATCCCTTTAAACTTTTTTGTGCAACAAAATCAACGACAAACCTTATCTACTTCCGAGACTCTCCCATTTAGGAGATCTATATAAATATACTTACAGAACTCACCTTTATGAGGTCATAGCAACATTTAGTTTTAGCTACCTTCAATTGAAAAGTACAATGGTCAGTGTTTTTTTGGTGGGGTTAGTCCAATATGTAAGACGCTGCTTTTTCAGGGGCTCAATACAGCCAAAAGAAAAGTAATTACTACTTTATTTGGACATTGAGTTGGAAGAGGTTATTCAACTACTTTGTCAGTTACAAAAAAAAAAAAATCTACATATTTTGATCTTGATAATCAAGTTTGTATCGTTTTATCAACTCCACATTATCATTAAGGCCAATTGTCATATTTTCGCTGGAAAGTGTTAGTCTTCTCCTCTTTGTGCCATCTGTTACTCTAACTAGGTTAGGAGACCTCTTCCCTTAAATAATTTAGGAGTGAGACCTACTTAACACTTAGGAACCTTTAGAATCACATTCTTAAGTCTAGGAATAAGTAAAATTACATCATTCTTAGAATTTTGACACATAGGACTAAAATTTTACTCTGAGCGGCTTTATACATACGGCCCTGGAGTTGATATGAGGTATCAAATTGGCATTTGGAAGCTGTTTGACTGGTGCTACCAATATGAAGTCCACGGAGATCTCGATGAAAGTGAAGGAGGCCATCATTAAGCTGAAAAAACAACATAAATCTATAAGAGAGATAGCAAAACCTTAGGTGTGGCCAGATCAATGGTTGGCTACATTCTTAAGAAGAAAGAAAGCACTGGTGAGCTCAACAACATCAAAAGACCTGGAAGACAACTACATTTATATTTAGTCATTTAACAGACGCTTTTATCCAAAGTGACTTACAAATGAGGACATTAGAAGCAATCAAAACCAACAAAAGAGCAATGATATGCTAGTGTTATGACAAGTCTTGGTTAGCCTTGTTTTCAACGACATTTCATTCCACTGTATGTCCACACATGTAGCGGAGTGACTGTAACTCCTTACATTTACATTTAATGAATGTACATTTAATGAATGTGAATGTACATTTACATTCCTTAATGGTAAATGTCATTTTTGTGGAACCTTTTAAAATAAAGCTAAAAGTCTGCGCTTCAATCACATCTTGATTGTTTTATTTCAGATCCATTGTAGTGGCGTACAAAAGCAAAAGCAGAAAAATTCAGTGTCCGAATACTTCCGGACCTGACTGTACATCGGGTGTTTTGGGAAGTGTTCCCAGTTCCAGTTGACCTAATTAATGCAGCCTAACAATCCTTTAAGTCTGTTATGTGTATACCAGGTTAAATAGATGGGTCTTTACTTTAGATTTAAACTGACAGGGTGTGTCAGCCTCCCAAACAATGCTAGGTAGATTGTTCCAGAGTTTGGGCACTAAATAGGAAAATAATCTCCATCCGCAGTTTATTTTAATATTCTAGCTATTAATTGCCATAGTTTAGAGATTGCATTTGCGGCATCTAGCGATTGAGGTTGCGAATTGCAACCAATGTCTCAGTCCCCCGCTCAGCCCTCCCTTTAAGCCCTAAACACACTGCATGATTTTCGGCTGTCCCAGACGAAAGATTGGCATCGTGAAACAATCGTGGCCAATCAGAAATCGCCGCGATTGCTTCACGATGTCTTTTGTCTGGGACAGCTGAAAATCGTGCAGTGTGTTTCGGGCTTTAGAGAAGCTACGGTGGCCTAAGATGTCGTAGTCTGAGACAGCAGAGAGTAGCCAGCAATGAGGTTTCTTTACAAAGGTAAATTAAGGAATTATATTTACTTAGTTATTCAATAAATCATTGTTATTGTGAATATTATGGTTACTTGTTCATCATTGTGTTAGTGTTTTATTCGCAAGAACAACATAGTGACGAAACGTGCTCTGTTTGTCCTTTAAGGGCTACTGTGCAAACATGGTGGTGACTTCCATGTAAGGGGACCCGCGGTGTATGTAGATATAAATTGCTCATTCTAAGTTAATTAAAACATAACGGTTCATTATGTAAGGTCTTTATGCACCTCTGAAAACATAGTTATGTATATTATATTGCAGAATTTAGCAGTAGGAAATTATTAGTCATCTAGTTTTTTATATCAACTATGTATTTCGTTAGTTTTTCAAATTGGTATGTTTCTTCGGGCTGCAAAGATATATAGAGCTGAGTATCATCAGCATAACAGTGAAAGCTAACATCATCCTGATGATATCTCCCAAGGATAACATGTAAAGTGTGAAAAGCAACGATCCTATACTGAGCCTTGTTGTACTCCATATTGTACTTGTGATCGATATGATATCCCTTCATTCACTACTACGAATGGATGATGGTCAGATAAGTAAGATTTGAACCATACCAATGCAATTCCACTAATGCCAACATAATTTTGTAGTCTACTCAAAAGAATGTTGTGGTCGATAATGTTGACTGCAGCGCTAAGATCCAGTAGCACTAATAGAGAGATACAACCATGATCAGATGAAACAGCAGGTCATTGTAATGTATGAGAGTGAAAAGCTATGATACGGTCTAAATCCTGACTGGAAATCCTCAGATACCATTTCTCACTAAGTAGGAACATAGCTGAGAGGATACTGCCTTTTCTAGTACTTTTGACAGAAAAGGGAGATTTGAGACTTTCTCTGTAATTAACTAATTCTCTAGGAGTAATCAGGTTATTTCTCAGTGTTCCTATGAAGTGCAATAGATTCAGCTTCACTTACACAATATCATTCAGCTCCAGTTTTGTATCTGGTGACGGGTTGATTAAGGTACAGTATCTCACAAAAGTGAGTACACCCCTCACATTTCAGCAATCAATTTAGTATATCTTTTCAAGGGACAATACTATAGAAATGAAACTTGGATATATTTTAGAGTAGTCAATGTGCAACTTGTATAGCAGTAAATATTTACTGTCCTCTGAAAATAACTCCGCATACAGCCATTATTGTCAAAAAAAGCTGGCAACAAAACGGAGTACACCCTAAGTGTTAACAGCTATACGTCATTTAACCATGCAAAGCCACATGTCCTATTCATCATGTTCATGTTTTTGTCTGCTTAACAGGACCATACAAATTTGTCTATCTTGTTTTAGAGCAGTTAAAATTTGGTTCTTTGAGTACAATTCTCTCATACTGACCACTGGATGTTTAACATGGCACCTCATGGCAAAGAACTCTCTGAGGATTTGAGAATTAGAATTGTTGCTCTCCACAAAGATGGCCTAGGCTATGAGAAGTTCGGTAACAGCCTGGAACTGAGTTACAGTACAGTGGCCGGGGTCATACAGAGGTTTTCCAAGACGGGTTTCACTCGGAACAGGCCTCACAAGGGTCGATCAAAGAAGTTGAATCCTTGTGCTGTGCGTCAGGTGCAGAAGCTGGCTTCAAAAAACAGATGCATGAGTGCTGCCAGCATTGCTTTAGAGCAGGGGTGCCCAATCCTGCTCCTGGCGATCGACTGTCCTGCAAAGTTCATCTCCAACTCTAATCAAACACACCTGAAGCAACTAATTAAGGTCTTCAGGATCGCTTGAAAATTAAAAGCAGGTGTGTTTGATTAGAGTTGGAGCTGAACTTTGCAGGACAGTCGATTGCCAGGAGCAGGATTGGGCACCCCTGCTTTAGAGGTTGCAGAAGTGGAAGGTCAGCTTGTCAGTGCTCAGACCATACGCCACACGCTGCAACAAGTCGGTTTGCATGGGCGTCGTCCCAGAAGGAAGCCTCTTCTGAAGCTGGCTCACAAAAAAGCCTGCAAACAGTTTGCTGAAGACTACCTGGCCAAGAGCATGAATTACTGGAACCATGTCCTGTGGTCTGATGAGTCTAAGGTAAACTTGTTTGACTCAGATGGTGTCCAGCATGTGTGGTGACGCCCTGGTGAGGAGTACCAAGAAAATTGTGCCTTGCCTACAAAATGGTGGTTGCATCATGCTGGGGCTTGCCTACAGCTGCGGTCATTGAGGGAAATGGTGGTGGTAGATTCCAACATGGTCTGGACATTCTGAAGCAGACTACTGATGGCCCTCCCTTCAGAAAGCTGCGGTTTCCAACATAACAACCACCCCAAACACACCGTGAGGGAAACATGATTCCAACATGTGCCTGCTGACATTCTGAAGCTGAAGGTGATGGAGTGCCCTCCCTTCAAGTATGTCTGTTTTCCAACATAACAACCACCCCAAACACACCGCCTGGCAACTATTGCACATGTGGCATCCTCAAGCTGAAGGTGATGGAGTGGTGAATGTCTCCAGTCTAACTCCAGCAGAACCCTATTCCGTGCACATGTCATTATCAAGCGGAAGGTGGAAGAGCACCATGCCAGTCTAACATCCAGCAGCTCCGTGACCTGTGCATGGAGGATTGGAAGAGGATGCCCAGGAGGATTAACAGTGCTGTAACTGGTGAATCACATGCCCAGGAGGCCCCTACAAAATATTGACACAATGGTGCCCCTACAAAATAGTTTTGACATGTTCACTTAGGGTGTACTCATTTTTGTTGCTTAGGGTGTACAGTTATTTGGACAATAATGGTTAAAAGTTGATTTTTTGTTGTTATATTTAGTTATTTGGACAATAATGGTTAAAAGTTGAGTTATATTTAGAGGTAAATGTGTACTTCTAGACAAGCTGCACATTGACTACTCTAAAATATATCCAAGTTTCATTTGTGCAGTATTGTCCCTTGAGAAATTATACTAAATTTTTTGCTGGAATGTGAGGGGTGTACTCACTTTTGTGAGATACTGTATGTGAGTGACTGCTCTGGTTATTATTCAGCTCATCTGGATTGAGAGACAAATGTTAATAATATAACAACAATCATCTTCTAGATGTTTTCATTCATTAAAATGTGTAATTCTCCAGAACTCCAGAACCATTTTCTGGTAATGAGACACCCAACTGAAAAAAGGAGGTATAAAATCAAATCATAGGTGTGTGTGTGTGTCTGTCTGTACGTCTGTCTGTCTGTCTGTACATACGTCTGTCTGTCTGTCTGTCTTGTCTGTACCTCTGTCTGTCTTGTCTGTACATCTGTCTGTCTGTACGTCTGAACGTTCCTGCCCTTCCTTTCTGTTTCTCCTAATCTAAAAGTGTATATATGTTGTGATTGGAATAAAAGTAAAGAAACCTCAGGAGGTTCAAGTGTCTGACGTTCCTGCCCTTCCTTTCTGTTTCTCATTTCATACTAAAAGTGTATATAGTCTGCCATGGAATGTCTCAAGAAACCTCAGGAGTCCTCTGTGATACTCTGAGGCATTTCATGTAATGTAACGTCTCAATGTCAAATTTTAACACTAGTCCTAAAACTGTGATACTCAAATAAAAGTCATATTTTAACACTACTAAAACAACATCAAATAAAAGCGTCTAATAAAATTCATTAAGTTCCAGGGGAATGAGCTAATGTTAAAAGTCATACTTACAGAACATAGAAAACCAGATTTTGGCACTTCTAGCACAATAATGGACAAATCTGAAGGCATGAACATTTACAATTTTCAAACAGCAAGAGAAAACACTACCTTTAACAAGTTTTTTTTTGTTTGTTTTGTTTTTGAAAGAAGAAAACACTTATGATCACCTTTAACAAGTTTTTTTTTGTTTGTTTTGTTTTTGAAAGAAGTCTCTTATGATCACCAAGGCTGCATTTATTTGATCAAAAACACAGTAAAGCAGTAACGTAATGTACAATATAAAAGGAGTGTTTTTTATTTTAATATTTGGTGTAATTTTAAAATTAAAAAAATTTAATTTATTCCTGTGATCAAAGCTGAAATTTCAGCATCATTACTCCAGTCTTCAGTGTCACATGATCCTTCAGAAATCATTCTAATATACTGATTTTCTGCTCGAGAAACATTTTAAATGATCAATGTTGAAAATTGTGCTGCTTCATATTTTTTTGGTAACCATGAAACGTTTTTCAGGACTATTTGATGAATAGAACATTTTACAAAACGCATTTATTTGAAATAGAAGTCTTTTGTAACAATGCAAGTCTTTACTGTCACTGTGTTTTCAGCGATTTAGCAATTTAATCCATCCTTGCTTAAAAATATTCCTTCTTTTTTAATTAATTTACCCCGACCATTTGAACGGTAGTGTGTGGTGCTGCTGTCGTAGAACACACATGTGCTGCACCTTGTTTACGTGCAGAGGAAAGCACACACACGTGTCATGGTACTTTCCAAAATGACGGCAGACGGGATGAGGAGGAGAAGAATCGCTGAATAAAGACATCATTTTTTTGTTTTTTTTGCACACAAAAAGTATTCTCGTAGCTCTCAGATTTCATCAAAAATATCTTAATTTGTGTTCCAAAGATGAACGAAGGTCTTACGGGTTTGGAACGACATGAGGGTGAGTAATTAATGACAGAATTTACATTTTTGGGTGAGCTATCCCTTTAAAGACCTTTTTTGCTGCATGTTTACAATCCTATTTATCATAAGAATTCATATTTAAAACAACTTATGTTTTATAACAATTAAATCAGTCAGATTTGTAAAGATGACCAATCATAAAGATTACAGTAGTGAAAATCAATTAAAAAAAAAAAAAACACAGGTAAGGTTGTCCAGAACCCTCCTGTGCTTTAATCTGTGCTTTAAACCACCACCAAGCACAAAGCATTGTCACAACTTGATGATAAAACCTTCTACCCAGTCGTTTGGCAGGGATTGTGCTTGTTGCTCTGCAGGTGCTGCCAGTACTGGATGATCTCATTGGGTTGAAACCAATGAGAGGTGATCAGGTTGCTGTACCTACAGCTAGAGTAGGGCACTCGCCAGTGATTGAACAGCTGTTCATTTGGTGGTGACGATGGCTCAATCTTCAGTTTAGCTAGACACATACCCACATAAACATCTTCTAAATGCAGTCTGGGTATAGTCAGAGATGCCATGTATATCCTTCAGGCCACATCGCCTGAGAAGACGTATCCAGTCCCAGAACAAAAGGTGGGGTATCGCCTACCAGGGTACACTTCTGGGGGCATGTACCATTTACTCTCTTTGTTTCGGATGGGGGACATGTCTGGCATAAGATGTCCTGTAAAATACTTCTGTGTTAGTTGCCCTTTGGGCTTTAGGAGTTTTTCTATGAGGTATTCGGTGTTGACGAACATGTCACTGTCTGTCTTCATGACATATTTGGCCTCGGGACAGTACTTTGTGATCCAGTACATCCCCATCAGCGTTTTCAGGGTAAGGTTGTTGTAAGTATCCCTGTAATCTTGCTGAATGATGTCATGATACCGATGACTTTCTTCCTCTATTGTGTGCTGCAGTTTGCTGCCATTTCTTTGGGTGTCTTTATTTACACCTATGAAAAAAAGGCGGATGAAGCCCAAACCCCCAGCCACGCTTTCATTAGCCCACGTTTTCCTGATGGCGTCCCTGGCGTAGGTTTTCTTGGGCTCAACCTCAATCAAAAGCACTAAGAAAGGAGCTCGCAGCAGACATGCGTTCGGCTCGTTGAGGATATACATGTAAGGCTCAACTTGAAGTATCCTCGCCACTGTCATCTCTTCGCTCGAACTGATGTTCGAAAGCAAGGAGTTTTCCAACCCCTGCTGCAAACTTTCATCCAAAGCTGAGATGACATTTTCATCTGAATTTAGTGGTGAAGAGGACTTTTCAAGCTCCCTCAACTTGTTGGGATTTTGGATTTTGTGTGGAAAAATCCACTGACCCTGAATAACGAGACCTACCACAAACACAAGCACAATGAGGAAAAGGGAAACACTGCTGTATCTGTGCCTCAGCTTCCATTCCATGATCTCTTTGGGTTCGTTGGATTTGTCAAGCCTCCCAGAGTAAACTGTAAGTCCAGATATGTGGAAACCTGCAAATAAAAAAGGGAACAATTTTTATTTACTTATTGTTACTGCACAAAATTTGCAATATTTTAATTATGTATATGATAGATTTAAATGTGGCATTTTCAAATGGAGCTCAGTGTGCTACACTCTTCTTGATATATACAGTATATATAAATAAATGTGGATGGACCAGTTCCACCCTGGTCCTTATGTGGAATCAACCTTGTGCAAGTGTGAAACATCTGTTTTTGAGCTGCTTCCAGTACTAAAACTTTTAAATGATCATCTCATGTGGTTTGCATCCATCAGGCTTCAAATAAAAACACAAAGCAAATGAGACAACATTAGATTGTTACAAAACAGAAATGACCAAGTGCCAAAGATCAAAATTCACCTCAAAATTTCACCTACAGTATATCAGGTGCTACAGCTGAAAATCCTTAATGTCACAACAAATGATAAGTGAAGTTGAAAATTTAACATCTTTCTTTGTCAAATTCTCAGACATGATTAAATATACTGCTGCCCATTTTAAAAGAAGAAACATTTTTAAGATAATTTATAGTGTAATATTTCAGTATTATAGAAGCACATTTATTGTTGTACTATTATGTGGTAAACTGCAGAATTTAGCCTTTCGTAGTTCATAGCATTTTTCACTGCAGTATTGCTATTTTATAATTTATTCAAATAATATATTATAAAATATATTTTGCAGGCATAGTGCACCAATCAACAACTGCTTGTTTTTGTACACCAGAAATAAGTTTTATGTGTCCTCTTCTACAAAACTACAGTTCTACAAAACATTGCACTTTAGAGTTTAAACAAAACCGTTCACACAAACAGTTTTAAAGGTTAGAAGGAAAAGTGTTTATAGAAATATTATTATTATTGCTGCTACTACAGCCTTTGTTGTCTGGTTTGACGTACCTTTCGCTGGGACAATGAGATGCTTGCTGTTCGTCAGTCCTGTTGCAGATAGATGCTGTGGGCTTTGCCATTGTATCTTTTTATAACTTGTCATTTAAGCAGTGCCGATCCTAGACTTCTGGGGGCCCTTCGCAAAACTGTGTGGGGGGGGGGGGGAGCGCTCGTGGAAAGTGCTCGAGAAACAGTATCTCTTCCGCGGCTCGTATAAGTTTTTTGGTTTTGAGACTTTAGTCTTTGCAACTTCAGGGATCTTATCTATGCACAAAGCTTGTAACACTCCAAAGAGAAAGGAAAACTTGAAATCGCATCATATGACCTCTTTAAAGGCACACTAAATCTTATGCCTCAGTTTAATTTCCTTGTCATTTCTTATTCTGTTGGAACTGTTTACCCACAGATCAAAAGACTACATTGTTGCTACCATGGAAGAAATATATCACTTGCAGATTTGCATTTTGTCTCCATCTTTATAGCGCATTATTTCCATTGACTTCTTTTGCTCTCACACACGCAGAGAGAGAGAGAAGGTGAGATGTATATTTAATCATTTATCAGACGCTTCTATCCAAAGCAACTTACAAATGACGACAATAAAAGCAACCAAAACCAACAAAAGAGCAATAATATGTAAATGATGTGACAAGTCCCAGTTGGTCTAACGCAGTACACGAGCAAGTTTTTTTTATAAATAAAAATAAAAAGTAGACAATAGGAAAAGAATCAAGAATGCTAGTGTTAGAGGGTCAAGTTTTTTTATAAATAAAAAGAAAACAAGTAGCTATAATAGAAATAGAATAGAGAGTGCAAGTGTTAAAAGGCTAAGGACTCAGCTGCTTGGATTGAGTTGGGCATGTCATTCCACCAGGAGGGAACATTTAATGTAAATGTCAGTGAAAGCGAATTTGTGCCTCTTTGGGATGGCACAATAATGCAACGTTCACTTGCAGAATGCAAGCTTCTGGGGGGTCTGAAGTAGTGAATTTAGATAAAGGGTGCAGAGCCAGTGGTTGTTTTGTAGGCAAACATCAATGCTTTGAATTTTACACGAGCAGCTATTGGTAGCCAGTGCAAATAGATGAACAGAGGTGTGACATGCTCTTTTCGGCTCATTAAATACCATTGTTTTTCCTCTGTCAGGATGGAGTTCATTTGCAGTTATTCATTATCTCAGCCAAAATCTGTGCCTTTAAGTCCAAGCAGAAGCTTTGCTGACTGATTCCTTTGGCACTGTACCATACTAATGAACAAGCAGCAGTCATATTTGCTGTTGCCCACTTATCACAGACCACATTTTGATTTCAACAAAGCAGTTTGAGTCAACACGGACAACATGATTAATATTCATGAGCCCAACAGCCTGTCAGAGCTAAACATTTTTTTCTTAAGTTCTGCCTTAAAAGAAAACTTGAAACACTTGAGAGCTTAACCGTTTTAGAAGCTTGACAAACGTTCTAAAAGTTGTGCCTCTGGAACTTGTTTCTTAATATATGTACTTTTGCAGAAGCTTGGTCTGGGCCTGTATTTATCAAGCTTCTCAAAGTGCCGTTTTAGTCTTAAGTGCTGAGAATTCATAAAATGTACTACTACTTTCAAACTTAAGTATAAAAGCAAGTTATCAAATTTCTTAAAGCTAAGAATCACTCTTACACTCCCAGTTATTTAAGACAGCTCGAGAGGTCTCTCAAATGGTTATGAGTTGCCAGTAGGGGCTTGTGATTAGAGGTCTGCTACCCGACCCGAGCCCGACGGGTCCCGAGATACTTTCGGGTTTCGGGTCGGGTTCGGGTTAATGTTTAATGGATAGCTTCGGGCTCGGGTCGGGCTCGGGTTTGTAGCTAAACTAAAACTATATGCAGGCTTCGCTGCTTTCATAGACGCACACACAAATGATTGCACACAGATATCAGAGAGAATGACACAGCACGGAAACTTTTATTAGTAAAATAGCTTCGATAGCCTACTGACTCGCAACGTTATATTTCTCTGCAATGAGGGGGTAAATCGCTGTTTTTGAAGTAACTAAGCCTCATTGCTTGCAGACGCAGGTTCACACACGCAACTTTCATCCCTCTCTCTCTCTCTCTGTCTCTGGCTAATTCAAATAAATGATTAATTATGCGATACCGCACTACATCTCCGTGTCTGATTTAAAGTAACGTTACGCCGAATGCTAACGAGCCTTAACTGACGAAAATGACCATAATTTGCACAGTGGAAGAATTATCGTCTTGTCATATACAACCATTCAAAAACTCGGCAGAATTTATGTGACCACTGCACCTGATGTTCATAAACTTTCATAACTGGTAAGTGTTTTTTCTTTTGCCTTGTGAACTGGCAGCGCCTTGATGAATCTGTTTCTTTACATGTATGTGTTTACTGATCATTGCATGCAGTCGTGAAATACAGCATCTTTCTCTCTTTTTTTAAAAAAAAGGCTATTCGTTGTGAAAAAAAAAAGAAGATTTCGGGTTCGGGCTTTAAATTTAACTGTGCCGCTCGGGTCGGGTTGGGTCGGGTCAGATGATCTCGGGTACGGCGCCGGGTTCGGGCTTCAGTTTAAAGCCCGTGCAGACCTCTACTTGTGATGGCACTGATGAGACAGAGACGTGCACAAACTTGCCCTTTATAACATGTTTACGCTGTTCGATTAATTCAGCAAGCAGTAGCGCTTCCTCCCCTTGCCATGTTCGGTTTTCTTTTGGAATCCATGGTGGCTGATTACATGAGCATTGCAAAGCTGCATGGTACGCTGGTGAAATTGTGTAATACAACCTTCTCCTCCAGCACAATTCCCATGTTGAAGACCTCATGTATAAAGGTATACTGCAGTGTAACTTCATAGTCTATTACAAGGCCAACTTGCAAGCCCTTCATCTCACCATGAGCCTTTAAAATGGCAAAGCAATATTGTAAAAACTACACACAGTTCTATATACACTATACACCGAGGAAGTTCACTATACACTGAAATACTTGAAAGAAACACATTAGATATTTTGAATAACAAAGAAAAGTAATGGCTTAATGCTTCTCTATGTTGCTTATGTGAGTAAATACTTCTCAGTTGTGACCCTGGACATTCCCTGAAAACAACTATACACTCTAAAAAAAAAATGGTGCTATATAGCACTAAAAGTGGTTCTTTGACTCGTAATCATAGGGGAACCACTTTTGGTGCTGTATAGCAACAAATCTTGGTGCTTCAGTGGTTCTTCAGCGGTTCTTTGGCATGACTGAGGGGCTATATAGCACCGCTACCATATACAGAACCTGTTAAGCTGCTGTATGGTTCTTCAGCGGTTCTTTGGGGTGATTAAGTTGCTATATAGTCGCTTCAGACACGCCCTCCGTCAAGCGTTGACGCCGAGTTACAGATGAATGAAACGGATACATGGAGCGCTCGTATAGAAATGCAATGCATGACAGCAAGCGGGTCTGCTTAAAAGAAGTCATCATTATCCTAGAGTAGACAGTTCAGAAACGACACGAGCGATGACAGTGTGCGTCTTCCAACAAGAAAATACCACGAAGTTGCGTCAGCACCACGCTTCAGACACGCCCTCCGTCAAGCGTGAGCCAAAGCACGCGCACACACACACGTCACACACCGGATGTGTGCGCACACTCAGATCACTTGGACATGGTTGTGTACAAGAGGTAAAAAACTATATAAATACTGTTTGTTTTCTCACACAAACCGCTCGTTTCGTGTCTTAGGCCATCAATGTGTAGTTACGATGGGGAATTGTTTAATTTGAATTTCTCTGTGCATGTTCTTTTTCCCTCTTATAGAGACAGTGACCTATACCTGCCATTATATGACTGACAGACTAGAACGGTTTGACCTAAAAACATCAAAATTGGATCTACTGAAGAAAAAAAGACACCTACATCTTGGATGCCCTTGGGGTAAGCTGATAGATACCAAATTTTAATTTCAAAGTGAACTATCCCTTTAATGTTTCCATACAAAACCATCACTGGCTCTGCACCCCTTTACCTAAATTCATTACTTCAGACTTATGTGCCCTCTAGAAGCTTCCGTTCTGCGTGTGAACGTCGCTTTATTGTGCCATCCCAAAGAGGCACAAAATCACTTTCACTGACTTTTAAATTAAATGTTCCCTCCTGGTGGAATGACCTGCCCAACTCAATCCGAGCAGCTGAGTCCTTAGCCATCTTCAAGAATCGGCTAAAAACACATCTCTTCCATCTTTATTTGACCCTCTAACTCTAGCACTCTCTATTCTAATTCTATTCTTTGAAAGAAAAACAAGACCTGCACTGTATTCATTTAGTGCGTGTTTTCTTTAAAAAAAACAAAAAAACAAAACTAACACTAGCTTTTCTAATCTTTTTGTATTCTATCTATTTGTTTTCTTTTTATTTATTATACAATTAACAAAAGCAAAAACGGCCTCTAACACTAGCTTGCTCTATTCTTTTTCTATTCTAATTGTTTTCTTTTTATTTATATAATTAAAAAAAAAACTTGCTACATGTACTACGTTAAGCTAACTGAGACTGGTTATAGCACTTGCGTATCATTGCTCTTTTGTTGATTTTGATTGCTTCCATTGTCCTCATTTGTAAGTCGCTTTGGATAAAAGCATCTGCTAGATGACTACATGGAAATGGAAATGGATTCACAGATTGGTTTCAGGCCTCAGTCATACCTGTGTGGTAGGTTTAGGGAAGTTTTTTCCTGCCTGCATGTGGTTGGTGAGTTCGTTCTTCAATTACCCTACCAGTGGGCAACAGAAAGAGTATATAAATTGGTTGACTAAATGAAATTGTCATGAGTCACCACCCATTTTTGTCCTGCGTCGTATTTGGTCACCAACCAGGTATGTTGGGTGATGTTGGCTAGGTTGTTGCTGGCACACTGTAGCTAATGTTCAGAGCGGCACATTGGATGACATCTTGTGGCTGGCATTTGGTTGAGGTCGCCCCTCTACAGTTAGGTGGGAGTCATTCGTAATGTGTTTTTGTCAAGGTATTCGCTCATATTGTAGATGTATCTCTGTTTTTGTTTATAGTCAGGATTGGTCTAGATGGAGTCTGGCACGGCTGGCACAGGTGTTGCCTGACGGCACAGATGTATCTTGGTTTCTCCTGTCTTGGTTATTCCCCAGATTAATGTGCACGAACGAGCCCTCGATCTTTATACAATTATACCCTTTGGTGCATGACGTCCACTGTAGTGGACAGATATATTTTCTGTCACAGAAATAAAATGTACAAGAAAAATATTGTTAAAATTTGGATGAAACTATTTCTGACAGTCCATTTATCTGAAAAATATTTTTTGTACCTGACTGGTTTTCTTAGAATAAAAGGATTTATCACTTATTCCTGAGGTACTTGGTGCATCCCCTTTTCCTGCTGCCATTTTGAATATATTATGTAATATCTCAAAACAACAACAAAAAAAAGATACAAAGGCAACAATTTAATGCAATCGTAGACAACACTTTGGGGGTTGCCAATTGGTGGTTGGGACATGATGCTACATCTTAAATGTTCAAAATGGCCTTGGCCAATGGAAGCCACAGGTTAAGAAAGCCAGGCAAAGACTGTACCATCTGCGACAGCTGAGGAAATTCAGCGTCTCACCATCAATCCTGAAAACTTTCTATGCAGGGACCATAGAAAGTATATTGACTCAGTGCATCTCAGTGTGGTATGGAAACAGCTCCAGTCAGGACTGCAAGGCCCTGCAGAGAGTTGTG
This sequence comes from Schizothorax lantsangensis, assembly GCA_027422415.1. Lineage (NCBI taxonomy): Eukaryota > Metazoa > Chordata > Actinopteri > Cypriniformes > Cyprinidae > Schizothorax > Schizothorax lantsangensis. The sequence goes on from CM049845.1 coordinate 6,027,881, forward strand.
CGCTTAGCTGAGCGTATCTCTGGGTCTGCTCTCCCCTCTCTGCAGGACATCTACATCAAACGCTGCAGAAGCAGAGCTGTCAAAATCACCAAGGACTCAAATCACCCTGGAAACTGTCTCTTCACTATGCTGCCATCTGGTAAGCGCTTCCGCAGCCTGATGGCAAAAACTGAGAGACTCAGGAGGAGCTTCTTCCCCCAGGCCATCAGGCTCCTGAATTCAAACTGAACTGAACCCAGCCTCTTAACATCAACATGACTCCACTTACTAATCACTCACAATCAGTAATATACTCACACTCATTATCATCTACCTCATACTGACAGTGTCATTTGCACACAATACTGTCATTTGCACACAACACTTTCTGTATCTTGATATCTTATCATATTTTATATTTATTCTTTTTGTGATTGCTGCTTATGTCACCATGACCTACCTGTTTGCACCTCCCCTCCCCCCGTTCAGTCATGCTTATCTTAATATTTAATTCTACAGCATACTGTCATGCACATTCTCTTATACTTTATATTTTATATTCTGTGCTTTATATCTTATTTGTTATTCATTTTATTTTATGCATACTTCCCTTGTTGTATTCTACAATATTTGCACTGTCCATGGAGCGGACCTGATTCACATTTCACTGCTGGTTATACAATCTCTGTATAGTCGTGTATGTGACAAATAAAACTTGAAACTGAAACTGAAAGCTGCCATGGATTCCAGACCTTCAGACGAAATCTGCATGGGGAACATTTTCGCCCTCACATGAAACATCAGATCGCAATGATTTCTATTGATTTTGCCTGCAAAGTATTGCAGAGCAATGGTAGGCCTATACAGTAAATGTGATAGCACCTTTACATCGTATCTGTTTGGACGTGAGTGGTATGGCATGACTTGGAAAAAATAAAAGAGAACCAGTGTAATCAGTGATAACATCTACTGTCTACACATACTTTGCATTGATTGAGTTTTGCAAATGTATGGTATTATTGTACTGTACATGGCCAGATGTGGACACCCCCTTCTGATCAACAGGTTTGGCTGGTTCAGCTGCTAGCAGGTGCATTACATCAAGCATGCTGTCATACAGTAATTTTTTTTTTTAAGAACAGAACGACTTTAAAGGGCTCTAAATATTTTTATGAATGTTGTGCATCTTGTGTTTGCTGGTGCACTGAGAGGATTTATTTTTATGTCTGTTTGTTGGCATTAAAATGGCACTGGTAAAACAATCTATCAGCAAGCCAGACTAAAACTGTAATGTGCTTTCTCAGAAAAAAAGATGGGATGAAATCATTGGGATCCAACACTGATATAAGGAAGAGAGATGATTATTGAACCATGGTCTCTCTAGTGTACAGTATATTGCACATTTTGGCAAATACAGTTGGTCATGTAGAAAAATCATATATTGCACACAGTATTCTACAGAAGCACCAGTTTAAAAAATGATTTAGTAAATCACACAAATCAAACCTTACTAAGATAAAAGAGATACTAAGATAAACCATTGAAAATGTATTTTCCCTAGTAATTCTGACTGTCATTTATTATGTCAGCTTAGACTTTTCTTGACAATTTCAACATGCCATAACAGACTTTTGCCAATAATCTCATAATTTTGATTTGTGTCAGAATTATAATTCATTAAAAGATTTTTTTCTTATGTGATGGAAATGGTTTTCCACTTTTTAAAGTCATAATTGGGCTTTTTATCTCATACTTTGGACTGTCAATTATGGCTTCAATTTAGACCATACCTCTTAGGAAATTTTAGACGCTGTTTTTGAGTGACAACTCTTTTGAAAGTACCATTCTTCAGGAATCTCTTTTTGATGATGGACAAGAACTATTATCTCCACTATGGGATGAGTGGAAAACTTCCAAGTCAAATTTGGATAATACCTATTTACATAGCATAATGTTATCTTGTTATCTGAATATCTTCTTGATAAGACGATGGTGGATTTTTTAAAAGTGAAGTGAAGTGACATACAGCCAAGTATGGTGACCCATACTCAGAATTTGTGCTCTGCAATTAACCCATCCAAAGTGCACACACACAGCAGTGAACACACACACCGTGAACAGTGGGCAGCCATTTATGCTGCGGCGCCCGGGGAACAGTTGGGGGTTCGCTCAAGGGCACCTCAGTCGTGGTATTGAGGGTGGAGAGAGTGCTGTACATTCACTCCCCCCACCTACAATTCCTGCCGGCCCGAGACTTGAACTCGCAACCTTTGAATTACGAGTCCGACTCTCTAACCATTAGGCCACGACTTTCCCAAAGTCCAGGCTTGGACTGACATCTTGGAAAGATGTTCTTTTACATTTATGGCGTTGACGATTACTTTTTTACAGAAGAGGGAAACAGTTCTTGAAACTGATTTGAACAGAATTGAGACAGCATTAAAATTAAATATGGAGGATCATCATCTTTTTTCCACCACTTTAAAATGTCTAAAAGAGAAAACCTTGCAGGCTTATGAGGAGCAACAAGTGAGGAAACAAGACCCATTTTATAGAGATTAACATGACTATTCTATGGGGTATGCGCATATGTGGAAAGTCAAAATGGATATATCAACTTTCTCGTATCCATCATCTGGTCCTGCCCCCAAACTAAGAGAGAAATGTAATCTATCGACGTGAGACCAGAAAGAACAGCTCATCGTATTCACTCTCTTTAAGTTCTTCAATATCAGGTTGCCGAGCCCAGTTGGGATGCCACAGGGAATATCAGCCTCAACATAAACCTGTTGAACATGTAAAAGAGAACAGGCTACTTTTTTTTTTAGCAAATCCGCAGAACAGGAATCCAATAGTCATTGAGAATCGAGGCAAAAAAAGGACGAAAAGAGGTAAGAAGAGATCCACACCGCTACTACACCAGACTGGTTTCAAAAAGACAATAACTTCCCAGTGAAATTTCATTTTTAAATCACAGCCTTTCATTTGTACCAACAGCTGAAATTAATGACTTTCAAACCACTATTGATCTCCAAATTTTTTTAGACAAATAAGACTGTGAGACTTTGGCTGCATCCGAAAACTTAGGCAGCTGACTTGCTGCCTCGCTGCCTCATGAAGCAATGACTTTGAAGTTTTTGCACGAAGGCACCTCATCTCACAAACGAGTTTTGGTGGTAACTAAACAAATATTTAATTACTATAATAATAATTTCTCGCTAGAAATAACATCAAAAGTGCAAAAAGTTAATCAGAAATATACATTTACACACAAACTAACCAAAAAATGCAACTTTCAGACGCCATCTTTATTTTTTAGCTCAACCATCACGGAATGGAACGCACAGGATTGTGGGATATCAAAGGCAGCGAAGGATACATCTATGTGATTCAAAAATCGATCAGATGAAGGTGTCTCATGAGACAGGAAGTGAAGCTAACATTGGATTTGGACGTGCCTTGATGCCTTCCTACCTTGGAATGCTGCCTCCGAAGGCAGCATTTTTTCAGTTTTCTCAAACGGTTACAACAGTGGGGTACAATTTTTTTTGGTTGGGGTACAACAGTACAATTTTCTCCATCTAAACATAGAAATTCATTCAGTGGAGACATTTTGCCATTTGGTTGAAGATAAAGCCAAATTGTGGTGTGAGAAAGCCAAAAAAAAGGAAAAAAAATTATCTGAGCCCAGGAGAGAGGAAGGCATTAAAGTCTCTACAATCAGATTCCTCTATTATGCTCCAGCAGGCAGGTGGAGTGATAGTAATCATGGACACAGAGAAATGAAGCAGAGTGCAAGAGACAATTGTCGGATGATGTATTCTATACCCATCTACCCTCTGATCAAACTGATATCTTTAACAGACAGATAAAATAGGTATTAGAAGATGCAGTTGAGCAACAACGTCAATGAGTTGACTTTAGCTTTCTTATATACAGTATCTCACAAAAGTGAGTACACCCCTCACATTTCGGCAATCAAATTTAGTATATCTTTTCAAGGGACAATACTATAGAAATGAAACTTGGATATATTTTAGAGTAGTCAATGTGCAACTTGTATATCTGTAAAGATTTACTGTCCTCTGAAAATAACTCAACATACAGCCATTATTGTCAAAAAAAGCTGGCAACAAAACTGAGTACACCCTAAGTGATAACAGATACAGTATACATCGTTTAACCATGCAAAGCCACATGTCCTATTCATCATGTTCATGTTTTTGTCTGCTTGACCGGACCATACAAATTTGTGTATCTTGTTTTAGAGCAGTTAAAATTTGGTTCTTTGAGTACAATTCTCTCATACTGACCACTGGATGTTTAACATGGCACCTCATGGCAAAGAACTCTCTGAGTATTTGAGAATTAGAATTGTTGCTCTCCACAAAGATGGCCTAGGCTATGAGAAGTTCGGTAACAGCCAGAAACTGAGTTACAGTACAGTGGCCGGGGTCATACAGAGGTTTTCCAAGACGGGTTTCACTTGGAACAGGCCTCGCAAGGGTCGATCAAAGAAGTTGAGTCATTGTGCTGTGAAGCAGAACATGAGGCCCTCCCTTCAAAAACTGTTTTCCAACATAACCACCCCAAACACACCGCCAAGATGACAACTGCCCTGCTGGTGAAGGTGAAGGTGAAGGTGATGGAGTGACCAAGTATGTCTCCAGACCTGAACCCTATTGAGCACATGTGGGGCATCCTCAAGCGGAAGGTGGAGAAGCACCATGTGTCTAACATCCAGCAGCTCCGTGATGTCATTATGGAGGAGTGGAAGAGGATCCCAGCAACAACCTGTGCAGCTCTGGTGAATCCCATGCCCAGGAGGATTAAGGCAGATAACAATGGTGCCCCTACAAAATATTCAGGGGCGGACTTACCCATTAGGCAAAGGTTGACTGCCTTGGGCCCCCAAAAACCAAGGGCCCCCTAAAATGCTTTTCATATACGAGATGCGCATTAAGCGTGGACACGCGAACGGTTGCGGTTTACGTGTTTATTACCACGACAAGTTTCAAGTTTTATTTGTCACATACACGACTATATAGAGAGTATATAACCAGCAGTGAAATGTGAGTCAGGTCCGCTCCATGGACAGTGCAAATATTGTAGAATACAACACAAGGGAAGTATACATAAAATAAAATGAATAAAAAAATAAGATATAAAGAACAAAATATAAAAGAATGTGCATGACAGTATGCTGTAGAATTAAATATTAAGATAAGCATGACTGTACGAGAGAGGAATTTGCAAACAGGTTGTACATGGTTGACATGTAGCAGCAATCTAAAAAAATAAATAAAAATAAGATAAGATACCAAGACACAGAAAGTGTTGTGTGCAAATGACACTGTCAGTATGAGTCTGCGTGTCAGAGTTGAACATGCTTCTTGTGTATCCTGCTTGTAGCAAATGCATTTGACGCTGACTGCCGCGCGAGCGCGAGGTCTCTCTTTCCCAGCGCGCGCACACCTCTCTCTCTCTCTCTCTCTCTCTCTCTCTGCATCTGCTCTGTACAGCGAGCGGCTGAAAGGAGCTGCGCTTTCAGTTATAATACAGATATGTTGCTTCTCTAATTTTACATGCAAGTATAGCCGAAATCACAGAACAGCTATTGTCTTTATCTTATGTGTAGCCTATTTGATTTTATCAGACGACGGCTGGATTATAAATCATGATTTTTGTGCATTTTAACATCTTGGAAGGGAGAGCTGGTTATGTAGTCTTAATGTGTCGCGTTTCAGTCACTATTTCATATTCATCCTGTTGTCTGACAACAGAAACAGAAAAAAATATACCAATGAAAACAGTTTTATTGAGAATTTAGCTGCATCAAAATACAGTATATGACACAGAGCGGCAAACAAATGTAATAATAAATAATAAATGAACATTTTGCATGTTCAGAAGAAGAGCTGCCCTGTCATGTGAAAATGTAAACAGATTTGTTTAAGTTAATTGCTCAGTGCAAAGAAAGAGAAGTGATAGGAACATGGTATATCTATGTTCTTTGTTTCATGTGTCTCATAGACATGAACAAGTTCTTTGAAAAACATCTATGACCTATGAAACATGTCTAGTCTTCATGCTCTATGTATGTTAACTATGGTTTCACTAATAATACACATATATTGCATAAAGCATCCATATTTGTCCATGCCCATGTTGATTAGAGTATTAAAAACTTGAAAAGTATTAATTTAAGGTACATTTAGAACAGATAAAAAAATATTTTTACCTGATAAAGTACAGACTAGAGAATGAATGTGCATTTTCAATAATCCAGTCTGCAGTTTCTGTTCAGACCAATGCGAAAATCCACCCACATAAACCCGTTTTAAATAATATAATAATTTATACTTCTGACTCATCCCTTTTCTTAAAAAAAAAATGGTTTAAAGGAAAACGCCACCGTTTTTCCATATTCCAATATGTTCTTCCCTCAACTTAGACGAGTTGATATGTACCTCTCCCGTCTCAGTCCGTGCACTTAATCGCTCTAGCGCGCGGCACCACTATGCTAGCGTTTAGCTTAGCACCATTCATTCCATAGGATCCAAACTGGGATGAATTTAGAAGCCACCAAACACTTCCATGTTTTCCCTATTTAAAGACGTTTACATGAGTAGTTACACGAGTAAGTATGGTGACACAAAATAAACAGTGGCGATTTTCTAAGCGGATAAAACTGATAACTATAATGTGTGGCGGAAGAGCACTTTGCAGCACTTCGACCTCGGCGCAGTAATATCATCACTCCTGAAAACTCCCCCTCTCGCTCTCCCTCCCCCTCTCGCTCTCACTGATAGTGATAGTGCAGGCCACGTTGGTTGTATTGACGGAAGAGGGAGAACATATTGGAATATGGAAAAACGGTGGCGTTTTCCTTTAAAGGTTCAATTGTGAGGTTTACCATTTTATACTTTTTTTTTGTTTTTTTGTTAAAACTTGTATCTCAACGGTAAATCAATTGCTATTTCGTAGTCTACAACATGAAAGAATAAAAGTGTCTGCTAAATGAATAAATGTAAATGTAAATGAAAGAATCCCATTATAACATGCAAAATGTAGAAACATTGGATACAATGGGGCACCATTGTGCAGCAGGAACCATCACAACAAAAAAGAAACCTCAAGGTTGATTTAGGTAAATTTGTGCAAATGTATAGGGCCCCATTCCTATATTTGCCTGGGGCCTCCAATTCACTAAATCCGCCCATACCCAAATCAAAAGTGAAAGTGAACAGCGTGAGCGCTCATTCAAAAGGTTTTCAATTCCGCAAATATTGATAGCGGCTCCCTGATGCGCAAAAATTATATTAGCACGTTTGTGGGTGAGGGCGGGAGTGGACACATGAGCGGGCGGTAAGAAAGCGAAAAAGAAAAAAATATATGAAGCTCAATTGAATATCACAACAGTTTTGTGATTGGCTGTTATGTAGTGTGGGGCCAAGCTTCTGAGGCCCCCCACCGTGGAGCCGGGTGGGCTGCTCCACAGAACAGCACCACAAACAGCTTCTGATTCAATATTTTTATTGGTAGATATTTTTGTGGTCTTTATAGGTGGGTTACACTGGCACTATATATAAATGTAGTGGGATGTGAAAAATGTAGATCCATGCATTACTGCAGCTGGGTCTGACAGAAGTCCAGCAGCTGTGTAATGTGAGTTCCAGCCAGAAACAGAGAACTTTAACTGGATCACTGTCTGTGACCTTTGACCTCTGTGTGTCAGGCTGAGCATGAGGCAGGACAGGAGCATGCTGGCAGGAACAAATACAGTATGATAAAGCAAAGGCTTTACGTGCATTAATCTGAGCTGTGTATAGGTAATACATTAATGGCTTTCAGAGTTTAACCTGAAGCTGAAGAAGCATTACTTGTGTCACAGTGAAGATAAACAGCTGTTGTGAGTGTGATCTCCATTCAGAGATGATTCTTTGTGTTCCTCTCTCTTATTTGTGAATCGCTCCTCATGCTGTTCTTGATGTTGTCAGTATTGTTCAGCTTTAATGAGACAGGATCTTTACGGATTATGTACCTGAAACCAAAACAAATACAATTGAAATGTACATAAAACTACAGCACATATATAATGTACAACCATTCGGTCTTGGTCATACTGCATCCTAAAACCAACAGACAGCATGGATAATAAACAGAAATACAATAAATAGATATTCAATTTATACAAGAAATCATAAGATATAATTTTTTTTAAATAAAATTTCATTTTTTTAGATCAGTAAGATTTGTTTTATAGTGACATATAGTTTTCTATTTTTCATAACAATTGACAATTAAGAAAATTTCACCTCCAAATTCTCATTATGTAATTGCACCTGTTTTGGGCTGTCAATTTAATATAATATATGTGTGTGTATATATATATAATATATATTACAATAATATATTATTATTATTATATATTTATTATATTTATATTTTTAATTGTAAAATATATACATATTATACAGTATATGTAGTGTTAGCTGAGGTAACACTTTATTTCGATAGTCCACTTTAAACATTTTACTAACAGTAAGTAACTTTGCAACTACATGTCAACTAGCAGTCATTAGAGTATTAGTAGACTGTCTGCTTAATATCTTCTAACACTTTATTTTGATGGGTCCACAACATACAACATACTGATTATTAGAAACTTTGCAAGTATGTCAACTTATTCTACTAACTCTAAACCTAACCTAACAGTCTACTCTGAGAGTTAGTACACATGGGCCTGGTTTCACAGACGGGGCTTAGACTAAACCAGGATTAGGCTATAGTTCATTTAGGACATTTAAGTAATTTTTATAAACATGCTTATAAAAAAAAACATTACTGGGGTGCATTTTGAGGCAACACAAAGGCACTGATATATTTTAAGATCAGTCGGTGCAAGTTTATTTCAGTTGAAACAGCTCAGACTTACAGTTTAGTCTAGGACTAGGCTTAAGTCTTGTCTGTGAAACCGGGGGATGTAGTTGCAAATTAATGAGAATTAGTTGACATGTAGTTGCAAAGTTACTTATAGTTATTAGAATGTCTAAAGTGGACTATCAAAATAAAGTGTAACCCAGGATTTAATTTAGTATGATTTTAAGTATTTAAAATAAATAATAATAATAATAAAATTGTCTATTAAAATGCAAAACTACAAAAATAGGCTTATAATTAAGAAAATAAGAAATCACAATTTTGCTAGAATTTGATGCAGTGTCCTAATGAAGTGCAATAAATTCAACTTCACTTACACAATGTCATTGAGCTCCAGTCTTGTATCTGGTGACGGGTTGATTAAGGCGTATGAGTGACTGCTCTGATTATTATTCGGCTCATCTGGATTGAGAGACAAATGTTAATAATATTACCACAATCTTCTTCTAGAGCTGGGGTTCCCAACTCTGGCTCTCGAGGCCCACTTTTCTGCAGATTTTGACTCCAACCCTAATCAAATACACAATGACAAGCTCATCAAGGTGTTTAGGATTACTAGAAAGCTATACAGGCAGGTGAGTTTAATCAAGGTTGGAGCTAAACTCTGCAGGAGCGTGGACCTCGAGGGCCAGAGTTGAGAAACCCTGTTCTAGAGCTTTTCAGTATTCTAAAGAACTCCAGGACCATTTCCTAATAACGAGACACTCAACTGAAAATAGGAGGTATAAAATCAAAAACATTTAAAAACAAATATATATAGTGGAGATCAAAATTAGATAACAATTTAGGAACACTGTTTTTTTTCAGAAATAATGTAATCTTCGTCATTCAAAATTTGAAGGAATTTTAGTTGTGGCTATTCCATGCTAGTAGAACAGTGTTTTACAAAATAACCAAGGCACTTAAAAAAAAAAGCCTTTATTTTGTGGAAAACACAGTGATCAAAAGAGAACAGCAATGATTGTATCACGAAGAAAGATTACAACTAAAATGTCTAAGGTCACAGCAGTCAAAAATTAGTAGGATGTGAGGCCCTTGCTTTGAATGACTTAAGCACATCTGTGGCTGCAGGACATCACTAGTCTCTCACACTGCTCTGGTGTGATCTTGGTCCACTCTTCTTCCACAGTTCGGTGACTCTAGTGGGTTTCATAACCATAACTTTGTCACCAAGGATTTTCAATAGGGTTTGGATCAGGACTCTGGACTGGACAATGTTTTCAGCTTCAAGGAACTGCATTACCCGTTTTGCTTTGTGACAGGAGGCAGCATTGTCCTGTATGAAAATTGCTGGCTGATTGGACGATGAATGCAGGGAAGGCACAGCATTTTGCCATAGGAGGTTCTGATAAACATTTGCATTCACTCTGCCATTTAGCTGTATAAGAGGCTCAACTCCTGCTGCAGAAAACATCCCCCAAACCATGACACTTCCTCCTCCACCTTTCACTGACTTCTTTACACACTTTGGGTTCAGTCTTTCCCCAGTTTGACGCCGAACATAATGTTTCCCATCGGACCCAAATAAATTAAACTTGCTTTCATCACTGAAGTGAACAGTTCTCCTCTGTCCACATAACATGCTCCTCAGCAAAGGTGAGCCTAGTCTTTTGATTCTTTCTGCTGATGAGAGGTTTGGTCACTGCAGAGTGCACTTTCATTCTGACTTCTCTTAAAGGTCAAGACACTGTAAGCCGAGACAGATTCTCACTCTGTTCAGCACTGAACTGGCAAGCAATTGCAGCTGCAGTGCTGAACCGATTGCCTGAGATTCTCCGCATTCTCCTGCCCTCTGTGCATTTATCTTTCGTGGACAACCAGTCTTGTTGGGGAATTTAGTTAGTGACATTGTAAAGATGCAATGTTCTAGAAATCTTCTCTTGCTATTGACTGCTATTGGCCTTCATCTGGACAACCTGGTGTCAGAGGGTTTCAGTCATTTTAGAATGGCTCACCTTCTTCCAAAGTCAATGAAAACTGAAAAGTTAGGCTGCCAGTTAAATAAGGTTTGTCAGATAATTTAGGAAAGGTTAATTGTGCACCCTGGTTCAAGAGTTCTTCAAATCAAATAAAATCATTTGTAAACATTCTAAATAACATCCTACTTTATTCTGAAATGGTTTCACTGTAAAATTTGACTGGCGTCTCACCGAATCCCCGTGTGGAGAGCCCCAGGTTCTTCATGCGTTTCTTGACCAGCTCAGTGAGCTCCTGTCTCTCGGAGCATGAGAGCAGGATGCCGCGCTGCTGGCTCAGTCTGTCTGTTTCGCGCTCAGCGTGCCACGGCCCCAGCAGATTGGATGCCCACTGCATGCTCCTTCGACGCAGAGATTGAGTCTGGATGTCTGGCAGTTCACAGTGAAGACCCTCCTGTTGCTCCTCCGGGTCCTTTCCCTCCTCAAAGACTGACACCTTGTCTGAAATTTCAGATTGTGGAGTCTAGAAGAAAGAAAAACAAGGCTTGTCTTGTCGTTCTTGATATTTCCAACATGCTGATATTTACAATACATAATTTTAACCTCTTAATTTGTAACTTTTATTCAATTAACTGCAGAATTTTTTAAAGTTTAATAGCCCTGTTACTGGATTTTCTTTTTCTTTTTAAAAGGAACAATTCCAAAAATTGTAACATCTAATTGCATTTTCTCAGTTTCTATTATATGTAAGTATTTAACTTTGTTTCCAATGTTATAATGAGAAAAATGATCCAACAATTTTAATTTCAAATTAGGGAAAATAGTTTGGCAATAACCAACATTTGGTTACAAAACTAGCACATACTGAGTGACAACTCAATTTTCCTGAATTTCTCTCATTTGTTGAAAAACTGGACATTGGGCATTTTCAAGCTTTATTAATATGGAAGCCCGTTTCTGCCATTAAAGGTGCACTCTGCAAAATTGAAAAAAAAAAAGTGCAAAATTGATACAAAAATGGCAATACATACATTTCATCAAAGAATCCTGAAAAAAATGATCAAGTGTTTGTGGAGTTCACATAATTGGTAAAAACTAATGATTAAGTAAAGGGTAAAGCTGGCTCCTGCCTATCCCTTCCTTCCCAGTGTAACTGTTTCTCTGGATCTAAAAGTGTACATGTGTTGTGGTTGGATTGAATGTAATGAAACCTCAGGAGGTTCAAGTATCTGAGACTCAGTCCTGTAGATGCCGATGGGAATGTCTCCTACAGTGGAGGAGAGCATTTCATACAGTCTGCCATACGTCTCAATGCACAAGTCTTCCTCTGTGATACTCATCTGAAATGTAATACACAACACTGTAACACTGCTAAAGCAACATCAAATAATAGCAATTTAATGCAAGTCATTTAAATGAGGATGTGGGCACTGTGCTAGTGTTAAATGTCATACTTACAGAGCATAAGAAACCAGATTTTGGTGTGGTTTCTAGTCCAAGCAGCAGTTTGGTGATGGTTATCATATAATCCTTAACAAAACACTGAAACAACAGAAGCACTTCTAGCACAATTATGGACAAATTTAAAGGCATGAACATTTATGATTTCTAACAGCAAGAGCACACATACCATTCAAATGTACAGGGTTAGTAAGATTTTTATGCTCACCACAGCTGAATTTATTTGATCAAAATTACAGTAAAACAGTAATATTGTAAAAGTACTACAGTTTAAAAGAAGTGTCTTTTATTTTAATATTTAATGTAATTTTAAAATGTAATTTATTCCTGTGATCAAAGCTTAATTTTCAGCATCATTACTCCAGTCTTCAGTGCCACATGATCATTTAGAAGGCTCAAGAAAACATTTTTAATGATCAATGTTCAAAACAATTGTGCAGGACTATTTGATGAATAGAAAAAAAAACATTTATTTGAAATCGAAGTCTTTTGTAAAAATGCAAAAGTTGTTACTGTCACTTTTTTTTTAATCAATTTAATGCATCCGTGCTTAATAAAAGTATTCATTTATTTCCAAAAAAATGTATTGACCCCAAACATTTGAATGGTATTGTATATAGGCAAGAAAATAGTTTAATGTGCTAAATCGAATTCCACAACTGTAATGACTGATATGTAATGTGATCTGTATTTGTAAGGACATCTAGTGTTTACATCTAGTATCTCCATTCTTGCTAATGTTGCCATCTAGTGGTCATTAGCATGCACACAGGCAAACAGGCAGCAGCACTTGGTGTCTTAGTACCTGATAGAGCAGTGTGTCCAGCATCCCAATGCTAAACACCCTACCAGCTGCAAAAGGCAGGCGAAATATGAAGGACAGGTTTGAGCCTTTCTCTCGTTCTTTCTACTCCGTGAAGCCATGCAAAAAAACATGGAAAGAAGGTTTAGGCCCAAACAGTTTAATCAAAGCAAAACCATTATTTTATGATTTATTCAAATGAGAGTGACAAAAAGCATGTTATGAATGTCTGCTCACCTTCTCTAGTTTGGAGAAGGCCAGTGTGTGACAGTCCTTTGCACTGAACTGCATGAATCTCATGTTAGCGGGGTGGGTTAACTCTGTGATAATGTTAAGCCCGGAGAACAACCTACAGACCAGTCATTCATTTCAGTTACTTAAGATCTTCTGTTTCCTTGTGAAAAATAAGTGCTCTTAATTGAACTGAATAAGCATTTGTGTATTTCAAATATTACAAGGATACTGTATGTTTAAAAAAATAAAATAATAAAAATACCATATTATAATGAAATAAACAAGTGTACCTAAAGTGTGCTTAAAGAGGGTACAGTTTCATGACTGTTTCCTAACAATTTCTTTCTTCTGCTGAAGACAAAAGAAGATGTTTAGAAGAAGTATATTTCTTTTTTGTCTGCAACAGAAGAAAGAAACTCATACAGGTTTGAAACAACTTCAAGTGTGGATAATTATGGCAGCTTGTTCATTTTTGGGTGAACGTAAAGTAGACTTTTAAACAGTGCACTTTGTAATGTCACATTTAAAGTTTTTTAAGCATATTTTCAATTATTATTTAATAATATTTTGCTATGCTTTAAAAAAAACTTATTTTGAAGTGTTGACGTAAAGTACTTGTTAAATGTACTAAATTGCAACTTCATTACATATGGGTAATTTAAAATATATTTAACCCTTTGGGAATCTCAAAATCTCAAGCAGTCTCTGACCTGAACAGGGTCTGGACATTAACAATAGTTTTTGCATCAGCCATATAGTCTTCCTCAGCGGACATGGTGCTCTCCTTATCCACAACCACCATATTAGCAGCAAACGAGATGCCACAACGCAACAGGTCATCCAGACTGTAAGGAGATAGATAGATTTGGATCACTCTGGTTTCACAGACAAGAAGCCAGTAAGATTTTCCATTGGCTTTTGAATTATTGCAGAAAATGTAAGCTCTGCGATCAACAAAAGTTTATGATTCTTACATATTTTGTTCATCAATCTTCTCAAATTAACACAACTTTTATTGAATTTTAAGCCTAGATACAATCACCAAAAGTGAAAAGCTGTAGTTAGGCTATAAACAAACTAGGCCTACACCACGGTTGCGTGACTTCATCGTCTTTATTCATTAGAAACCCTGGAGGAATCTGGTTAGCTTTTAAAATGGTCTCTCATGTTGTGTTGAATCACGCTTGGGGCAAACTCAGTTTTCCTCTGAATACTAAAGCCTGACGTTTGTTAATGTTTGTGCAGCTGCACAAACCTATGGCATTTCAGCCTGCCAAAACAGGCTGGCCCGACTACCTATATAAGTTGCCACTGAATGCCATTTCATCTGAATCGTTCTCCTTCACTGTGAAGATCATCTCCCCACTGGACTCTGAAGACACAGAACAAGAAGCCTGCTACTCACGTAGAAGAGTCCCAGCAGAGGAAAGATGCTCTCCAGCTCAGCGTTTCTCCCCTGCAGCTTCTGGTGACAGTTCAGAGCAAATTTTCAGTTCTAATTGAGCAAATTTCAGTGACGTCTGATTCAGATTGCCACACCACAAATGTGGTACATGCAGGGCACGAGTCAGACGAGCACAGTGAGTGTGTCACTTGCCTAGGCCTTGCACACGCTGAGGCGGCGCTCACTGAGACAGATTGCTCTCATTGTGAGCATGAGTCTTGCCTCTCTACACTTGCAGAACACCTTTGTCAGTGAAGGTGTCCCCGCCCCTCATGCTCTCCAGTTTCTCTCCTCCCAGGAGCCTCGGAGGAAGACACAGCGAAGTCAGAGGCTTGAGAAGACAGCCTCGAGTGAGATCATGCTGGCGCAAGGCCCGCATGTCTCGCCCTCTCCACAGCGAGATGTTTCCCTGTGCTCTTTTCCCAAGAGGATCAGCACTCTTCATCTGGAGCTAGCGTCATGCTCCCCTTTGGAGGATCTGAAGAGGATGCTGCCGATGATTCCATGTCACTGGCAGCCTCTAATACAGAGGATTAGTCCAGCTCCGTGGAGGACCCGGCTCCCTTCTACCCAAGGGTGGTGTACGGCCAAGTGTGGACAGCGAGCTCATCCGCATGAAGGCTGTTAAATTGGTGCTATATAAATAAAGTTGAGTTGAGTTAAAGAACTTGGCTTGGAGTGGTCAGCCCCAGAAGAGCCCGTCCTGAGCCATCTGGATGAATGATTTTTGCCAGAGCACCACCAGTGAGCCTCCCATCAGAGACCAGAACCATTCTTTCCAGAAGTTCATGACAAACTCACCCTACTCGGCTCATGTCCACTCTTCCAACTCCGCCACCCTCACTTCCATTGATGGCACCAAGGCCAGGACAGACATCCCTTGAAGAAGTCTTGCGTTTGCATTCTGTTAGAAACGAAGACCAGGAAACTCTTGGTATCTTCAGCAGTTGTCAACACTCTGATGGTGGAGAGGATAACCAAATTTACTGGTCTGTAGTGGTTCTTTGGATAGAGTAACACTCACCAAATTGTTTTTGAGCTGAAAAAAGGTCTGGAATTCAGTCTGAAACGATGTCTGGTGAGAAGCTCTATCCGGGTCACGGCACCAAAACTGTTAGAAACTCAGAAGCAAAGACCAGGAGACTCTTGGGTATCTTCAGCAGAGTTCTTTATTGAGAATGCGCTGCGTGGCGCTGTAGTCATCAAAAAGTCTAACTAAGGCAGTGATACATTGTAGTTTATATACATTTAGGGGCAGCCCTTAGGAACGGATACAAAGCACCTGAGTGATGACCTTAAAGCATGCAAATTAAGTATTAATTTAACCACTCCTAATCCAATCAGCATAACTGCCCAAAGACTGGGGCAGGGGCACCAAGAGCCATTACAAACAAAAGGTGAGCGTCTCCATCATCTGGCTCATTTGACTTACAATAAGAGAACAGGAATTGGCAGGAACCTCTTGCTACAAACTTTGTTTAACAGAATCGTTCATCTGATGTCATCATCTTTACCACAAATGCTAAATACAATGTATTTCACTTTAGTTTTTCAGGTTGTATGTAATCCACAGTATTCCAATCCCCCATTCAGCTCTGGGTGTTGAAGCCTTTGTTCACACTGTCAATGCTGGGCAATGCAATCCCAGGCGTGTCAAGTTGGGTTCTGCAAACTATAAAACGAAGCTACTCGCTTCAATTTGCTCGCACACCGCCCTGCTTCAAAGGTGTGGTCCAAACTTCAGTTCAGGACAATGATGCTCTCCGAAGTGCAGTATCTGCTGGTGAAGGGAGCCATTAAATTGGTCCTACCAGAGAACAAGGAGTCAGGAAGCCGTAATTTCCTCATCCCAAAGACAGATGGTGGGCTCAGGCCCATCCTAGATTCAGGATGCTGACTTTGAAACAGATCCTTGTGCCTATTCCCCTCATTGTTCTCCTCCTTCAGGTCATCAGACGGATCAGGGAGACCGGATGCTTAGTCCTACTGGTGGCTCCACTCTAGCGAAACCAGTTGTGGCTCCCCGACCTAGTACAGCTGTCATCGACAGTTCCCTAGCTGATTCCGCTGAGGAAAGAGCTCCTTTCTCAAGCAAGAGGTTGCCTCTATGCCCTAAATTGGTCCATCTTCTCTGACTGGTGTGCAATCCAAAACGAAGACCCATCCTCATGTGAGCTAGTGACCATTTGTTCTTTTTAAAAGAGCTGCTGGATAAGGGGCACACCCCTTCCATGCTCAATAGAGCCAGGAGTCTTAACCCATCTTGCCCTCATACTGTTCCTATTTGAGACCTGTCTACGGTCCTCAAGGCCCTTTGAGGCCCTCTGTTTGAGCCTCTCCAGGTGGCTAACTTCCAGCCCTTGTTGCTTAAGACCACCCTGCTGCTAGCTTTAGTATCTGTCAAGCGTGTGGGTGACTTACAAGTGTTCTTGGTGAGTGCTTCCTGTTTGGAGTTTGGGCCAAACGACTGTAATTTCATCCTCAAACCCAAGCTAGGTAACTAACTTAAAGCGCTCTCTACTCCGTTCAGAGCGCAGGTCATCACCCTGTTAGCTCTCCCTTGCTCGGAAGATGAGCAGGGAGCTAACTTACTTTGCCCGGTCCAGGCCCTCAGGATTTATGTGGAGCGCTCTAGCCAACATCGGCAGTCAGAGGAGCTCTTTGTGTGCTTCGGAGGACGCACTAAAGGGCTGCCAGTTACGAAGCAGAGATTATCCTGCTGGATAGTTCATGCAGTAGCCCTGGCTTATGCCTCAGTGGTCTCTGAGTGCCCCCATTTCAGTGAGGGCCCACTCCACTAGAGGGATGGCCTCCTCCTGGGCTTGGTCCAGTGGAGTTACCATTGGGGATATTTGCCAGGCAGCTGGCTGGTCGTCACCATCTACCTTTGCTAGGATTTATGATCTGGACATCCCTGCCTTCAGCCACGATTCTTGTCTGCATAATTGTCTTGCACCCCAGGTGAGTGGTCTATAGTGTCTTGACTGCGTGCTCCGGCCGGTGGTCCGAGCCTCACAGGTTAGCCTATGTTTCTTAGGGCCCTCATGGTGGCACCCTAGGGCTGGGATTGCAGGACGGCTTCCGTTCTGCACTTCTAGCATGGCACTATGGTATATCGTTCCCCATGTGTGATTTAACACAACGGGAGAGACCATTTCAAAAGGGAACACTCTGGTTACTAATGACGCAGCCACTTCTCAGTCGAAATAATCTGACTGAATGGCATTCAGGGCTGACTTATATAGGCAGTCAGTACAGCTGAAATGCCAGAGGTTTGTGCAGCTGCACACATTTGAACAAATCAGGCTTCAGTATTCAGAATTCACCCAAGTGTGATTTAGCGCAACTTTCATATTTGCATTGTCAGTGTCATTGATTAGATTAACGCAATGTGTGGTCTGTTTACATGATGGCTCTAGCATCTTATATATTGCTGACTATACTACTACTTTTTCTGGAATTAACTTTTTGGTCTATGAAGGTATAAGACAGTCTTTTCTTCCCTCTAAATGACGCATTTTCTGCCACAATTTTTCACTCAGTGCACAGTGTTTCCGTGACTGTCCAAAGCACATGAATACAATGCATGTGAGTGGGAATCTGTTTCTAAGCATCTAGCCGTAACATTCTAACACTAGATTGTTTTACGCTGTACACATTTGGCACCACATAAGCAGTGCTAACCTCGCTCCAGAGCAGGCTTTCATACCCCCGGGTAAACAGCAGTGCTAACCCCACTTCTAAACTACACCTGGGGTAATAATACCCAATAAAACCCAGGTTTTCTGTATTCAGAGTGATGGAATCAGAAGTTCAAAAATGCTCATTTGTTTCCGGGTTTTGGGACTCATTCCTTCGGCACTCTACTGTCAAAGTGAGTGAGCTAATACAATGTCTTTGTTATCTCAAGAAGGTGACTCTCAGTGTACAACAGCAGGCTTATCTTCTTCCGAACGACAAACTGTAAATGGATTATTTGAGGACAGGATACAAACAAACACGATAATGTTTCATGTTTCATGATAATGTCTCTTGCCTGTCGATTGATCCAAGCAAGTAATATATCATTGGGAACCAACAGACAGTCTCAAGAAACTCTGCGTCTGGCCTAAAAGAAAGAAATTCAATATTAACTAGACATCAGGGGAAATTTAACTATAACTACAAGACTACAAGATATTGGCAACTAAAGTAAAGCTCAATGAACGAGGTGAAGGAGAGTGATGTGTAAAATTAGGATGTTTACTCATGTTCCAAGAGCAGCACGATGGGACACAGTTCATTCTCTGATCTGTAAGAGGCTCGTAATGGGAGGATGAAGTTGTACAGGCCATTTCCTGTGGTCTCAGCAGACACAATGATGAGCTTATTCTTCAAACCGTATGCTTTGACATCATCTTTGTCTTTGTGGTTGCAGGTCTTGGACAAAAACTGACATGACAATAAAGCAATGCAATATTACCATCAAGGACCAAAATGGAAACAACTTTTTTAACTTTGTTGTGTTATCCTTGATGAATTGAATGTATTTCACTGCTTTTCTGTCTAATAAATAATAAAAAATATTACAATTTAACATAAAACCAGTGATTCCCAGGAGCCTACAGTGAATATTTAAAGCATATTCATAAAACATACACTATTTTTTATTATATTTTTATAATGTAAAAAAAAACTTTACTCCTGTGATCAAAGCTGAATTTTCAGCATCATAACTCCAGTCTTCAGTGATCCTTCAGAAATCTCTAAAATGCTGATTTGCTGCTGAATTATTATTGGTGGTCAATAATAAGGGTTCTTCTTTTTTCTTTTTCTTATTTACCAATGTTAAAAACTGTTTTTGCTGCTTAATATTTTGTGGAAACATTAAGATTCAGGATTAAAATTTAACTTTGCCTCCCAGAAATAAATTACATTTCAAAATGTATTGCAATAGAACAGTTATTTTAAATTGTAACACTATTTCTCAATTTAATGTTTTTACTGTATTTTTGAGCACATAAATGCAGCCTTGGCAAGCAAAAATTGTAACATTTCCAAACTTTTGACAATTACTGTATGCAAAGCTCAATATCTGATTCTTCAGTGTCACATGATCGTTCAGAAATCAGTGTAATATGCTAATTTGCTGCTCAAGAAACATGTCTTATTATTATCAATGTTGAAAACAGCTGTGCTGCTTAATATTTTTGTGGAAACTGTGATACATTTTTAGAAGTTGAAAAGAACACCATTTATTTGAAATGGAAATCTTTTGTAAATGTTTTTACTGTTGCTTTTAATCACTTTAACAAACTTTTACATTCTACTTGTAGTAATTTAGTACAAAGATTGTCCACCCAAGTGTAATCAAGATACTGTATGTAATACCTTTTCTAGCTGCATACAACATTTGGGTGCTTTCTCTGTCCGTAAATGGCAAAGTATCGGTGAGCTTCCGATGTAGGGTAAATCTGGAGGATATCCCTTAATGTAACTGCAAAAAAAGTTCAGGAGATTTAATTCCCATAGCAGCCATCTTGACATTACTCAGTGTTTCTTTGTTGACATTTAATCAAACAAACAGATTATTTTCTCTCTCAGTGAAATAAATAATTACCCATTGCTGCCTTCACTTCTAGTGCAGGGCTGACATGGGCTCTTTGACTCATCGATGAGCAGGTTGCCAGTCTCAAAGGAAGGTGAATCAGGCAATTCCAGAACAGGAACCATGTTTGGTTTTCTGGTCTCAGATATATTAGTTTCAATTGAGAGAGATGGACTTAAACTGGACGGAATGCTTATTTCCTGCATGTCTATAGCCATGGTACCTTTAGGAAATACAAAAGAAAAACCTTTAGACAAATATATAGAAACAACATCAGATTCTTCATCCACATTTTTGAGAGAATTTAAAGTGCACCAAAGGTCTGAAATTTAAGTTGTTACGCAACGCAATGCTTATCTTCTGCTGAAACTCTCAAAATTATAATGGCACAGACATTTAAAATGTTTGGATATACACAACTTGCGTAGTAAGTGTGACATTTGTCGTTCATTTCAGAAATGGGAGTATTTTTGAAAGAAGTCTCTTATGCTCACCAAGGCTGAGGTGAAGATTATGGTGCTTCTTGTCATTTTGAAAGTTGACACACCCATTCACTTACATTTTATGGAAAAGAGTGGGCAGGATACTTTTCAAAAATTATTTATATATTTTTTTTTATTACAAAAGAACACAAAAAAAGAGGAGATTTTTAATGTTTAAGAAATAATACTTTTATTAAGGACGAATTAAATCAAAATTGGCAGTAAAGGCTATTCTTTTGACCTTTCTATTCATGTAGAAATCCTGAAATATATATATCACTGTTTCCACAATAATATTAAGCAGTGCGAAAGTTTTCAACATTGATAATAATAAGAAATGTTTCTTGATTTTGTTTCAGCATATTGGAATGATTTCTGTAGGATCACGTGACACTGAAGGCTGGAATAATGATGCTGTAAATTCAGCTTTGCATCACAGGAATAAATTACATTTTAACATATATTAACACAGAAAGCATTTATTTTTAATTTGTGATAATATTTCACAATATTACCATTTTTACTGCATTTTTGATCAAATAAATAGAGCCTTGGTTAGCATATAGACTTCTTTCAAAAACTTACCGACCCCAAACTTTAGTATTGCTGTGATATTTATATTATCTTTCTTTGAATTATCATAATGCTTATTTGTCTGACCCATGCTAGTAATAGCGCTGCTGGTTGGAGGTTGAGTCTTTTTTCCTTTCTTGGCCTTAAAGCAGGAGTTCTCCTCTTTGCTAAGACTGATGTAGAAGCACACATCCAAACGTTTCATGATTTGCTGAGGACCAGGGTTCAGCAGTATATTCTTAGTGTCGTCAGGACAGACTCCAATGAGACAGATGCTGTACCTACAAACATGAGAGAGATATTTACACAAGTAAGAAGTGGCCATTTTTGAGGAATCAAATGTCATTTTCAATGTACTGTAAGATTTAATGCATTTCTCAAATATGCTTTTCCCACATACTCACTTATTATATGCATTAAAGGAGGCATAAGTGAAGCTCTTTCCCTCATACTCAGAAAAGAAGATGCTTTCTTTCAGAACAATGCTGTACACTTCATTTCCTGAGCATTCCCCATAAATCCTGTGCCAGTCCTCAGGAGAATGCTGGCCCTGTCTGCAGAGATACAAACATCATATCATATCAACTCATGGGTTGAGTGAATAACAAAATTCAAGGGCCAGATTCACTAAAAAGGGCAATTGCCTATGGGAGTGGAAAGTTTTTCCATTGATCTACTGACAATTTGCAACTTAAAGAACACAGTGCAATTTACCAAGAGCAGCGCAAATAAGTGTAGGATCACAAACAAGCAGAGCAATAAGGGTGTCTAACCTACTAACCTACACAACTACAAATAAAAATTGCTGTCATGTGTAAAAGCCCCGATAAGAGAAAACAGCAGTTAAGAAAGCATATGATCATAATAATGTGGTCGTTGCACCAGCTCTGCAATCAGCACTCCAGTAAAGTCACGTCACCTCACTTTTGTTTATAGCACTTTATGCAATGGACTGCTTTAAAGCAAGCAATTTTGCATAATTAAACATGATAAACAGTGTCAGTCTCATTGTCAGTTTGAAATACAACTTAATTTCTGCTATAAAGCACACACGCACACACACACACACACATATATATATATATATATATATATATATATATATATATATATACTGTATATAAATATATATATTAGGGGTGTCAACGTTAATGCGTTAACGCATGCGACTAATCTAAAAATTTTAACGCGTTAATATTTTTGATAAGGTTTGACCCCAACTTCTTCCCGTCATCGCAGCGCGGAAGGTTACCTATCATTGTGTGATAAGGGTATAGCTAACCAGTGTTGCCAGGGTCGCGGCTACGCACAAGTGGGCTATTTTGAAAACACAGTCGCGGGAAAAATTACAGAGCCGTGGGTTGTGTTTTTTTTGGCTACTTTTATAATCTACCACGGCCGCCCAAAGTGTATATAGACAAATAAAAATTAAAATAGATCCTCTTACTAATGTGTATTATACTTGAAATGTATACCTGACAACTTAACCACGGAGAGGCGGTTGTAACATCACAAACAACGTGAGTTTCAGCCAGAGCATACAACACAGCAGAAATAAACATGACAACAGCCACTATAGATTATATAAGATAATAAACACACGATTACGATAGGAGATGGTTTGTATGTGATTTTCTTGAGATGAATGTGTAACTTACATCTGAAATGCTAATTTGTGCAGCGATATAAAAGGCTATAAATAGCATATTTTAACAACAGTAAACGACCAAATTCCACATGTGATCGCAAAAGGAAGTTATTATAAACACTCGATGGTGGTTTGAAGTGAGTTCTGAGTAAAAGTGTATTATTAATCTCATAAATTGTCTTATGAAGTATTATGCTAATGCACCTGCAGAACAGGTGCAGTTCTTCTTCATAATGCATTTTGTCACAATACTTCACGTAAGGTCGCAAGAAAATGTTTTGTTGTATTTATTTAGAAATACTTTTGATAATAGTTGGGTAAATGTATCCTGGGATTGAAGTGATGTGGCTTGGTAAACGTTTTATTGCCAGTATAAAGGCTGATAATGGCTGAATAAAAACAAAATAATAATAAGGATTATGTCTCATACCTGGCGGAGGTGTGAAAGGTTCTGTTTCCTTAAACTAGTTTGTCATGCATTTCTTTATTTCAACACATTTACAGGTAAATCCTAGTATTTTAAATGTGTGATTAATCATGATTAATGTGCCATTGTCACATAAATGAATGGCCAAAATACACAAAACGTTTTATGTTTTTAGTTGAAAATAGTGTTGTGTAAACGCCCACTTATTTAACTCCATAAATGTAGCATCTGAAAGGGAAGCTCCTACAAATGCATATGTAAAAATATCTATGTCCTCAGCTTTCCATTGTTAATTTTACTAAAGTGTCTTTAGTTACAGTAGTTTTTTTTTTTTTACTACTAGGGTTTTTGGGTGAACTATTCCTTTAAGTGTTTTGATATGTTATCAGGCTAGTGTACTCACAGGCCTTGAGATGTGTGCACCAGCAGGGTGATGAAGGTGGACGTGGCAGGACAGATGCAGTTCAGGGCCAGCATAGCGTATTTAAACTCTTCCTCACAAACAATATGATCTGAAGGGCGAAATAGCAGTACAACTGTGTTGGAAAGATCTGCATCAAAGTCTTTCGCTGCATTCATTCATACATTGTTTGAAATGTTCTGGAATCACCTACAAAGACTGCTTTAACAGTACCTGCAAATTTCACATGAAATTTGTTTTCTGGTTTGAGAATCTGAACAAAAAGAGTGCAGCTTGGAGCAAAGTCCTTCACTGCCCAAGCCCTCAGGATGGTCTGGTGATCCTGAGAAGAAACAAATAAGTTATTAAAGGTGGAATATTTATAGAAATTATCATACTGTAAATATAGCTCTGAAAAAAAAACATTCTATGTGTCCCATCCCTTCATTGATGATTTAAAGGGGTAATGAACTGGGAAATCAAAATTCCTTTGATCTTTTGACATATAAGAGGTCATTGTGCTATAAAAAAAACAGTTTCAGAATAAGTGTCCTGTAAATTTCAGAACTCAAAACTTTTTTATTAGTCTAAAAAGAGCTTACATTGAAGTCAGTCTGCCAAAACGACAGCTTATGGAATGTGCCACTTTATGACATAATAGTATGATAAACGCCGCCTCCGCAGAAGATGATCAATGCCTGCTTCTACATCATTGCCTGTTTAGCCACACCCACTGATTCGTGCATGTAGTAGGTTAATGACAAGTGTGGCAAACACAGGTATATGCAGAAAAAAAATCAATAAACTTTATTTAATTAACTTAATTTTTAAAGAAGTTCCACACCTCGTCAGTAAGAACGTTGTTCGCTTCATTTTACCGCAGATTTGTTTACAAATAAGGCAGGATTTTCATAAAGATTGACACTAAAAGATGATGCTGTACCGACTATATTGGATCCGACAGTAATGTCACACCACACAAGTGTGAGTAAGTGTGTGTTTTTATTACGTGATCAATATTGCTTTGTCTGTTATTACAGATTGTTTGACATGTACTCTGTATTTATGTGTTTTTAACCTAAAGCACAGCAGCGTCCATCCATGAAGGATGTAAGCTGTCAAGCATACACATGCCAATCATAGCTTATTCTTCTGGACATTTACTTCAGAGTCCACAATCTGCCATGCCTATTCAAACAGAGCGTTCTAATGAGGGGGGTCAACTACTTCTGAATTATGTTTTTTGATGTAAAAATCTTAATGACATTATAAGTGGACCTCAAAAAACAGTACAAAATAAAAAGAAAAGGTAGTTCCTGACTCCTGTCACAAATCCTGTCTGTGGCCTTCCGTCCGCTTGCCACCAGAGGTCACTCTCCCATTATATTGACTTTCACATTACACAGACTGTATGTCACTGCCTGGACTATTACTGTGTACCTGGATTATCTCTCTTTGTCTTGCCCTGTTGGATTACGTTCGTCGTCGATTGACCCTCGCCTGTTTACTGGACTACTCTTTTGTCTTGCCTTAACCTGTGTGCCTTTGTCTGACCCTAGCCTGTTTTGACCACGTCACTAAATAAAGCTTTGCAAATGGAGGATCCGCACGCCTCTCGACCTGTTCACTCCATAACAACTAATTTCACAATAATGCTTTAAATGTTTTAATCATAATTAAGCATTTCTTCACTTTTTGATGAAAAATCTCAGTAATACATACTGCTGCATTGCGGTCAGCCTCACAGCGGCAGGTCAGAATGAAGCAAGCCTCAGCATTATCCAGCCTGTGTGGAAAGACTTGTTTTCAGAGAATATATATCTTGAATTAAGTTTCTTATACCATTGGCATTTCTTTAATTGTTTAAAGTGTAAACTCTTTGAATTTAGTTAGCTTTGTTTAAAACAAGACAAAGCAATTTTGGGTAACTCTTTATTTTGTAGTGTCTTACGTTACATGTACTCACTATAGTAATAACAGTAAATTATGCATGCATACATGCAACTTTTTGTCCTGACCAAAATATATGCTAAATATATGTTATAAGCAGTGGATCTTAATGAAATATATTTGTGAAATTGAAAATATATTTAGTTTCAATCTTCATATTCCAAAATATTTTCCAAAAATAAATACAGTATATTGTAAAAAAAAAATGGAACATTATAAAGTATGTTCCTTGCTGATTTTTATCAAAATGTGTTCTATGTTTAAATAAGCTTTTTCTTCAAATATGAAAAGTGAATGTATTTTTTTAGATTGAAATATACGGAGGGAATATATATATTTATATTGTTAAAATACATTTATAAAAATATATAAAAATGGCCAAAAACATTTAAAAATCTAAAATATATTTGAAAATATATGTACGTGAATATATTTTGCAACATATTTTAGCAAAAATATTTTGCCTTTTTTTTTTACATATATATTTTTAAATATATTTGAAAATATATATTTTTTCTGTATGGGTTAAATGTACAATTACACTGTAACAAGGACACTATTAAATAAAGATTAACCCAGTTTTGCAACAGTGTCATACAAATTTATTTATGTCTTGATATCTTACACAATTTTTATCTAAAAATTTTTTATAAAGATTGAAATTTATCTCTCAACTGCCCACTCAACAAAAAATTTTCAGAAAACAGAAATAATCAGTTTGATAACCCAGAAAGCTTGGTATTTTCTTAGCCCAGTGTATATGTGAGATGTGTTAAAAAGACTCAAGATATCGAGTAATCGATATTGTCTCACTTTGCTCTCACAAACTCACTTTGCTCTGACCAGATCTTGATCTTTGAGGGCAGAGCCCTGCAGATATATGACTCTGTGTGACCACATCGGGATCCGCAGCACCCGTCTCACTGCCGCGTCCTGCTCTGCTGGGCAAAGGATGATGACATAGTACTCCTGGAAGACAACCGTGACAAACAGAATAAATGAAGTTTGAAAAAATTTCTGGCATTTAGAATTTTTTCACTAAACCTACTTTTGCAAACTAGTCCTAGTTTTTTTGGCCAATTGGAACCAAACCAGGGCTGAAAGATTCTCTGGAGTCCGAATATCAAAAGTTATTAGAAAAATAAAAAATAAAAATTCCATTCATTTTCACTAGGGGTGCTAAAACGTACAAAGTGGGCGGGGCTACTTTTACTAAAAACTCTTGAACAGAATGAGTTATTTACCAAATTGGGTTCTCATATGTATTGGTTCATGGCGATTGGCCACTTGGTGCTGCATAAAGAAAAACATAAAAATGGCTATAACTACACCATCCTTTGTCCGATCGACTTGAAAACTGTCATGCAGTGTCTTTCTCCTAAATGCCATTACTATATGTCAGGACATTTGTGTATCTTGTAATTGCTACTGTAATCATGCGGTGTTTCACACATACACACAATACTCATATCATATGATAGATCTCCTCTTTTTGAACAACTTTGCCTCTGGAACCACTGCTGTCAATCAAATTGTTTGTTAAATATTTGAGATTATTTAAAAAAAAAAAACTACTTTTGTGAACTAGTCCTTTGCAGTACAACTCTCTAGACTCTCTAGGTCAATACTTTAGAAATTTAGCCTTTGGATAGCTATAACCAGATCATTTAGAAAATAGGCATAGCCAATTGTACACAAAATCCTATAAATCCTAAACGAAAACTCACTTCAAGAAATCAGCTGAGCACATGCAACATATGATTCTAAAGAAGCATGCAAAGTTTTATGGAGATCGGACCATAGGTGGCATTATAACTGTAATATAAAAGTGAAAAATACTGTATTTATATGGCAAATGACATGATTTTGCTGAAATTGGTCTTTTTCATCGATGATTTAGGTGGTTACAAGCTTGCTAAATAATACGCAATATCGTTTTACAATTGCGCATGAAGGTCTTAAAGTGCCTGAACCCAGATAATTGGTGCTTGCAGCTATATTTTATTTTTGTTATGTACCTGAAGTATGGGGTGAGCATAAAACTCATTTAGGAAATCCAT
Source organism: Schizothorax lantsangensis (assembly GCA_027422415.1). Classification (NCBI taxonomy): domain Eukaryota; kingdom Metazoa; phylum Chordata; class Actinopteri; order Cypriniformes; family Cyprinidae; genus Schizothorax; species Schizothorax lantsangensis. The sequence continues at coordinate 6,055,787 of CM049845.1, forward strand.
CAACAGGTCAATTTTGATTGAACTGACACACAGCACCACGTGTCTCTCGGTTTCTGCTCTTTGTTTGCTGTAATCTCCTCCTGACTTCTGCCGCTCCATCCACAAGTAGGCCAGCTCCTCAAACTAGTGCATTACAGCACACAGAGAAAACACCATAATGCACTGCATTAGCTCTCATTCTTTAATGACACTGCCGTGACAGAAGCTGCAGATTATAGTTCTTCTGAGACATCCCTCATGGGATTTAGGTGTTAAGTGTATAAAGATTGTGAAGCCATTTTTGGGTGAACTAACCCTTTAAAATTTAAAAGTAAAAACATACAAGTTACAAGTTATGCCTGCTCTTACTTTAATAATAAGATGAGAATAAATGGGGCTTTATCCATTAAATCCATTTTTCCATTGTATATCATGCTATATATGGTCTACAATGGTTGTTATTCATTGCTGTTTTAGTTTAGTATCAAGGCAAGCTTACCTGGATAGGCAGGACTACTAAAGCCACAAATATCATAATAACAACCAGCAACTTGGAGGGCCAGACATCAGGAAGGACATCTCCAAACCCAACTGTAGAGAAGGTCACGATGCAGAAGTAGAAAGAGTCAAAAACTGTGACTTTTGTTCCAGCATGCTGCAAGTGCTCAACACCACAAATGCTGGAGAGACGAGGAACAAATTAACAAAAGCAGACAACACAAAGGAGTCCATGTTAGCTCTGCAGCACATGAGAGACCGTATACTACTGTATATATGTATTAATGTATTATATGTTTACAAATTGTACTCGTTGTGGAAGAGAATTGAAACATTCACTGCAACACAGTCCTGCAATACAAAATTTTCATTTTGCTGTGCATATTCTGCATATTCTTGAATGATGCAATTTTTTATCAATCTTGATCATAGATTTGCTTTTCATTAATATGATTTTAGCAAGTCATTAATGAAAAGCCACTGTTGACCTCTCATGATTTCATATGGATATACTGTTCTTTATTTTCTCTTTTCATGATTGACCATATGTAGAGTTTAAAATGAATCACTCAATTCAATTTGATGTTTCAAGTTATTTATGAACTTTGCACAGAGACAAAATCAGTAAACGCTGACAAAAGCAGCATAAAATCAGCATGATGGCCATAATGCATGTAAACTGATACATAATGATACACAAAAATATTTGTATATGCATATATGCACAAATATTTGTTTATGAAGAGACGTGAGATATGCACGCTCCATTTCTGGGTAAAACCATCACACATTGACTTATATGGCAAATGGTCATGAAGTGATGGGATCAGGAAATGACAAAGATCTTTTGCCCTGACTCTCTGTCTGCATTAGCGCTCCAAATGACACCAAGTCTATGAGCAAACAGCTTGTGAAAATCTCCTCTAAAAGCATTGAGATGCACTTACTGGCAGTGTAATGGTGATCGTGTAGTGCTGTCTGTGGACACTTGACCACAGAGCAATTAGTATATTGCTTTAGTCCTGAGATAAAAGAAAAACCTCCAATATGTTGACAACAAAAATAAAGTTAATTTTCTTTTGGTCTACAGCAGATCATTTGCAGATATGTTATCTGAAAAACAATTATGCTAGAGGTTTTCTCTGAACTGGTGATTTGGTGATTTTTAGTGGATGAATGACATCAGTTCTTCTCAAGGTCAAACAGTTCCCATACATTTTGTCTTATTTTTAAACAATCAGACAAATATTTAAATTGTGCTTCAAGGCTGAAATACAATATGCACATTCTGCCCAGTTATTTTAGTGCCGGCACTAGTTGCTGAAAGTCAGATTTTAACAGAATATCATGTTATAAAAAGGATAGTTCTGGTCCTTGATTCTGATTGGCTGAGCCGCATTTAAAGTCGTTGTAAATTACTTACAAACATACAGTGACTTCATTAAATCAGTATTACTGTGCCACTAATCTAAAAAAGGACACCTCTCTCATAATTTATTTATTAAAAATAAAGTTACGTACGGTTGAAGATCTTTTTAATTACTTAATATACACTAATTATCACTATACAATATAGGTGTTAGGATTATGACCTTTAGTGTTGTCTTTTTCTGTCTGCCTGTTCCTGTTTTTCCTTATATGGTTTTGTTCCTGTTCGGTTTAGCTCTTGAGTTAATTTGCTCATTAGTCATTATTAGTTAACTCCCATCATCACCTGTTTTGTCCAAAGTCTCCTTTCTGTTCAGTTTACTGTCGGTTATTGTTTTGTGTCACATGTGTTTCTGGTACCCAGAGTTATTTCCTTCCCTGTATTCGTGTGGATTATAATTAAAGCCTTTCTTTGTGGAGTACCATCTTCGCCTTCCTTGGAGAACTGTTACAATAGGGCTATTATACCAAATAAATGAAATCATTATGAATAAAATCCTTATTATCATTATCATTATCAAAATCCAATTACAATTCTATTAATAAATTTATATCATTTTAAGTATATCAAAATGAAATGAATAGAAATGTTGGAAAAAATGAAATTACACTATTACCTGTACATATGAATCTAAACAGCCAGTAGGTGGCAGCAAGTTTTAATAAGTCAATCATAGAATCATTCATTCAACCAATTTGTTCAAACCGAAGCAAATGACCGCTGTCTTTATGAATGGGTCATTGAATCGTTTGCTCAAAAGAACTGAATCATTCAAAAACTAAACACCACTGTGTTGCTGAGAGACACAACTATTCTGCTTTGTTTGGAACTATTTTTGTTGACAAAATAGCGCAAAAAGAGTCCAAATTAACAATGTTGTATCTAAAAATAGTAAATGAATATAATTAGTGTATTAAACTGTCATCTAAAATGAATATCACATTTGCAAAGTGCAAAATGTGTTTCTATTCTAGAAAACAGAAAATAGATATTGTTTAACTCTAAATGTTATAAACACAAAAAAATTGAAGAATTCATACAGGGGCAGTTAATTATAATTATTATTATTATTTTTAATTTTGGTGGTATTTCCAACCTTGCATGATGCTATTTTACATCACTACCAAACTAGCTTGCTTGATGTTAAGCCTAATAGAGGGGTACTGACATTTTCAGACCTGAAAATACACCTGTATTTAGCATTGTCCACTTGTGATCAGATTGACAAAAACCCATCTTAATACCAAGTGTAAATGGCCTAAGTTTAGGGCAAATAATGTTTCTCCATGAGTTCACTGTGTTCAGAACAACATGAAAAATCAGGTATTTTGTGATCTTCAGTCGTTGAAAGGATAGTACACCCAAAAATGAAAAAAATTGCAATCAATTATTCACCCTTATGTCGTTCCAAACCCGTAAGACCTTCATTCATCTTCAGAACACAAATTAAGATGTTTTTGATGAGAGCTCTCTGACCCTGCATAGACAGCAAGGATCTTACCATGGTCAAGGCACGGAAACGTAGTAAGAGAAAAAGGTCCATATGACATCAGTGGTTCAACTGTAATTTTATGAAGCTATGAGAATAGATTTTATGCACAAAATAAAACAAACATAATGACTTTATTAAACAATTCTTCTCCTCCATGTATGAGCCACGACGTATGTGCGTGATGCTTCTCGTAGCTTCATAAAATTACAGTTGAACCACTGATGTCATATGGAGCATTTTAACAATGTCCATACTACGTTTCTGTGCCCGTGGAATGATCCTTGCTGTCTATGCAGGGCCAGAAAGCTCTCAGATTTCATCAGAAATATCTTAACTTGTGTTCCGAAGATGAATAAAGATCTCACAGGTTTGGAACGACATGAGGGTGAGTAATTAATGACAGAATTTTCTGGTAACACTTTAGAATACTGTTCCTTCGTTAATGAATAACTATACAGGAACAAGTGACTAATGCACTATTAACACTGTAGTAACTACTATTACCTAACAAGAAACTCTGATTAATGATTTAGTAAGTAATAGCGCTCAGTTGAATCTAGTAGTTCACTATTAGCTAATCAATAACTACTATTGTTTTCATATATATCCTGGAGAACTTATCATTATAAAATTCTACTAATTCTAAAATGAAGATCATGGTAACCCACTAGTAATGACTCAAGTATTACCAAATCCTTCTAAAGGAACTACTAATTACTTGGATCAGTATTCTAAAGTGAAAATCATCGTAACTCCCTAATATTGACTGACATCTTTGTAAGCTTTTGAGATACATGTAAGGTTTTGGATAGTAATGACTCAAGTGTTACTACATCCTTCTGAAGAAATGACTAATTATTTGGATCAGTATTCTAATGTGAAGATCACGGTAACCCATAGTACTGATTTAAGTGTTACCAAATCTAGCAAAAGGAATTACTAACCCAAACCTTACAAAAACCTCAAAAGTTTACAATGACTTCAGTAATTACTAGGGAGTTATCACGATCTTCACTTCAGAATACTGATCCAAAAATGAGTAATTCCTTAAGAAGGATGTAGTACCACCTGAATAGTTACTATCCAATACTTTACAAAACTCTCAAAAGCTTACAATGATTTCAGTCATTACATGGGAGTTATCATGATCTTCACTTTAGAATACTCCAAATAATTAATAATTAGTAATTCCTTCTAAAGAATTTTGTAATACTTGAGTCATTACTAGTGGGTTACCATGACCTTTACTTTAGAATTAATTATACATTATGTATTATTCATATTAATTATGAACCTGTATACAGTAGTTCTTGGGGAGGTATGAAAAAATAATAGTTACTGATTAGCTAATAGTTAACTACCACATTCGACTAAGCACTATCACTTACTAATTCATTAATCAGAGTTTCTCGTTAGTTACTAAAGTGCTAATATTGTGTTACTCATGTGTTCCTTTGTAGTTATTCATTAATGATGGAACAGTATTCTAAAGTGTTACCAATTTTCTTTTTTGGGTGAACTATCCCTTTAAGTGTACGAAGCCCAGTTTTTCTCTGTAACCATTTGCAAAGTTGGTGAGTGTGTGATGACATCGTTGTGGGCCTCTCTCAGGCTCTGGGCCCTATGCATTTCTTCCCCCTTTTCCCCTCAGTTGCGACCCCCTTGGATGTCTATGTTTGTGTAATGTATTCTTGAAATGTCCAAACACTTTTTAGACCCACTATATTTTACAATTAGCTTGGCAACACACCAGGGATCAATAAGGATGTGAACATGGATGGACAAGTACATTTGTGGTGAGTAAGTGCTTCGCCCTCTAAAAGCAGAAACCACAGAAAATGTGCTGCAATTCAATCCGTTTCTGACCCTGATCATGCTGCACAGCTAATACTGCAGTCTAAGCCAAACGAGAGCAAACACTGATTAAGACCAGTAGGCACAGTTGTTGGGAAATCCTGTCTGACAAGCAATTTGGGGTCAAATTTGTGTATGTTGCTTATATGTGAGTGGATATTTGGCTGACTCACAAAGTGAAAATGAGGCAGACGATGGTGGAGATGAGGATGAGGAGCTGATTGAACATGGCTGACTGTGTCCGGTGAATAGCACGATGAAGATCATTCTGAAAGCCACAGAGAAAAAGATGTAAATATATTTCTGCCATGACAACTCTCACAGGTTTTAGCATGGTAATGTACATGACAATGTTAATGTGTTTGGTCTTGGTGGAATAGATCTACGCTGCTGCAGAGCAAGTACAGAGACTGCTGATACATCCACAGGCATGCTGCTGTGAGCATGTAGGAAATACTGCTGCTGCAAATATAACACACATGAAATAACCTCTATATATAGCATACATGATCACTCAGTAGCAGATCTATACAGGTGGAGCTGGGGAGGTGGTGGGTTAACGAAGAGCGCTGCAACTGCTACAGCAAGCACTAGCCAAGTATTTGAATGTTGAGCAGCGAGCTCATTGGCTGCTGATACAAAAGAGAACCAATCAGCTGCAGCATGTGATAATGACATTATTATGTCAGATTGAGTAAGACCTATCGGACTGCGCCATCTAGAGTTTCATGATAGAACTTTAGATATATATTAATTTTTGATACTTTTTGATACTTTCTTCCAAACATATACTCACAACCATGTTTTCCAAAGCACGTTTTGCCAGCCAGCAGTTCAGAAACACAGGAATGAAGAGGTTTCGGAGAGGACAATAAAAAATCTGTTACAACAAAGAGCAACCATTACATTTTTTGAAAAAACTGAAGCATTTCATCAAAATACAAATGTAATCCATAAAAACAGTGTTGGGGAGTAACTAGTTACATGTGACATCGTTACATAATTGAATTACAAAATAAATGTAACCGTAATCCATTACAGTTACTGAGAAACAATGTGTAATTAAATTACAGTTACTTATGAAAATGTTAACAATTATAAAGAAGGTTACATCTGAATATTTTCATAGCATTGCTATGTGGTTGCTAGGATCTTCCCGGTGGTTGCCAGGGCATTGCTTTGTGGATGCTAGGGGTGGTTGCCAGGGTGTTGTATGTGGTTGCTAGGGTGTTCTGGGCAGTTGCCAGGGCATTGCTACAGTATGTGGTTGCTATGGTGGTTGCCAGGGCATTGCTATGTGGTTGCTAGGTTGTTCAGGCTGGGTAGTTGCCAGGGAGTTGCTTATGGTTGCTAGTGTGCTCTGGGCAGTTGCCAGGGTGTTGCTATGTTGTATTCTAGGTGATTAATTATAAACCCAAGTCAAAAGGAGTCTTCATGATATTCTGGTTTCTGGATTGTTAATATTTAGGAAAATCTCTAACCCTATGTATAAGCTAAAGTACAAGATATGTTTGCTTTAGCAAACAACACTGATAATAAAAGAAGACCAAATGAGCATATTAATGGCTTATGCCTTATGATCTTTATATAATCTTTAGACAGGAAAGAACTGTGTTTAGGTGTGGCAGTACCAGCATCACGGCACTATTAGTGTCAATTGTTTGTTGTATCAACAATTTTCCAATATATACTTACTCCAATCACAAAGGGCACAGTGTCAATCATTTCCAAGATAAACGCTATTTGAAGTACCTGCTGCCATATGTTTCCCTAGATCATTAGACAGAGCACAAACAAACAGAATGATCACAGATGTTATCAATATACTTGCATGGAAAATATATCAGTAGGTTTCAGGGTCATTGTTTAGATAATGCTTCTTGTAAACTAACATCTGAGACAAAGCTAGGAAAATACAATAAATAAATAAATAAATCATACCTTGTATCGTAGATATGTCAGCAGGATTCTTATGAATAAACATATGACTGCAATAGACACCTAAAGAAAATAACTCTTAAATACATACACCAAACACCAGTGAATATTCTAATGATTATTAATAACCTTATATCGGTTCCATAACACAAACCTTTCACAAAATAATCGAAAAATACTCAGAAAAGTCAGAAATGGTTGGATATTACAAGATTTATCTGCAAGACTACCTGTGCACCCCAAAGTGTGGGATGTCGGTGAACCCAAATAATTGAGGCCCTGGTAACAATACAAGGTTATTAAAATGGTGCAAATTAATAAATCAGAACAATTTTATTTTCAATTTCTGTTTACAGTTCATTTGAACTACATACCAGTTGATTTCAAGCAGAGTATAATTTTTGTATGGGGACTCCAAACTATGAGGAGAGAACAAATATCAATATGGACCAGTCATTTTTATAGCAGTATGCAAACTGAATAGAAAAATGTAGTAATCGGAATATAAGAAGTTACTTTTACATAACGAGACAATGTAATTATTTTCTAGTTGTGTTATACAAAACTCATTCTACTTGGGCCAGATGTTTTATTATATTGTCCTTCTGACTGTGTACAAGGAATTAGAGACAAGAAATGACAACAATAAAAAAATAATAATATACCATTTATGATCATATTCACTTGATTCAGTCAGCACTCTGGTAATATACAAAATGCAGCTTAACACCTCGAGAGAAAGATAAAACACTCGCACGCTGAGACCTGAATAATACAAAAACAGTGTTTATAAACCATTTTAGACACTGGTAGTACAAAAAAAGCATGTACTCAACAAGTGAGATTTTTGGAACATAAATATGGTACAAAACACACATTTTAAAATATTATTTATAACTAAATTTAATTTTAGACCAGTGTGAAATTAGAAACAATGTTCTTTAAAATATATATTTTTCAAAAATATTTTTTTATAATGTTTTGAATTCCTTGTATTATGGCAACAAGAAACATAATTTTAAGATCTGAGAATTTAACAGGAAAATAAAGTGTAAAGAGAAACAAATCCGAGACATACTGGATCGTTGGTTTTTGATGAAGTAAAACTGCAGGCGTCCTTTGAAACTATTCTCTTTGACGTAGAAGTCAACCTGCACCCTATACGGCAAAGCACAGAATTAGCCTACTGATTAAACAATGAATGACTGTTATCTCTCATAAATACTTCTTAAAATGTGATGCTCTGATTTTCTATTGGAGTTGTATACAGTTAGCATATTGTTTTTGAACACAACAATATAAAAATACATAAGGATTTCAATTTTGAGTCATTCGACAACACGGAGGAGGAATCTAGAGGCACTTACTTGACATCGTTTTGTCGTGTCTGCTCTCGAAGCAAAACATCCCTGAATCTGTGTCTAAGAGGCAAGGGTGCCACTCCGTTTTCTCCATCGGACATATTTCTCAAAAGCGCAATAAACTCTTTACCAGATCAGTAAGACAACTTCATATGAGCTCAAAAGTTTGTTTGTGTCTTTGCCTTTTTCCAATTATTCTTAATATTTCAGGGTCGAGCTGCAAAATAATATCAAAGTGCAACCGCTCCCTCCAATCCCTTTGTCTCTCTTCCCAGAGTAAAGCTCACATCTGCTAAGTGTGATTGATAGACGCAAATATGCAAATGTTGATGCAAATAGGCTATTGATGTCAGAATTCAAGTTGTATGTCAGCAGCTTCCCCTCAGCAGCAGCTTCTCACAGAAAATAAATAAATAAATAAAAACAGTAGAGACCAACACACGAGCATACGATGCGTAGACATTTACCATTTAACCCTATTATTGTTCAAAGGAATCGAACAAATGTTTGTATGGAACTTTGAAATTGATTAATAACTACAAACTGACTAACATTACTGAGTGACGGCTGAAAATATTTTTTTTTGCAATCCTGTTCTGGAGTTAATCAGCCTACCGTATTCAACACTGTTCTTTAACTTAACTCTATAGTAGGGCAGCACAATTAATCGATTTTCTAATCGCAATTACAATTACAGATGCCACAATTATGTAATCGTTCAAAGTGGCAAATAATCGTTCAAAGTCCACTTATGTTATCCTGCGTGCTTAAGATGTGTTTTTTTTCTTTCTACAGGTTATCTTAAGGGTTTTTCCATTGTTTTAATTTTAATTTTAGTATAACATTATAATACCATTCACAGTTTCGCTTTTCTTTATTTAAAGAATAAACCAATCTGATGTATAATTCACATTTGAGGCTTAATATTATAGAAAAGCAATAAAGGTTTTTCAAGAGTTTATGTTCATGTAAAAATATGGTATGCAGTTGCTTCAAACAATGGTATAAACATCATTCAGTGTAAATTTTGATAATCGTAATTAATAATCGCAATTACAATTTTAAGGTAAAAATCGACAATTATGATGTTTGTCATAATCGTGCAGCCCTACTCTATAGCTTACTATATTTCAGGCATAGCCTGTGGCTGTGTGTCATTATGTTGCACGGTTTGTACAACGTTTCATTTTGTAAATGCAGCTTTCTTCCAAAATAAACATTACAAACATCATAAAAAGCTTCAGTGTTTATTTTCATTAAAACTCATTAGGCTTGTTCGAGATGAACTATACTAGCCTGTCACCGGCTGGCGAGAGCAGCCGCTCGCGGTCGGGGCGGAGAGGAGCGTCGAGTCGGACACTTTCTGCTCCCGGTAGTGACGCTCTCACGGTGTTTGCATGCTCTTATCACAGATAGAGTGAATTAAATGCAATATTTGTCAAATACACAAACGTTTTTATGAGCAACAGAAACACTTTTTATATACTGCTTAATACAGCGACATCTGTTCATGAATATAGTTCAGCAAAAACATATAGGCTACTAAATACCAATAAAGTGGGGGTATATACATTACCGCGGGAAGTAGGGGTGCTGAGGGTGCTGCAGCACCCCCTGGCGTGTAGCCCAAGAAAAAATGGGGGTGCTGGGGGTGCGGTGTTAAAAAATAAATGACAATTTTGCAACAGAAAATAAATAGAACTCATTTTATTAATTTGTATATTCATTAAAATTAATAGAAAAAACGAAACCTAAGCCTACAATGACAATAAGCATCAGTAGAACATGAATTAAGTTGAATCAAATTGATTGTGAAAGACGTTTCAACTTAAACTGACTTAGGAAGTCGTTTGTTGCCATGACTTTTTGATCATATTATTACCTGCACCATACCCAAATCAAGAATTAATGACCATTTCTACAGCCATCACAAAGATAAGCAGAGAAAGCTCGAGAGCGTATTTACCTCCGCAGCAACCGATCTCTCATTCTCACATCTGCAGCGCTTATTATGATCTTTAACGTTAAATCTTTCCTATTCTTGGAACAAAATTAATGCTTAAGGTTGATTCAGTATTAGGCTACTCTTAAAAAAAAACACACATATCAGCAATACAATGACAAAGTAGCTTATATTAAACATAAAACTTGTATTAACTGAATGAATAAGACATACCCGCGTTTTAACAAATAAATAAAAGGTTTTGGGATTTTCCCCTTACTTTAAACGAATGCTTAGTTTGGCTCATTATTATTATTATTATTAATAATAAAAAGGCTATAGCCTACAATAAAACAGTACAATGACAAATTCACTTAGGCCTATATTAAACTTTGAACTTGTATTAACAATATGAATAAGGGAAATATGTTTTACCCGCATTGTAACACAAATAAATAAACAGTCTATGGATTTCCCCTTTCTTTAAAACGATCGTAGTTTGGGGTTCATCATTAGCCTATTAATTAAAACACATCAGCAATAAAATAGTACAATGGCAAATTCGCATAGGCCTATATTAAACATCTAACTTTTATTAACAAAATGAATAAGACAGATATAGCTTACTTGCATTGCATAATGTATTTTCTCTCTTTAAAAAAAATGTGTTGTGGTTCATTGCTTTATTTATTTATTTATTTGAAACTTTTATTAACAAAAATTGCGCTTTTGGATCATATTGTCTCGAATCACATCAAAGTACCGCGAGAGCGATTGGAATGCATAGGATCCGACTGCTCTCTTATCGCTCTCGCGGTACTTTGATGTCATATGGTGATCATTCTGCGCTGCTTCAAGTCGAATGCGTCCATTGACAGACAGACACATTTCTCCCAATCAACTTCAGCGCAAACTCCGCCCCACAGCTGATTCTAAAGATTTTATTGGTTGTCAATCACAGTGTTCATTTAATTTCCTACACTATGCCACAAAAAACTGCTAACCCCTAAACCTACCCCACACCTGACCCTAACCTTAACCAGTGAAATTGGCGAAAGAAGAAGCAGTTCAGGAGATAAGCAGTTAATAAGATTATGCGATATGAGATCCCTGAGCCGGGCCGTTCCGTAACTGCCCAACCGGACCTCACCGGACAATGGCACCTTTTTAGTTACACCCAGTGTCACTACCCCATCCTACCCTGCGACTTTCGAGCCCCGGGACACCTCCGTTGCTTAAAACAAAGCGATAGAGTAAAATCTTTCCCCTGCGCTGCGCTGGGACGCTCGCGGGAGAGCTCGTGAGAGATTCCCGTTTATATCATGAAGCAGAGGTTCAAACTCCGGTCCGAACACCACTGACCACGAGCTTTGGGCTCTGCTCTCAAGGATAATATTTATTTATAATAGCATATTTTATAAACAATTTTTAATTTATAAAGTGTTATTTTTAAATGTAAATCAATAACAATTGGCTGAAGCTAGAGCCAATGGTGAAAGTCTTTGCGTGAAGAGACCCCGCCCCATTTTGGAGGTTCTGTCCACTTTTGGAGTTAACGCCCCATTTTGGAGATCTCCGGTCTGCAGTTATACCTACTTGGAATTTTCGGCTGTCCCAGACGAAAGACGGGCATCGTGAAACAAGCGATTTCTGATTCGCCACGATTGTTTCATGATGCCAATATTTCGCCTGGGACAGCCGAAAGGCGGCTTCGAAGGACGACAAGCGACAGACCGGAAGTGAATATTGCGGGAGCTGCGTGGAGTTCCGATCATATGCTTATAAGGAAAATTCGGATCAGATTTGAGCTTCTGATGCTTAAAATATTTGAACTTCTGTTGCTAGACCATATGCGACCGCCCAACCAGATGTGATCTATTCTATTAAAAACTATGAGCGTAAGCTTAGAATTTATATTTTGTTCACTTTAACCTTATTCTTTAAACACTATTTCTGTAAAATGGCACTTTAGAATAATTGTGGCAGAAATAATTATTTTATTTATTAAATAATTATTTACCAAACCTATGTTTTTATTTTGGGGGTCATTTGATTTGTGACAATGCATTCATACATTAATTATATTCAAAAATAAAATGTTTTTATTATTATTATTATTATATAAAGTAGCCTATGTAAAAATATTAATTTTACTATGGTGAATATGCCAAGGTAACGGCAGCACGACCAGTTTGAAAGTTCTGTGCGACTGCAACAAGGTGAGAAATGGGTCAGTATTGTCCGAATGTCTTGTGCAGTGGAAAGGTGGCTTGAGGTGGAGAGGTCAGCACGTGAAACCGGATAAATCACTGGGTAAGTGAAAGAAAACAGAAATAATGACTTTATTCAACAGTCTCCTCCACGTCACCCTAGCGCCATTTTGGAGAGTATCCACTGAACGTAAACAGCGTATGCTGTTCTGTGTAAGCCGCACCACACAGATAAATTGTTTGTTGTTGGCGTAGCTGACACAGATTGTTGTTTACGTTCAGTGGATACTCTCCAAAATGGCGCGGAGGAGACGAATTGAATAAAGTCGTTATTTTTGTTTTCTTTGCGTACAAAAAGTAATCTCGTATCTTTGTAAAATTACGGATGAACCACTGATGTCACATGGATTATTTTACCGATCTCCTTGCTACGTTTCTGGACGTTGATCATGTTAATTACATTGCTGTCTATGGGAGGGTCAGAGAGCTCTCAGAATGCATCAAAAATATCTTAAATTGTGTTCTGAAGATGAATGGAGGTCTTACAGGTTTAGAATGGACATGAGTGTCAGTAGCTAATTAATGACACAATTTTCATTTTTGGGTGAACTATCCCTTTAAAGGTACAGAAAGCGATTTCTGAGAAGCCCTGTTGAAAGTGGATGGGATTAAGCACCAACACAATCACAAGTATGGGTGGAGCTATCAAGATAGGGGTGTGATGATTTTGGTTATGGCATGTTTGTTTTGATGATTTCAAATATCAACAGTGTTTCTCAGAAATGGCTTACGGTACCTTTAAATAGCACCATTACACATAGACCTGTAGTGTAATTTTAAATGTTTAAATATTTTAAAATGTTACATAATTATATAACTTTTTATATTGTTTTGTTGTGTCAGTCAAATGTATTTCAAGTGTTACAACACTGCAATTCTAAAGTGATTTATGACTTGTATTTAGCACGGGTGTGACACTCAAAAATAAACATTTGATGAGAATGTACTCACCCTCAGGCCATCATGTAGATGTGTTTGTCTCTTCATCTGAATGGGTTGGAGAAATTTAGCATTATATCACTTGATCACTAATGGATCCTCTGCAGTGAATGGGTGCCGTCAGAGTTCAAATAACTTATAAAAACATCATAATAGTACACAAGTAATCGATTCCACATGACTTCAGTCCATCAATTAACTTTTCTTGTGAAGCGAAAAGGTGCATGCTTAAGAAACAAATACATCAATACATTTTTAACATCATACTGTCGCTTCCAGCTAAAATATCCATAGTATATAGTATCCATGGAATATCCATAATACCAAGCAGACCAAGCACTATTTACAAGCGAAAACAGTCCAAAACAGTTTTAAACCAATATGTTGCTGGATTTTGATGTGAGGACAACATTAGGGGGATGGACTTTTCCCTCTGAGGAAGCATTATTATTTTGGCCAGAAACAATTATTAAAAGTGAAAACATCATAATGAAGGAATTTTTACTTACAAACATGCAGCTTTTCACTTTATAAGACGTTAATTTATGGAATGTAGTCTTGTTGATTGTTTGTAGATTATTGTGATTTTTTATTTTTTTTATCAGCTGTTTGGACTCTCATACTTGGTATCATTATCTTAATTACATAGTATAACTAAATGTGTGTGCAACTCGTGCCATATGATATATATATATATATATATATATATATATATATATAAAATAGCATAACATTCTCATTGCACTGCTTTCTCAGTTAAGCCACACTGTGAACTGTTGGTGTTTGGCCACAGGGAGGCAGTCTTACTATTTGATTTAACTTAACACAAACAATACTAGTAGCTATACCTCATGTTGTTCATACCCCTCAGCTTATCAAAGAAGGATTTCATATGTGTTTTGCGCACTGTCTTCTGATGCACATTTCCATGTACATGGGTGTATGCAGCCTTTTTGTGATGGCCTAGAAAAATAAAACTGGCTATAGGCTACTGTTTTTCTTAATTCAAATAGGAGCTTAAGATAAATAATGAGAAAAAACAACTTTTGAATGGGCTTTTCCCACATAAGAGATTATATGGCTTTATATTAATCCTAGAAATGGGCTTTAAAAAACTATTTTAGGGTGATTATCTCTCTTGATATATTTCTTCATTAAGATGTTTTTAACTTTTTAACCGTTACTTCTGGCTCAAATAAGAGTCCTCTATCCATAATATTGCTTTCTCCAGTGAAAAAGTCATCATGTCTGAATCAGAAGAGAAATATGCAAAGATCAAGCATAATTGTAAAAAAAAAAAAAAAAAAACCTTCCTAAACAAGTATGTTGTTGGATTTTGATGTGAGAGGACACCGGGGTGGATTTTTCACTAGAGTAAGCATTATTATGGATTATGGCCTCTATTTTGTCCAGAAGTGGCGATTTAAAGTTAAACATCTTAATGATGGATCTGTATCCACCCTCTCATCACTGGGCATTACAGGGATTCCACTTCGCTGGTTTGAATCCTATCTCACTGGTAGGTCGTTCAGGGTGGCCTGGGGAGGCGAGGTATCCAAAGCACATCAACTGGTCACTGGGGTTCCACAGGGATCAGTTCTTGGACCCCTCCTCTTCTCCATATACATTTACATTTACATTTATACATTTATGCACAGCTCTATCTCTCATTTCAACCAGATGATCCAACGGTAGCTGCACGGATCTCAGGCTGCCTGGCGGACATCTCGGCATGGATGAAAGAACATCACCTACAGCTCAACCTGGCAAAGACTGAGCTTCTTGTTTTCCCTGCCACTCCAACTCTAAAGCACCATCCAGCTAGGTTATTCTACAATTACCCCATCAAGTTCAGTCAGAAATCTTGACTTTTAAAGACCACATTGCAGAGACTGCTCGATCTTGCAGGTTTGCATTGCACAACATCAGAAAGATCAGGCCCTTTCTAACGGAGCATGCTGCACAACTTCTTGTCCAGGCACTTGTCATTTCTAGGCTGGACTACTGCAATGCTCTTCTGGCTGGACTTCCATCATGCACAATCAAACCTCTACAAATGATTCAGAATGCAGCGGCACGACTGGTCTTCAACGAACCCAAAAGAGCCCATGTTACACCTCTCTTTATCTGCTTGCACTGGCTACAAGTTGCGGCTCGCATCAAGTTCAAGACATTGATGCTTGCATATAGAACAACCACAGGCATAGCACCTGCCTACTTCCACTCAGTATTACGAATCTACATCCCCTCTGTGGTACCATCACAGAGAGGCACAAAATCACTTTCCAGAATGTTTTCGTTCACCGTTCCTGGCTGGTGGAACGATCTTCCAACCTCAATCCAGAATGCTGATTCGCTGACAATTTTCAAGCGACAGCTAAAAAAATCATCTTTTTCAACAATATTTGACTTCATCCTAAATAATAAAAAAAAACTTTTGTCTATTTATTTATTCCTTCCCTTTCTTTCTAGCTTGTACTTGTTTGGAACAATGCCTGGAACTCGGTATTACGAGCACTTCCTGTGTCTGTTTGCCTCTTTAAGATGAACCACTGTATGTATTCCCCAATTGTAAGTCGCTTTGGATAAAAGCGTCTGCAAAATGACAATGTAAATGTAAATGTATCTTACAAACATGCATTGCTTTTCAGTTAAAAATATGTTAATTGATGGACTGGAGTGGTGTGGATTACTTGTGGATTATTTTTATCAGCTGTTTAGACTCTCATTCTGACGGCACCCATTCACTGCAGAGGATCCATTGGTGAACAAGTGATGCAATGCTAAATTTCTCCAAATCTGTTTTTCTTTGATAGACATAAAGCAAACCCTAGAGAAGTATTCCACTGGGGACTACTTAAAAACTTAATCATATAAGTGTATGAGGATCACAAGGCCAGTAAAATCAGAACACAGTATGTTTATTGCAGGAAGTATTATTGTATGTACATGCTATCACAAAGAATCACACAATTAATACAGTAAAAATGTTCCTGTGTGGATTGCTATTGAGCATAACAACTGCATAATACTGACGTTAGGAATGTAACTTTGCATTGAGATATTCAGTAGACTCACAACACTCCTGCTGATTTGTAATTTCATGTGCAGTTAAAAGACAGACCTACTCATTGTCATGCAAGAGCCAATGTGACTTTGTATACATTGATGCAACAATCATCAATAGGGTGACATCACTGATTATGCTTTAAGACAGTCGTTGATACTGATACAAATCACAACAGAACAGTAGGGGTTCGGTAAAACGAGAAAAAACAATACTGTACCAGCAACAATGCAACAGATAAGTGTGCCCATGCAATGATCAAACAAATGCTTTGACCTGTAATTCTCTCTCAATATTCAACATAGATTAAAAATGTAGCTTGGTTTACTCGCATTCATGCAGTTTACTGATACAAATGTTTTACAGAGAATGATAAAACAACCGATTTACATTGCAACCTGCTGGTGTACAGTTTACCATCCATTGGGTATCTTTGATGAAATAAATTAATGTTTAAAACATTGTAGACCGTGTCTAAAATAGTACCCATGAATATGAAAAATGACCCTAAATATATCTGGTAAATTGAAGGTTTTTGAGGAACATGGGATATATTTTAAAAGACTGATCTTAAAGACTTCAAGTGGGCACGAGTTGAATGTTGTTGTTCATAAAAGTTTTAAAGGAATGATTTTATATATTTTTGCAATTTACAATTAATTTAAAAATGTAGATAAGAATAGGGTAAGAGGAGCCTCCTATTAACTGCTATTATAAGAAAACATTTATAGCATAGGGCCAATGAAATAGGATTTCTTACAAGCTCAACTTTCCCTAATTTTCCCCACCCCCATTTTTTGAAGAAAAAAATAAGTGTTATGCTATATTTTAGTATATTATTTTGCCAAATCATTGATATACAGTTACATCTATCAAGTTACCAACATGTATGATATACAGCAGAGACTGGGGATAGTTGTCACATGGAAACATTACAACAGCTATATATAAATGTTACACAAAAGATTGTTTTTTGTTAGTTTTAAAAAATGCCAGTTTTATATACCTATAGTTCAAAATCGACTTACACATACCAGACCTTTTTTCCCGGGAAACTATGTCAATTTATATATATATAATATATATATAAATTGACCTTCAATTGACCTGAGGTTATAAAGTTGTTTATGGTTTATCTTGCATGCTTTTATTTGTATCTTAAGAGTTTTTTTTATCTATTTGTTGCTGCTTTTGATATTGTTTAATTATGTTTATAAATTGTACAGCACTTTGATACAACGCTTGTTGTTTTAAAATGTGCTTTATAAATAAACGCGAACTTGAACTTGACCTTCAAAATGATTAATAATAAGCCTGTCCAGAGAATTACTCAATAGAGTCAGGGTTAGGATTGTGTGGTTTATTCCATCAAAAATAGCCATATATTACAGCTTAAAATTGTATAAAAACTGTGCAGTTTCCTAGATACAGGATGTGTCTCATCTTACCCCACTCTCTCTAACTGTGCCTTGTGAAGGTCTTCAAACCCCCAAAACAATTTCTCTTATTTACTGATTTGAAAAACTGCAGTATTCATTTTCAGAAAGGTTTGTGAGAATTTTTTTTTTAAAGGTTAGTTCACCCAAAAATGAAAATTAGTCCATGTTTTATTCACCCTCAAGGCATCCTAGGTGTATATGACTTTCTTTTTTCAGACGAATCCAGTTGGAGTTATTAAAAATTTTCCTTGATCTTCCAAGCTTTATAATGGCAGTAGTAATGTTTTTGATTAACAGTCCAAAAGTAGTCAAATAAAGCACGCGCATCTGTAATAAAACGTGCCGGGGGTGAATAAAGGCCTCCTGTAGCAAATCGATGTGTTTTTGTAAGAAAAATATCCATATTTAACACGGTGTAACGTTATAAACACCTTTCTTTCACTTCTGCTAACTGTCGTAGGTGGAAGCCGTTCTAGCAGTTGACGTAGGACATATGCATCGCGCATGTGCCGGTGATTAGTGACGAACGCGGAAGCGCGACAGAGAGAGAAAAAACAAAACGCCGGTCACGAATTAGAAGCACAAAACGAGGATTTGTAAAGAAAAATGTCAGAGGATTTTGATATAAGCCAAGAGACTTGGTTTTCCTTTGATAAAGTAAAGACACTTAGCTTCTTTTGCTCCTGTAAATGTTGGTTTATGCGAGAATCACACGTGCATGCGCTACACCTACGTCCAGTGGCATCCACCGGAAAGGCAGTCTCTCGTGAACTTGCGTAGGACAGTTAGCGGGAGTTACACAAAACTTTTTATATCATTTTAAATAAATAAAAATTTCTTACAAAATGCATCGATTTGCTACAGAAGGCCTTTATTCACCCCCCAGAGCCTTGTGAGATATGTTTTAATATGGATGGACGCGCTTTATTTGACTACTTTTGGACTGTTGAACAAAAACACCCACCTACTGCCATTTTTAAGCTTGGAAGAGAAAGGCCAATTTTTTTATATAACTCTGATTGGATTTGTCTGAAAGAAGAAAATCATATACACCTAGGATGCTTTGAGGGTGAGTAAAACATGGGCTATTTTTCATTTTTGGGTGAACTAACCCTTTAACTAATTCTTCAAAGAGATTGTTGGTATTATTTAGGGGTTGGACATTGCAGTTTCTGGACACTTCCTGAAAACTGAAACAGAAGTGCCACTGGGACATCCACTGTGTTATGTTTTTGCCCTTCAGAATTTTTTTAAGGAAATTATCAAATATAATGAAAGAAATGTCACATAAAAATATTTAAATAAATACATAAAATATCAAACTTGAAACTAAAAATGAGAGGGGTTTGAATATTTTTGCAAGGCACTATATTTTTTATTTCAGTTGGAAGCCATATCCATTTTATTTCAACTGGAAGCCAGTTTTTGTGGATGAAACTTTTACATTTTAAATGAACAAGAATTGAAAACTTTTGAGAAATTGTTTTACTTGGTATATGAAAACTTTTTGAAAACTTAAAGCAAATAAGTGTGAAAATAAGGCTAAAGGCCCATTCACACCAAGGATGACAACTATAAATATAAAGGTTTAATAATTGTTCTAAATATATGAAAATGGCAAAGTCCACACCACAGCAACATCGCTTTTAGAATTATGTTTTTTCAGCTGATGAATGATAAAAAAACATTGACAGCCAAAAAGAATCAACCCAACTTCACGGAGCATTTAAAGTGGCAGATGATATAACTGCAGCGTACATTACTGTCTGTTGTTGGTGTGGAAGCCAGTTATCATTACAGTTAGCTTTCTTGGTGTGAACGGGCCTTAACTTTCATCTTAGAAACCCTACTGGAGTGGTCTAATTTTGTGATTGCTGTGTCATGCACTTTTCCCTGACTTCTCATCAAAGTCCCATGGACAAACTTCAGCCATGTTGAGATAAGTGGAGGGTGTTCCAGTTGTGTGGTTCTCAGTCGTTGCAGGCTGTTTATCATTTGAGGTAACACTTGGCAATACCTCTGTCTCCCAGGGGCAAACGTCAGCACGCTTACTGATGGCGGCGTCTCTGGTAGAGCTTCTTCTCCTTCCAGATGCCACTGTGGCAACTTGGTCTCCCTCTGATGATTGGCTTGTGCGACGCTTCTCTGAGGGTTTGCTTGAGGAGCTTCTCCGCTCCTTACTCTTGGATGTTCGTTTGTCATCTTCTTTATCCTTAGCTTTGTCTTTGGAGGAGCAGGATCCTTTTCTTTGCGAGCAAGAATCTCTTCTCTTTGAATGATGTGTGGGGCTGCAAGTCTTGTCCTGGTTGGGGGACAGAGGGGGATTGTAATCCCAAGGGCAGATATCCACCATGAGAGCTGGAGGCTGCAAAAGGCTTCCTGTGGACTTGGAGATGTCTGAGAGGATGATCTTGGGCTTTCCATCCGTAGGAGTGACACTTTTCTTGCGGCTTGTTCTCTCGGGTGACAGTCCTACAGGCTCCATTTGTTGCGCCGGTAGATCCTTGAAGTTCCACGGACTTGTGTCTTTGTGGGCATTGAGGTTGAGAGGTGATTTGGGTTTCCTCCCTTCATCCCTGTCCCCAGTCTTATCTCTGGAGCGGCGCCGGTTTGATGGAGATTGGCCCAACCCTTTTTGTTTGTGTTGAGACTTGTGTCCACTTTTTGCACTGCTCCCATGGATTGTATTAGTTTCGGTGGGAGCAATGGAAACATGCTTCTGGGACTTGCCCTCCGTTGGAGTGGGTAACTCCTCCACTTCCCATGGGCACACCTCAGAGAGGTCGTACAGGTCCTTGCTCTTCCCTGGTTCTGAACAAATGGAGGGCTGACTGCCGCTCACCTGCTGCTTCATGATGCCCATCTTACTAGGCGATTTGGTGTACTCAACCGACTGGCTGATGATCATTTTTGATAAACACTGAGGGGATTCGTCGACTTCCGAAAGTGCCGTGCTGTCCCTTGCTTTGAGACCCTTTTTACTGGCATCTTCCACACTGTGGGTCTTCCCCGCAATCCCCAGGGTCCTTTCTCTGGCACTAGCAATGACAGACAGTGACTTCTGTAACATCGAGGTCCGAAGATATACAGGCTTTTTTTCCGCTGCTAGGTTATGTGCACTGGCGGACTTGCACACTAAGGGCACTGACTCGGTAGATTCAGCTAACTCGACCTTTGGCACGTCAGGGTTCTTCTTGTTGGACCTCCGGCCCATCAAGGTGTCAAGCAGAGAAGCCTCAGTAGTAGAGTTCTCCATTTTATCTTCACGCACTCCATTGCTTTCCCCACCTTGGTCATGCGTATGGTCATAGCTGTGAGATCTCTTCAGTGAGAACATCTTGCTCTTTAACGATTCTTCCCTTGACTTCCCGGAGTGAGACGGGTCAAATGGGTTTCTTCTCAGGGTGCCTCTGTTACTCCCATGGTCACTTGCGTCTCGATCTTCCCGGCTGTATTGCCGACTCACGGTCTCGGGTATTTCTGTGATACGGCGCATTAGTGTTCGTCCAAGTCCTCTCTTGGAACTGCGTTTTTTCTGTAAGTGAGGGTTATTGGCCAGCATCTTCTTTCTTTTATAGATCTCCAGTTGGCCATAGAGTTTCTTGAGCTCCTCCTGATAAAGGCAAAGAACACATAAAACTGACACACAAAACATAGTTAATGTTTTTACTCTTGTAGTAGAACCAAACTCAGACACCTCTAGTCTAAACTGACCAAAATATGAATTAAGTGAAAAAGAACCCAGTTTTCTTTGCATTAACATTTATGTTAAGTGTTTCTGCAAATAAATTGTGAAGAGGGAAGTGAACATAGTAAAGAAGAAAGACGGGATTGGAAAGGACCAAAAGCTGTGATTTGAACTCCAGTTGCCAGAAGCACAACTGCATTAAATGCCAGGGCACCAGCCAAAAGGCTATTGTTTTTTTGACATTAAAGTGAACTCAGATCATATTTTGCTTGTGATCTGGTCTCCATCGATAATTTAGAGGTCAAATGGAATGGAAAGTTCTTGATCACTGGATACATATTTTACAGAGAGATGCCACTCATAAAGAACAAGTATTTGCAGTTCAATATTAATAATAAGTATTCCATTACCATGGGAATCCTATGATATACTCATGCTGTCATCTCAATAAGACTGGAATAAAAATGAACACTGCCTCTGTCATGCTCATCATCATTACCTTTTTTAAAGGTAACCTATGGTGGCTAAAATTATTTATAATATTCAGAGCTATGCTAAGAATTTCCTGTTAAGAAGTACAGTTTTCTCAAGTTCAAGGTAAGTTGGAGCTACAAATTGCAAACTGCTATTAAAAAACAAACTGCTATTAAATCCCTAAAATGCACCTAATCTGAAACACGATAAGAGTACTTAAACAAAACACAGAGATATCACTAACAAGACTGTTCACTGAAATTTAAACAGAAATCTAAATGAGATTCTTAATCAACACTAGACAATTTTGAACAATGTGGTTCAAACCTTGCAAATGTTTGTCAGATTTTTAGGATATTGTGTATCTAAAACTTCAGAGAACTGGTGAAGATGTCTTACCCTAATGTCCTCGGGATCCAGACTGTGCTCACTCCAGGCAGATGTTATGCTGCTGTTCAGGCAGGAGCCTGAGTGACCCATATCCAGCTCATCTTCATAAGCCTCTGTGGCTATATCCTCCCGTGTATGAGTTCCAGTGAACAAGAACTGCAGTGAAGGACGAAACAATCTATGAACCATTCTCAATACATGACTGTGTTAATCTCCATAAGCTGTTTGCAGACATTCTATAGAGTTAATGACAAGGATAATAATTACCTTTGGAATGAGAAGTAATCCCAAAGTAACTGTCACTGTCAGGTGCGTGTGGACGAAAAATAACATTAGCATCCAGTCTGGATGCAGCCCAGTGCCGAGAGAGAACCTGTAGATCAGACCAAAGCTTGTTAAAGGTGCCAAAAGCGAATTTTTGCCATTTTACTCATTTTCATCACCACATGCAGGCCGCTCCTCTGACTTTTTTTTTGACAGAGCATCACAAATGGCAGATCAAAGTTAAATAAAAGGGGGAAACCTTTTAGGATCAGGAGCAAATTTCACAACATAGAGCTTCAAACAGCATAATGAGGGCAAATGTAATTGAAAGTGTTGTGTGACATCTAAGGGCTTGCTCTGTTTATTTAAACAGTGTTTAGTCAACAGGGTTAGGTATCCTGATGATTTTGGAGGCAACGGATGTCCTGTTATGCAAAGAGTAATGAAATTCTGGCTCATTAATCACACCGCCTTTCAAGATCTGCTTTGGCAAAGAATCAAAACAAAGCATCACCACTTTTCAGACAAACAGAGCTTATCTGCTAGAACCAGCAGGGGTTGCAGACATCGGCAAAGAAATGGAGTGTGGAGAAACAGATTCTGCTAAAACTGCTAGGCACTGTGATACCACCATCATAAATAACACCAGTGCATTTTTACTCCACAAGTATACTCTAGGGCAGAGGTCCTGACTCAGGACCCAGATTATAAATGCATGAAGCAGCAGCCCAATGCACAACCAAAACAGTCTATCATTCAAAAATAATGCAGTTGTCCTTAAAAAAAGAAAAATGTCCTTAAATGTATTGACATGAATTGCATAGACCCCAAAATAAACATTTTTAACAGGCAAAATATTTACATTTTTGTAAATGCATACACCTGCAGACCAATGCAGATGTTTTGTTCTACAGATTACTGCATAAAACAACAATCACTGCAAATCATTTTATTAGGCTTCTGAATATGAGAAATGCACAGTCAATAAGTGCCTAAACCCAGTGTTTAAATGGTTTTATGCAACATTTTTAACAGGCAAAATATTTACATTTTTGTAAATGCATACACCTGCAGACCAATGCAGATGTTTTGTTCTACAGATTACATTTGCATGAACACAAAAAATGTTTTGTCTGGTCAACAATCACTGAGCAAATCATTTTATTAGTTGCTTCTGAATATGAGAAATGCACGGGGTCTTCGTTGTCGCATTTTGCGTCAATAAGTGCAGTCTAAAGCCATATCAATTGCAGTGTTTATCAATGGTTTCAGCATTATGCAGAAGTGTCGGCAGCATACCAACAACTTGTTGCTGGTTCAATGTCCATTCCTCCCAAAAAAACTGAAATAAATGTGTTTGACACAAGCTACGGCGCTTCTAGTAAAGCTGCAGAATATTAGATGCAGTTTGCCAAAATGCAAACAGATTTTTGAGTGCCGCTCGGAGATATTAAGGCTTGCGCCCTTGTCCTTTTTTCTGTTCTATCTGTTGAAGGTGAAATATACATGAGGCATTGTTTTTAAACATTTCAATAATTTTCTCTAGTTGTCGGCCCATCTACTGACAGTACCAAATCATAATTACAATCACCTGTTGAACAAGTTTCAAATCACATCATTATTTAACCAATTTACCTCATTATCTAATGCTGCATTTAAGATCTGCTGAGAAGTTCAAACTTACATACTGAAATTTGGGGTTGTAATTACCATTGTTTTCAAAGGACACATCAATTTCCTTCTTTCCATTTCACAAAGCCAGAAAGCATTTTATCAGTAACCTAACAAAATGAAGAGCAAATAATTCACATTAGGTGTGTAATTAGTGTTTTATCTGTGTATTTTCTTCATTCTCGTGTTACCACAGAGAATGATGGGAAATGCAGTTGGTCTCCTCATAAATCAGTTAAATGAGCAGAATCTTCAGCAGCACACAGAAGGCCTACAAATTGAATAGTGGCATCAACATTCACAATTACAATTTATCATGAATAATACCCATTTGATTCTGCCATAATTCTTTATTTCACAAAAAGTTGAGACTTATACTGCCTTCAACTCAGAGTACCTCAGAGCATTTGTTATTTCAACATGCCACATAACAACTACATTTCAAAATTATGACAATTATTATTCTATCACTTATTTATGCATATCAAAACTAAACGTGTTACATAAAGCAAACCTTGAAAGTTGATTAACTCGCAAAAATAATTATAATTCACTACAAATTGCTTTCTGCTCACAGATATATTATATGATAATACTTTCCACGATTTTTCAAATCAACTCCCCCCTTTCCATTGTCACAGATGATGCATCATCTCACTCATAAACATTACTTCTCTCAGACATTCATGTATTCGGATTTCGTAAATGTGATATTTCCAACTCTGCTTGAAGGGCACAATAAGGAAAATACAAAATCACATTGGTAATTACGACTTTATGGTGGTGTCCATGTGCACTCAACCCATACATACATTCATTCTGACATGACTTGAACGCAGCATGTGACCTATTTTTGGGTCGTGACCTACTAGTTGAGAACCAAAGCTCAAGAGAGCTCACGGCTATTTGTCACAGATTCTGAAATATTTCTTAAACTTCCACTTGCTAGATCTATGCCTTTTTTATTATTTATTAGAGAAATAAATTAAAATAATTCTGTGGTCAAAGAGAGTGAAATGAAGGAGCACCAGAGAAGTCTGAAAGATGGCAGACTGAGGGTGAGACAGGAACAGGGTGAATGGGTTTATTTTAGGCTTTAGTAGTTTTATGCGTGAGCTGTCTGCAGCAGGCATATTTTATTAACCTTCTCTCAAGTGGCTTATCAGTGCTGTCTTCATGATGCATGTCGTTTAGCTGAGGCCAGCTGTCTTCACCTTTTTTACAAGTCTAGTGCAAAGTTCTGCTGATGCGATCCGGTTTTTACTTTCTAATTGGGGCTGAGACGACTTTCAGTCATTATAGGGGGCTTGGTTACACAATTCATGTTAAACAAATCTGCAGTTCAGTGTCACACTCTGGGAAATGACGGTTGCAGACAACATGGAGATATGTGTGTCTGCACAGAGCCAGTAATGCTGGTAAACCTGGTAAATTTAGCATACTAAGTGCAAGAACACCAGATACAGATGTGAAGTCCCTTGTAAAATAAAGTATTACTTTAGCATAAACTTTTATAAAGAGTACTTATTATTTAAAAATATATATACTTTAAAAGAATTTACTTTAGTGCAAAATGAATGTAATGTTTTCAGGACACTAACTTGCATATTAATTGCAATTAAAAGAACATGTATTCTATTTTAAGTTTGTATTAAATCTTTATATATTTCATAATTTCATAGTTACTTATATATTGTCTTTAAAATAAAAGTTCAAGTGTACTATTGAATGTACTGAAAAGCATATTTATAGTAAATTAAAATTTCAAGTAAATTATATTTTTAAAAATGAAAATAATTTCTATTAAAAGTTGTATGTCTTGAAATTATACTGTATATATTTGCTATTACACATTTGCAATGATGAATTTGCAATTTAGTACATTTAAAATGTATTAATTTTAAATGTAATATTGAATAACACTACAGTTTAAATAGTACTTTACAAATTATAATCATAATTACAAATTATTAAAGTATTTACATATGCTTTATAATATTAGTCAACACATCAAAATAAGTGCAATTCTTTAAAAAAAAACGACAAAAGATTTTTAAAGGGTAATGGTTTAAAATATTCTTTACAATAAACCTTTTAATTTGACTGTTACAAAGAGCACTTTAATAGTATATTAACTGTGAAATATAGTTACTTAGAATTATACTTCTACACTACATTGCACATTCAATACAATTAAGGGCACTTCTTTTTCACAGTATAACCATCCATTAAATACTGTAAATAAACAGATGTTTGTCCACATAGTATTCCCACCTCAGAAAGGACAGCTTCAGACCATTTCACATCTCTAATAATGAACAGGTTTTCACTGAATAATTAATGTAAGTGCTTTAAAAAAACACAAGCTTCACATTTCTGCTTTAAAACCCTGTGGTATGTTGGCCTGGTTTACTTCTATTCTAAGTGTGCTACTAAAAACACAGAAGATTTACTGTTATTATTTGCAGTAACCAGTAGGCCTATGCATTATGTCACAAATGCTGTCAACAGAGCTTGTGTTCAGTGCTTTCAATGCAGCAAACATTCCTTTGTTCAGTGCTTTCAATGAAGCAAACATTCCTTTAGGAAGCTTTCTTAAGACTGCTGTGGTAAATATAAGTGGATGTGGGCTGGAGTTTCATAAGATGTGAATACTCTCTAAAGAGAACAGGAAGTCTCTGTTACACTGGTGAAGGAGGGTGTAGAAACTGACATTTGGACACTCTTGAGGGAATGCGATGACATGTTCAAAAAAAAAAAAAAAAAAAAAATATCCTGCATAGAATCACACCCTTTAACACCATTTGCACATGACACAAATCAACAACAGGACATAGAGTGTTGGGGTCCTTACTCAAAATAGATTATTTCTTAAAAGTTATTATTTCCCAATACTGGCTCATTTATCAAACGGGTGCTTTCTCTTCGTCCTCCGCAAATTTAGCTACAGTATAGAGAGACGTTTTAATAAATAAGCGTTTGCGATTGACAATGTTGTGATAAGTAGGCTATACTAACTTTGTTACTCGTTACCCCAACACTGGACATAGCAGACGTATGTAGCCAAGTACGAAGATGTCCGTGGCAGAGATCAAGAAGAGAACTCGAGCGAAATGTCCCAACCAGGATTATGAGTTATTTTTTATTTTTATTTTTTGATTAATCACTTGGATTAATCATTCATTTTGACAGCACTAATGTTTATTGTATATAGACAACCATACAAGGGTAATTGTTACTAAGCCTGGCCTGGGTACACCAATTTTCTTGTCCGATTCACAGATTCCTGCAGCTAAGCTTGGATGTACATTTACATTCCAATAAAGGTTATTGATATGCCTCTGAAGTTTGACTTTTTGCAATACTTATAGGCAACTAGCATGAAACATGTTAATCTAAGTAGCTGTTTTTTTAATGTATTTGCATTGTATAAAATGCGTTCATTTTCAATGGGCATATATGCGGCTGAAACAAGTAGCCTAGTGCATCCCAAATTTTTCAACATTAACCATTAGTCATTATGGCCTGCACAATAGGCCTCTGTGGCGCGGCCTAAGCTTTTGTCCTTAATGGCATTTTTTTCCTTACAACTTTTACTTTTATACTTTAAGTAGTTTTGAAACCAGTACTTTTACACTTTTACTTGAGTAAAAAGCTTGAGTGATACTTCAACTTCTACAGAAGTCTTTTTAAACCCTAGTATCTATACTTCTACCTGAGTAATGAATTGAATACTTTTGACACCAGTGTGGAAAACAGTGTTAACCGAAACTACTGCAGTGAGGAGTGTGCTACACCATTTTCAGCTAAAAACAGAAGACTTTTTGTGCATTTTGGCCATTCATTTACAGGTGCATCTCAATAAATTAGAATGTTGAAAAAGTTAAGATTGTTGGGTGAGGATGATTTGCTCATGAGGATTTGACCCAGTTTCAATTTGGATTACAGAAAATGGTTGAAACCACAATAAAGAACTGCTATTATAACGCCCTCCCATAATAGGTTGCTGTGATAGCAGCACAGGAGACATGCAAGCGTCTGAACACAACTTGTGAGGTCACAACGGCATGCCGATACTTACCGATACTGCCTGGAGAAAAAGAATCTGTTGGTTGCAGTGCTCATGATAGGAATATGTGTGGAAAACACAGAAACTATGTTTTCTAATCGAAGCAGAGAGGAGAGAGAAATCCAGCAGGAACTTGACTGACTGACTGCAGTGAGGAGTGTGTCTACACGACACCATTTTCAGCTATGTTTTTTTTAAAAACAGAAGACCCTTTTATACATTTTGGCCATTCATTTACATGACAATGACATTTTGGGGGCCTGAAAACACAAACGTTTTTAAAAACAGGTTTCAGACTGCAAGTTTTTGAAAACAATATTGTTATCATCTCTGTGTAAACTACAAAAACATAAATGAGTGAAAACAGTGACGTCATGTACATGCATATTATGTGTTCAGTCTATAGATACGTGCGCAGGCATATAGTGTTTCTTTACTAAATGACATCGCCATCTACTGGCCTGTCATGCATAATACAGTGTGTTTAGCTGTATTGAGCTGTTTTGGCGGATCCGTGTGAACGAAGACCCGTTTTGACAGTGTTGTCCGTCTGTATGCAAAACTTTTCAAAAATGCAAAGGAAAAAACATTCAAGTAGCTTGAATATATAATTGGAGCTTGGAGTATATAATTGTATAAAATAACTGGTTAAATTTCTTCTTAAACACAAGTATTCAGTATCAATCTTTAAAAAGCAATTTTATATAAGCTGTTTAACATTTCAGTTGACATTCTTTTCAGCACTTTTTCTTACGTACACGTAGGTTTTTACGGCCTGTTTGAACATATTTTCTGTCTATTAGTGCTCAAAAAGCAAATATTCTGCATGACCATATTCTACATCCCTAATCCTACCCAATACCAAACTTAACAACTACCTTAATAACTATTAATAAGCAGCAAATTAGGAGTTTATTGAGGCAAAAGCCATATTTAATGGTTTGTTATGGCGAAAATTGGACCTTTTAAATAAAGTAAAAAAGTGTTACTTTTGCCGGTATTTGTCTATTTCTGGTCGTTCTTGCTTATTAGTAATTTTTTTTACAGTAAGTTGTTACTATAGTTATTCTGTGTGTGATTTTATTTTCCAACCCATTTTGTGGTGAGTTGCTAAAAGTCAGAGACAGTCTGCAGATTTTTCAACAGATTTGCATGTTTGATGGGTACAGTTTTTTATCTTCAGGCTATGATTTCATCCAGTCTGAGGATTTCAAACATGTTTTTTGTATTTTTTGTGTTTTGTAATCAGCTAGTAATCAGCTAACCTGCCTAGTTCTATTTTGTTGCATTTTATTCAATTTTAATATTCAACTGTTAGTGAGAAGAAGAAAAATAGACTACGAGATATCCATCTACATATGTGATGTTTTGTTGCACATAACCCACAGAACGAAAATTTGGCGAGTGTATGACACCTAATGTTTTAAATGTTTTGAAAATTGAAAAGATTTGAAAGTTGTTACTTGCTAAATAAATTCTAATGAAAATACAAAGAAAGGGAAATGTTTGATTTAACCATTTTTACCCATTTTACCAGTGACCATTTTTTCGGAGAGATTTTTTGGAAATTGTGTGTTTAACACAACTCCTTGCACACGACAAATCTCAGAAAATCAGTTTGTATTTCATTTGCATTTCAGCTTTCATGTTATCTCAAGTTGTGGTGTTGCATTCCACTCACAAAGGCAGAGAGCCTGTCTCATGAATAAACATGGAAAGCATGCCATCTTAATCATGCTTCTGCTGTTGCTACTCATAACTAAGGCACAATTGCTCACCTAATGATGTGAAATATTGCAGAGATGAGGAGCTCATTATAAATGGCGATGGCCAAGTAGCGAGGCTCGTGGAAAGCGGAGGGAACGGTCCTCACGGAACAGCACAAATGACGCCCACAGCAGGAACAGGAACTCCGCTGGAACAGGAACACAAGGAGACACAGCACAGTGCCGTTCACTAATTATTTAGTGTGTCAAGTCTGGGAATGCCAGCTGAAAAGATGTGATTTCACACGGCCTGAACGGCTGTTTCCCCTCCCTCTCTACTTTGCGCATCACTCAAAGTAACACCAAGTCGACGGTGCATGAACATCTGAAGGTGACGTTTGAAACAACGTTACAAATCTGAATGGAATTTGCTTAATCTCTAAACTCCATAATCAGACTATACATATATATTTTGTAACATAGTTTAGGACCAGTTCTTACTATTAAGGAGTTGCTTATTAGCATGCATATTACAGCATGTTTATTAGTACTCTTAAAGCACATATTAATACCTTATTCTGCATGAGCATTTTTAGATGCCTTATCATATCCCATACCTAAATTTAACAACTACCTAATTACTAAGCTGCAAATAAGGAGTTAATGAGGGAAAAGTCATAGTTAAGAGTTAGTTAATAGTGAGAATTGTCACCAAACTAAGTGACCATATATTGTTTTATATTTTTATATTTATTATATTTAATAAATATATTAAATCTCTATTTATTTATTTATTTTATTTTTACTTAAAAAAAAACTAAATATATTTTAGTATTTGAATAAGTTAATATTAGTTTTGTTTTCCTATTTTAAGCATTCACATTATTTGTAAGCTGTAGTGTTAGGAATTGAGAACTTTTTTCTCATTCAGAATCAGTTTTAAAAAAAAAAAAACTTAAATTAAATCAAATGATTTTTATGATTTTTCTGCATTCTTTCACCACATGAAAAATACTATGACATGTTTGCTGCATAGCTACTCAATGTACAGTTCCACAGCAAAATGTGTGGAATTTGCAGTCTGATGTGAGTATACTGAGAGAGGAATGACTATAAAATAGACAACACAAACCAATGGTTGCATGCCAACATAAATGGTTCATTTCAATGATTGGCCAAAAGTTTCACAAAGAGGCTGCATCTTATTAGCATACTTCCCTATACTATATAGTAGGTGAAAAAACAAAAGTAGTATGTCCAGTAGCTAGCAGGCGAGAAGTTTCCAGATGACGGACTACTTTACTATCCATGAGACCACGGGAGAAGATTTGTAAATGGCAGTGAAGAAAAGCAAATAAGCTGGCAGGACACGACAATGACTACATGACTACTTTACGTCCGTTATCCATGAGACCATTCGGGAGAAGATTTGTAAACTCTGGCAGTGAAGAAAAGCAATATTGCTGGCAGGACACGACAATGTTTTGTTTTTTTGCAGTTGCAAAGTAAGTACATGATTCAGATAGTAGTGTCCGTTTCATGCTATAAAACATGTTTTGTTTTTTTTGCAGTTGCAAAGTAAGTACTTATTCAAAAGAAGTGATTGTTTCAGAAGTGACTGCGATTGGTTTCAGACGAATCCTAGTATCCCCTTTTTACCATGCTGTGCTGATCAATTAAAATATAAGCCAGTGGTTCTACAATTCACCGCGGCCCGCGTGCGGCCCGTCACGAATCCTAATGCGTACTAAACAAATATAAGCCCACCTATAATGTTTTTGTTATGTAAAATAATTTATGCTGTGCTGAACACAATTAAAATATAACTTTCAGTTTTATCAATTCATTTTAGTTTTTACATTCACTTTAAAAATGTACTAAACAAATATAACGCTATAATGTTTTTGTTATGTAAAATAATTTACGTTTTTTATATATATTATTTTCAGCGCGACATGGCAGATCAATTACTCATTCGTAATTAATGTTACGCATTTAACATTAGAACACTTTCAGCGCGCACTAAAATTGATTCAATCAGAATGGACAAATAGTCATTTGTTCAGCAGCCATTTGTTGCCAGCGAAGGAACGCTGTAAAATTGAGCAAGAATCAGAATGGACAAATTTGTTAGAAAACGAAATGTGGAAATTGCCAGCGAAGGAACGCATTCACTCTCGGTTTGCCCCCCCACTCACAAGAATAGTCATAGCATCAGGTGGAAGAGAGAACCCATACTGCGGGACTCTCGGCAATCATCCTTAATTACAGAGATGTCACTCTGAAGATGGAGAGTTCAGGTAAAAATGAAAAACCCATACTACTACGTAGCAATCATCCTTAATTACAAGAGATGTGGCAAAACATCTCTGGAGAGAACCTCATTTGATTATTAAATTTGAAATGCTTTCATATTCGCGCGTGGATCAACATAGGCTACATTTGTGAGACGCACACTTCAGTGTCGCGCGTCATCGAGCAGTCACGCTTCCGCGCGCGTCTTACAGACTGGAAACTTACAATCACAACTTCATCAGCTCCCGACAGCGTGCTGTTACTCCTTTCGAGCAGAATTCACAAAATTGGTCAGCGTTTAGATCCCGACAGCGTCAGGTGTTTTATCTGGTTGTTAGGCGAGTAGAATTGATGACAATAAATGTAATGTTTAGATGTCATAAATGAGATTTAGGCTATACATAATATTATAAATCTGGTTGGTTTGAATTGATGACGTAATATGTAAATGAGATGCGTGCGGCCCGTGAGACCACTGACCATAGTGCGGACCAGTGGAAAAAAAGGTTGAGAACCACTGATCTAAGCGCATGGTCTAAAGTGCAAGGTGCAGATGCACTCAGGGTGTATCCGAATCACGTTTGCTAGTTTAACGACAGGAAAAACGGTCGGTGCACTCGGCGCATGCTCTAAAGGGTTGTTTTAATGAGTAATGGGTGTTGTGTTTTGGGTTATAACGTGCAAATAAACCAAATCAGTGTTACATCCTCCATTCCCTATAAGAGACAGTTGTGCTGCACCATGGTGGTATTCGTATATACACGCGGAATTTGCAAGAGCAAAAGATGAACGCGTCTCCAGAGAGGAAACGGAGCTGCTCGTGTGCGAGCAAATAGGTAGCCTCATTCTGATACATGCAATGACTATCCATTATGGCTTGTAGGCATTTTTACATTTATGTAGCCTACACAATAATAATCTTTTACATTGTAATCCTTTAATTCTAATATTTGACATGTTTGTGTGCTGCTGAGCATCCCTGTTTGTGTAATAAGCAGAGTGTCCGTGCGTTGTGGACACGCCAATAGGCGCATATTACTAACACGCTCTTTAAATAACAATCTAAAATAAAAATATAACATAATAATAAAAAAAATATTACTGCGCCATTGACTTTAGACCAGGTTTTAGTAGGTCAATGTCGCAGTCTATTTCAGTTGCCTCAAAATAGCAATGCGCCAACAATGCTCCTGAACACCACCTCGTTTTCAGGCCAGCATGCCCATGGGTGCACAAATGGGTGCAAATGCATTTGCTATTTAAACAATGTGGCGCAGGACGTGAAAATGATAACTACGTCGGGCTGAAACTAGCAAAAAACACTTGCCTCATTGCGCCAGGGTATGCTAGGGCCCTATGTCTGCGTCTGAATCACATACTCTCTTGAGTATGTACCTTTTTGAATAAGTATTTACTTTGTGACCACAAACAGAGTACATTCTATGAAGTTTGAATGTGAGGTAGTATGAATGCTCATCTGGACGTGCTACATTTGCCATGTTGTCATTGTCATGTGCCTACAAGCATCATCTGTGTCAAGCACCACTGCCATTCATAAATCCTCTCCTGTGGCCTCATGGGATAGGTTAAGTGTCCATATTATACACACATCAGAATCATGCCGGGAGTAGCAGGTCATCTGGGTACTTTTTGCCTACTATTTTATGAGCACTCTGAATTTGGACATCATTTTTTGTGACATGCTGTGGTTTCAGATGCAGCCTATGTGATTTTGGGTTGCAGCCACTGGTCTCAAACTCTATGAGCTATAAGATTGAATTAATCACTCAGTCAGACTGGTCATCAAAGTCATTAAAGGTACTTTATTAATGGAATTGCTACAAGAACCAGAATCACAAAATGAAAATTGATCTGAATCACTAAATTCCTTATGATTATCATATCATTTTGTTTCAACATGTTACTCTCATATCTGAAGCAGTGGATCTTTATAGATTTTGCTGTTGTTTTGTCAGTCTCTACTTGTAAACTATAAAAGAAACTAGACTTTGCAAGCACTCATTAATAACATATCATTTTTTCTGTTAATAATATTCAGTTCAATTTCTACCTACTTCAATTTTAAAAACTTCAGTA